>CM076576.1:288737789-289105258 GCA_034641835.2 Pinus albicaulis
CACTCTTAGGATGCCTATGTGTCGCAAGAGCGACATTTTGGCCGTTGGAAATTGGGCCAAATGTGCTAGTGGGTGAATCTCCAATGGTTTCCTCAATGGCCTTTATCTCCCTGTGTGCCCTCCTCATAATCTCGATCATACTTGAATAAACTCCAAATGTTTCCAATGTTTGTCCACTATCTTTATGATGCATCCCCCCTCTACTTTTCTTATTATTTTGAATGAGGGCTTGTTAAAGTATTCCTTCCTCAACATCTATAACTTTGTCCCCAACCTCTCTAAGTGCTCCCCTTACTAGAGAAGCTCTATATTAGCTAGTTACGTTTCTCTTCTCTAGTTTGGAAGACATCGTGACTCGTCAACTTTTAAAACAACTACGTATTTTTCCAACGCGAATGGATTTCTTAGCTTGAAACTGGATCCTGGTTTTTTATGTCTTCATCACATCGACATGCTTCGTTTCCTTTTCCCTTCAGTCCACATAAATTCTTGTAGATGAAGAGGAAATTTGGCAGGGTGGTAGGCTAAAGAAATTTCTCAACCCGCAAACTAAGGAGGAGCGGAAAATGATTCTAAGAATCGAGGAGACAAATTAGGAAAGGACATGTGTCGCATGGTGTAGGTGATAGGTTAGCAATGATACCTCCTCAATTTTTTAGCCTAAAGGTGGCAACATTTAAACAAATCACAATATTATGTTTTTTGAGCATAAGAGGCAAGAATTTAGCAATTAAGTAGGTCACTTCATCCTAATATTACGTCGATGAAGCTAATCCTACTGGTTAATGTGGTTATTTTTTACCGAGGAAATGAAATACCCTTAATTGGAGCATAGACTTCTTATAAGGTAAGGCTAGAGTTTGAATGGCCTAAATTCCTATAGATTGACTGAAATGGAGGCTCTAGAGAGGAAAATTCATGAAGAGAAGTAACATAGAGGTAAAATTTTAATGGCTTACATTTTGTTAGCTACATTTGGCAATTTGAAAAGCACAGTTTTGTAGGGGTTACAACAAACGATGACAATGGGAAAATGCCAAAAATGGACTTATCTATGTCCTTTATACCAGTCAAAATGCGACACGTCTAAGACCCTCCTTGGCGAGAAAGTTGGAATGATGTCATGATGTCATCAGCAAGAAGTTGGGCCAACCACATGGCATTGTATGGCTACTTAATCAAACGTGGTGTGTTTAATTATAAGTGACATGGGTGAATATGACCGTAGCCGATGCAGAAAGCCACGTGGAAACCTCCATGTGATTGAGAGAGCAGATGTTGAAATTCCTAGAGGTGTGTAAGGCACACCAAGAGGCAAGACGTAGCACAAATTGCATGCCCCCATAACATTACATTGAGGTTTGAAAATATCTTAGCTCAAACACATGAGGAATTTCCCAGACAGAGTCTCAATTAGACTCTTTTCTATTAGGATTAGTGAACCCTTCATAAGATGATGCTCCATCAAATGGAGACTTGGTTTCAAGGTGGGGAAATATCTACAATCGGATGGCATGAGAAAAGGACTATGATCTAAAACTAGTTTAAATGCAGCTATCGATTCCTACTTTCCTATTGATTAATGAACAAGCCCATACATAGACTTATGTTCATGGGTATAAAATATTGTTAATAAATTCGATAACTAAATGTTAATCAAAATATTACGATGAAAAATATTTCTGCAAATAATATGAACTTTGATTTGTCGAAAAAGCTAAATTTACCTACAAAAATCCAATGAACATAAAAACGATTTCGAATAGATCCATAAAATGATTTAATATGTATATGAATGAAAGATAATGAAAATTTTGTAATATGTAAAAGAATTAATAACTACTTGCAGCATCCATGCACATATCACCAATAGCATTTAGGTATGAATGAGAAAAATAAACAAAATTATTAATAGATTTAAAACGATTAAAATTTCGCCCATTTATTTAACTTTGACATGTCATGAATAAAAGAAGATAATGACAAATTTTAAATACAAATGTTCACAAAAAGTCATTGTAAAAGATCCCTACAAAACGTATGAAAGAAATTATAAATGGTTAAAATTGCTTCTAAGTCTTGCATACTCATATACATATCATTTATAATATATATATAGAAGCATAAATGAATATTGTTCGAATCTCAATTCAACGCAACCTCATTATACATTATAATCATACTTCATGAACCAGAAACAAACGTTAACAAGTAATTAGAAAATCGAGTTCATTTTCTTCACATACATAGTACCAAAAATTACATAGAAACAATCTGAATCGAGTTTTTTGTGTGAGGGCTTAGGCAATGTACGTGGGTGAATGTTGTATATGTGGTATTATGCCATATGCTTATATTTCAATTTATATAGAACATATGCCAAGTCATACGATCCTTTTATGTTGCCTTGTTGTGAGGGTTACGTGCTACGTGTTGAATCAAGGTTGGGGGTTTAAGTTTGGTGAGAATTTATTCTAGGTAACATATGGAGAATTTTCTTGTTTTTTCGCTTTATGGGAACCGACTCCAAGGAACCGACTCATAGAAAAGTGTTTATAATTTTTTTGGGTTCATTAGTATACGAAGGAACAATGTGAAGGCAAGGTCTCGTGGTCGTCGTCGTTGGTTCAGTGGTCCCTCAAATAATTTGTTTGGGCCTTGATGGCGAAAAGGTCCAAAGATATTGTAGATATTCGGTGTATCATTTACTATATATATATATATATTAAAAATAAGAACAACAAATAATTATTTACATTTCATTAGTTTACAATACAAAATTAAAATTATTATTTTCACTATAGGTTCACTTTTTTTTAATGAAAAAATGTGCCAAGAAGTATGGAGAGAATGTTAATAAACTAAACCAAATACAATATAAAACAAAATATGTAGGAATGTGGCGACCAAAGATACCATGTCATCAAATATGTAGGAATGTGGCAACCAAAGATACCATGTCATCAAATATGTAGGAATGTGGCAACCAAAGATACCATGCCATCTTTCTAAGGCATTTGTCATAAATTTTGCCATGCAACGAGAGAGTAACTCACACTACATAATAAAAAGGAAAGCAAAACCTTTTACAAATGTACCTCGCAACTTCATGGCGCAGGATAATCTAGGTCGTCAAATGAAAGAATCTCTTCGTCGTATGATCTCACAGCGTGCAGGTTGGCCTAGGATCATGTCATGTGAGGTTGACATGAGCTTAAGGTGAGATCAGGCCAAGTGGATGGTGATTGGGCAAGCAAAGTGATGACGTGGTAGATTACAAGGCAGGTGACATGGAGATGCTAGTTGGGTGTATAGGTATGGCCACATGGAGGGTGACTCGGTAGGTGGGCAGGTGTTGTGGTGTACAATAGGATGAGCTAACCATTGTTGTATATGGGACACGTGGCAGTATTCCACAAGGGGTAGTTTGTGGCATTTGAAAGTTGTGAGGGCGTGTGGGAGGCCTCTGGAATTGACACATGGCCCCCTTTTGCATCGCTCCTCCAACGTTAACTCCTGGGTGTTTTTGTGGCGCAGATTGCTCTAGGTCATTCGATTGGATGACGCCTCCACTGTTGGATCAGGGTCGCGTGCAGCTTCATTGGTGCCTTGCCCGTTTGCTCTAGCTCGATGCACCCATGTTGTGCATGTCCACTGGCACCCGACGCCCATGGATCGTGATGTGGCACGTCACAAGGGCAGGTGCATATGATGGAAGAGCATCCCAGTACCTGTGAACAACAGTGTTTGGGATCGAATTTTCAAGTATTGGCTCTTGGCCTCCAAATTTTTGCATGGGTGTCACATTTTGTCACCAACAATGGGAAATGATATTCTGCCCATGATACTCACACAACAATGAGATGCTTATATATATATATATATATATATATATATATATATATATATATATATATATATATATATATATATATATATATATATATATATATATGTATTTGTGTGTGTGTGTGTGTGTGTGTGTGTGTGTGTGTGATGTTCATGCCAAAATATCTCCTTACATTATATCAAACATTCGCTTCATCAAGGGATTGCCTCAGTGGTGTCTTTGTGGGGGAATTTCCCAACTTTCGAATTTTCCTCCGCCAAAACCCACTTATCTATGCCAAAAATGAGATCAACCAACCATGTCGTGCTTGGAGAAAAATAAACTCATATTGTATTGACCTACACAAATTTAACCAAAACAAGATTTGAATTAGACTCCTCCGCCTTTCCTCAGAACTCAATTGACTTCACATACTTTCAATCAAAATCGAAGTTATGTCTTCACATTACTCGACCCTCTATATTTAATGATTGATGGAGTGGTCTGGGGAACATCATGGAGACAATGGTCACATGGATATTATAGAGAAATGGTTGACGTTTTTTGTCATATAACCTTACACATGCGACCTTATCGACACTGCAAGCACTTGGACTCAATCATTAGACTATTTTCTATGTGAATGTTTCGTGTAATTGTCCCTTATATTACTTTCGCAGTTCTTGGCTTTTACCTCGTGACCATGCAACTAACCCATGTGACCCTTCCCTGGGGGTCACTAGTCGAGCGCATGATGATTTTAGTGTAACAACATTGAACTCCAAGAGAGAAAACAAGCAAGGGAACAAGAAAGCAACGGAGCATAAGAGGAAGTTTGGACAACAACAAGCAAGGGCAGAAAATAGTTGTGGATTTGTAGGTAACAGTGTGCATGTGTGATTTAGCATGTCAGGATTTGATGCATGGTCTATGCATTGGTTTATTGTTAATCTTTTCTATTATTGGCATGTGATTTTCTTAGATTGACTGTGGTTTACATCCTTGCCTTTGACATTTCCTAGATAGCCATGATGTAGTGGGGTTCCTGTTTTGGTTAAGCTTTGGATTACTATTAGATTTCAAATCCTAGTTGAGGTGGTCTTAGGAAAATTCCCAAGAGTTAAGGGTAGAGATTTTTTTCACCTAAATCTCTTGATAGGTGGGTGGAGATAGGAAAATTCCTCTAGGTATGGTGAAGAAAGTATAAGGCATCCAAGCATGTTTGGTTTTAGTGATTTCTGGATCGGTTTAGGTGAAATAACTATGGTTGAGGGTTGAGGTGGTTTACCCTCTAGAAGCATGTTGATAGGTAAAAATGTCCTCCATCAACATCAGGGGAGACCACACAGTCAAGACCTTAAATCAACTCCCTTTCCATTTGGAATGGTGGTTCTGACTAGTTCAATTGGGTCCAGTTACCCTCTTTCCCTTTCTGCTAACTTGTGGTGTTTCTATTTCTTACCAAAAAGAAGAGAGACATCAGATCTACCTTCTTGAAAATCTATTGCAAAGAAGCAAATCCTTAATTTGAATTAATGGCTCAGCTAAACCACACCTAGGGTTACCCTATGTGAATCTAAGTGTTAGTCTAGCCTATATATTGTATTATACTAACCTATGTGTTAAATTTATGTTAGATATTAGTCTATGTTACCATAAATATTCTAATGTTGATATATCCTAGTCTTAGGTTAGTTATCTAAATATAAGCTATGATATAGTGTTAATAATTTAATCTATAATTATGTTATTACTTATTTATTATTATAATAGAAAAATTTAGTCCTAAGGAAACATTAGTATTCTACTAAAGCTAAATTAGTTACTATTATATTATCTCATTTTCACTATCTAATCTAGTTAGATGTAGCTTCTAAAATTATTTCTAATTATCTTAGGTTAGTTTTTCAACCTTATTAATTCTAACTAAATTGTTAAATGAAATATTAAAGTTAATTCTAAAAGTAAATGTTACAAAGAAAAAAATTATAAAACTATCGACATTAAACAATATTAAAAAAGAATAAATTAATATATACAAAATATACAATAATTTTACAATTCCTTTATATTGATATTTTAATGATAAAAATTAAATAATTATATCAACACAAAGGTAATCAATTTCAGGGCTTGATCAAAATCACTCAACAATGAGGTTGTCTCTCTAAGAGAGGACTTGATGCAAAATTAAAATGCAGATACAAAACCATTCTAAGATGAAAGAAAGAAAACAAAACCTATCTTGAATTGGAATATAATAGTCTTTACCCGATCTAAGAGAAAATTAACTAGACCAGAGGAAAGAATGGTTTGTATGATGATTGAATTCATAAAATAAGGTTAAACTGTAAATCCCAAAATAGTTTGCAAATTTACAAGATATTAAAATGTTGATGCCAATGAAATTGCTTTTAAATAGCTATTAAAGCGAATTCAATCACATATATGAATTCAATTAAGTTTCTGAATTTATTATGTGGTTTACTTTTGCTAAAAGAAATAGTTCATTTTAACGGAAGTAAAATAAAAACAAAATAAGCTTGCAAATGAACAATGATTATCATTGCTCAGCCTATTCTTATTTCGATAAATTCAATTTCGATTTCAACTTCATTTTTCTTGTAAAGAAAGCTCTAACAAAAGCTTTAGTAGCATATAATAAATGACATAGAAATAGTGCTCAATATCATAAACAACAAACCATCTCAGGAAAATTTGGTTGCAACATATAAAATCAAGTTCAGACAATAATGTACTGGACTGAAATTTTATTAAAATAAAACCAAAAACTCATTACAAGCATGTTGTCCATAGAACAGCATCAAACTCTTTGACAAAATAGTCTGCAAAAGTACAAGACATATTTTCTCCACATAGCCAACAATTTTCCGTCTCTCAACAACCAGACTCACAACTTCTTGCAATATTGCAAATAAGCAAAAAGAAAAAGTGTAGAGAGAACCCTTATTTGTGGACTCTTAGTTTCGCATCTGGATGGTCTTCGGTGATCTAAAAGTGAGAGTGAGGATATTTGTAAGATCAAATTTTCTAAGATAATTGTAAAATATTGTTATTCTCCTTAATCTTTGGCAACGATTTGGCGTATCTCCATGGTGAAATTGTGATATGGTTAGTTTGATTGCGGATCCATTGCAGGATATTCGAGGACTCGCAGATTAAGAATTCAATCCTCATCGAATTCGACCTCTATTTTATATTATTCGACGGGAAGGAAAACCCCTATTTTCATATGCATTGAGATGGTGAACCATTCATGATCCCACATTCCATAAATGGAAATCATGGTCATTGGAACATTTCTTAAGAGAATATGCTAACTTGGTTGCTTATTAAACACTTTGAGTGCTCTATGGATCGGATATATTATTATAATTTAAATGTATTTCAATGAATTTTATTTTAATTTCACTTATATATTTACAATATTATATTATTTATAATATATACATGAAAGTGGATTAATTGATTTTTTATATGCAAATAACCAATTTCTTTAATGTAGGTATGTGCTAAGTGGTACAAGAGAACCAAGTAGCAAACAACCAGTGGAATGTGAAGTGATATGCCAAGTTATCTAGAGGGAATGTCAATTAGTGAAACCAAATGCCAAATGTAAGGTGATGTAGCAACTGAAAGTGCCATATCGCCTTCTCGTGACCAATATCAAAAAATTTCCATGAACGCAAAAGATAGCAAAGAGGTGCCAACAATGTCAATTATGATGGCCAAAATGAAGGATGGGAGAAATGTGATCGGAACCAACATGATCGAAAGCCCATAAGCCAAGCGATAAAGATCAAAATTCATAATTCACCAAAATGTCAATAAAGGAGGGAGTTGAAAAATGAAGGGTCCCCATGATTTTGTCAAAAAAATATGGGGGGTTGTGACCAACAACAATGGAAACTCACTGAGAAGAAGAAGTTATCTCTGGTTTAAAGATACGAAACCTGTAAAAATGAAGGAATTATAGTTCAATGATTCAAAATGCCAAATTCAAATATCATAGCAGTTTCGTCCTTGTCATGCACTGTTAAAAGACAAAAATAAAATCCATCATTGTTCATGAACTTATAAAAAGTTACCCCATTAATCTAATATATTCAACAAATTCATATGTACAACAATCAACTTGGTCGGCAATATGTTTTCAAGTAAATAAGGTAATCAAATAAAACATAGTGTGAATTTAACTTCCATACCATATGCATGGCCACTGCTACCAGTAGGTGTCTATAGCCTCGACAGGGATTCCTTTTAACCCTTTTATGTGCAAGTGTCCCATACATTAGGAATAAATGCATAGTTCCAAAAGATCATCTTAAATTTACTTGGATTTCAACATAAGATCATTTCCTGGCTTGGTAACCATTTGATGACGATGCCATTCATGATATCTAACATAGTGAACAAGCTGGCTCGTGATGAGACCTCTTATCCTTCAACCTTATGGTTGAAATCCATTACCTTGACTTTTTGACCAATAATGGAAATGTCACAATGTTAGAACCTATGATCATGGTAGGTCGACTCGTGATGAGACCTCCTATCCTTCAATTGACCATTTTTGTTTTTAGTTTTAACTATGGTTATTGTTAATCTCATAGAGATTACTTGATAGATGGGGTGGTGAATTTCTCCTTAAGAGCGAGGGATGGCCTAAAAATTTTTAAGCTAACTAATATTTACTTGATTAGACTTTCTCCTCAAGAACTAATGACCTTAAGTAACTGTTGTTAAATATTTTTTTTTTCTTGAAAATGGGGATAAAAATATAATCCATTAGATTATGATGGTTGATTCAAACATATGAATCAAAACTAGGGACTTCATTGGTTAAGAAATCTGAAAATGATCATAATGAAATCATCTTTATTGAAACATTCCTTAAGGATAAGGTTTCGTTTATAGATAAAAGAGCATAAAAACCACTTTCCCAATGATTATGCTAAGTTGAAAGAAAAATTTTCACCCATTTTATTGTAAAATGAAATGAAAAGAAAATCAAGCTAAACTTAAAATGCTAGCAAATCAGAAAGAAAGAAATTGAGAGAATGAGCCTTGGGATAAATCTTACAATATAACATAAAAGAAATTAACATTAAAAATGTATAAAATGATGATTACGTTAAAATTGAAGATTTTATCTTATAAGAGGTTTATTAATTGAAGCTCTTATTAAAGCACTGATGTGATTTAAAGTTTGTATTTGAGTGCTTCAATAGGATTTTTTTTTTTTTTTTTTACAAATCTTGCTTAACAACTAAATTGCAAGTCTTAAAGATCAACTTTTTAGGAATAAGAATTGCAATTATTTTCAAAAAACAGTATAAATGAAATAGGAAGAGGAAATTGGAAGAGGAAAATGAATTCCCTAAAAGCATTATGATAATTGTTCTTCACAACTACTTTTGCTAACAAAACCAAATCCTCAAACTACTGAAAACCTACAAAAGAGAGAATACTAGGATAATAAAATATAACTAAAAGAGAAAACAAAAGCAAGGAATTAAAAGCAAATGATGATCAACATGTACACATCCCTGATAGAAATGCATATCGAATTACCTTGTGAATCTTCACATCCTCGTATGAAGAGTATATAAAAATATGCAAGACAAGTTACATTTATCTCTAAGTTTGCATATTGTTGAAGATCATCAATTATCGGGTCTAAATTCTAAGAAATATGCTACAAGGATTCTTAACAAGACAAGGAAAAAGAGTTTGACATATGAATAAGGTTAATGAGAAGATATTGTATGCAAAAGTTGGAAGCTTTGTCTTGTAAGCTCCTTTTATCAATGTAAATTCTAATCCTAATCAAAATGCAATTATGTTTACAAAAAGGTAGAAATGAATATTATAATTGAGTTAGCATCCTAGAATATAAGGTTTACCATTGTAAATTAATGATAATGATCAAATAAAAAACTTCAGAAATGATAACCCATTATTTGTAAGATGATAACTGAATGAATGATAAAAACTCATTCCTAATCATTAAAATACTATAATTTCTTTATTTTAGAAAAAAAAAAAAAACTAAACAAAGCCAAATTTATTTCTACTCTAACTCTTTTGAAGGAAAATTACTAGGTATAGTCATATTTCCAGTGCAACCAAGAAAGATATTTATTACCTACATAAATAAACACTACATATGTTAGCAGAAGAAAAAGATCAATTATTAAACTATGTACAAAAATCCTATAATTCCTATACATGTTAATTCCTAAAAATGAAGATAAAATAAATTTAAAATTAGAAAAAATTATACTAAAGGAACTCTCTAATTGTAATAAAATCTATCATAATATGTACAATATAAAGGGTTAGAGATATTACTTTTAAGGATCCACCAAGGTGTTGCTTTTGAAAATTGTACAATATGGGAAGTATTAATACCAATTGTTTCTAATAATTTACAAAAACTATATTTTTCCCTTGTGAGACATTGATTATAATAATGAAGAGAAAAAGGAAGAAGATCCTTAAAGGAATCTATTATATGTACATAAGAATTAAGGCAACTAATAAATCCATTATTATCTACAAATATAAGAGGGTCACAATATGATTATATCAAGCCTTTAACATAACAAGTTTCGTGTATAATATTGTCATGAGTAATATCGAAAACTTGTAGTAGATACCGATGATCCAAATCAAAATGGAAAGAAGCAGGTTTGTGCTCGGAAAATGAATTAAATGATCCAAGTTCCTCAATATTAGGATAGTTGTTAAAATTCACATTATTTTCACATGATTTATAAGAATCTTGAATGTTGTGAAAAGGAGAATTTTTTAAATTGATATCAATAAGTAATTGATCATTTAAATATGCCCCTTGAGCACCATGATATAATTAATTCTTAAGAATTGAACTAGAAAACATTCCAACAGGTTGACCGACACAATAATTATAACGATAACCAGAAAATAAATCATCATTATCAGTTTCTTTTGTTAAATCATTAAATGATCCTTCACTTAATAATGTGTCATATGTGGTCAAAATAGAACCTAGCTCTTTTTCAAAAGAAGAAATATCATCATTATTATTTGTTAAATCTCAATGTTGTGTATAATTTAATTCTATTGAACATGATTCGTTATCACAAACATAAGGAGAAACGGTAGAAACATTTTCAGACGTAAGATTATCTCCTAATGTTGATGGTTGAAGAATATCTTCATTTGAAGATTCAATAGGATTAATTGTAGAATCAAGATTTGCTAATGGTGATTCCTCTTTATGTTCATTATAAGTTCTTACATTATATTCTTGAACAACACTGGTAAAATTTTCAACTAAAACTTTCTTAGTGGGTAATTCATCATGAAGATTTTTGTAGCATAATAACCTGAATTTATCAGAAAACTCGCTAATAATTTCATCTTCATAGATTGTCAATTTAATTACAGAATCTAGATTACCCACAGTATCATAAAACAATGGTCGATGTTTCGAATCCCAACTGGGATCCATCTTCAAGACGAGAAGTGAATGAAGAATGAAAGAAGGTCGCACAGATCAAGGCATAAATAGTGAAGGATGATGAGAAGAGCCGACAAAAATAGATTTTATTAATTTATTTAAAATATATATATTTTATTTTTTATAAAATTTAATTTTAATAAATTAATTTTAATTTCAATAATTAAAATTAAAATTTTCATGCACTTCTCGTCCTGAATATGGATCCCCATTGGGATTCGAAACGTCGACCATTGTTTTATGATACTGTGGATAATCTGGATTCTACAATTAATGACAACCACAGAGTTTAAAAACTATAATTGTCAAGTTATCAAATTCTAAGCACAATCTCTTGTAACTACAATTGTGATGAGCCAAAAATAATATTTGTATGAAGTCATTCCAAGAGTGAATGCACTTAGTTGGTAGCATATTGTACCACTCTTGAATCCTTCCTTAAAGCATGAGAGTGAATATCCTGCAAATTTCATAGTCATTAGTGATTTTAAAACATTTACATTTATGTATAAACTAATCAACATGATTCAAAGCAGAAATGAAACTCTCACCATCATATTCCAATTCAGAAATGGGTTCAAGTTGCCTCTTTGGTATGCCTCTGGTAAGCTTGCATGAACTAAAATATTGACCCAACGTAGGAATGAAAATATGAGCCATGGCTAGTTAAAAAATGTTAAAACAAGACTTCACACGGATAAACTAGTTCAGACCCTCTTTCTAGCGCAAAAAATGTTTATGGGTAAAAATTTCCTCCATCGAAATCAAGGGAGACCACCCTTTCAGGACCTTAAATCAACTCCCTTTCTGTTTGTAATGGTGGTTCCAACTAGTTCAATTGGGTCTAGTTACCCTCTTTCCCTTCTTGCTAACTTGTGGTGTTTCTATTTGTTACCAACAGGAAGAGAAACATCAGATCTACCTTCTTTCAAATTTCTTTGCAAAGAAGCAAATCCTTAAGCTGAATTAATGGCTCAACTAAACCACACCTAGGATTAACCTATGTGAATCTAAGTGTTAGTCTAGCGTATATGTATTATACTAACCTATGTGTTAAAGTTATGTTAGATATTAGTCTATGTTACTATAAATCTTCTAATGTTGATATAACCTAGTCTTAGGTTAATGTTATCTAAATATATTAGCTATGATATAGTGTTAATAATATAATATATAAATATTTTATTACTTATTTATTATTATAATAGAAAAAGTTAGTCCTAAGGAAACGTTAGTATTCTACTAAAGCTACATTAGTTACTATTATATTATCTCCTTTTCACTATCTAATGTAGTTAGATGTAGCTTCTAAAAATATTTCTAATTATCTTAGGTTATCTTTTCAACCTTATTAACTCTAACTAAATCTTTAAATGAAATATTAAATTTAATTCTAAAAGTAAATGTTACAAAGAAAAGAATTATAAAACTATCGAGGTTAAAAATTCTTTAAAAAGGATAAATTAATATATACAACATATACAATAATTTTAAAAATCATTTTTATTGATCTTTTAATGATGAAAATTAAAGAATTAAAGGAGGATGAATAAGAAGACATCATTTTGATTCCAGAGTAGTCCACCTATCAGTATCCACCTCCTCTTACTAGTGGCCACCTCCCATTCAGTGAAATGGGAATAGTTCCTCCACCAACTTATAGGGTCATGGAAATTTCAAACATTTCCTTTGATAAGTTGAAAATCGTAATAGTGCAGGAAAGAAGAAGGTATTTTCTAAATGACCATCATCACCTTGTTTCCATCAATACAGAAAGGGCAATCTTGTTGAACACTAGAAATCATTCAAGATAATTTGTAGCAGCGAATGCAGCCTTTGTGGAAGCCACCAAGGAGAACACTAATTATCTGATGAAAGAAAATGAAACATTGATAAATCAATTAGCTTTAACAAGGAAATAGGTTGAACACCTCATGGCAGAAAATCAAAGGTTTTCTTCCACTAGTGCTAACAAGATGGAGTTGAAGGCAACAATCCTTGAAGAGATAAAGCCTTTGGAAGACATTATGAGGCAAATATATGATGAGATTTACATTCTTCATGAAGAAGTGGTGATCATACATGAAGTGCAGAAGGGGTCACAAAAGATAGTCAAACTCCTAAATATAGCCTACATGGCCATAGAGGTGATCCAATATTGCCGCATCGAATATCTGAATAAACCTGTAGTGTTGGTTGAAAAGAGCAGATAGGATGCGGAAAAAAATAGGGTGGAGATTAGGGTGTTTCTGTATATTTATGAGCATATCCACACTTATGTCACCAACACCATAACAACATATTCATGAGTGTGTAACGGATTTGATTCCTTGGATAGGATGCACGTGATTCTTTCTATTAGGACATTTACAAAGCTAAAGAGCATGAGAAAAATCAAACAGGAAATAGAAGATTTCCTGAACAACATCAAACACACAGCCATTCAATATGAGCCTGAAATAACCGAATATACTATTCTACAATATGCCATTGAAATCAATTCAAAATTATTTTTCACACAAGACTTATGTAACGAGAAAAAAAATACACACCTTTTTCTTGCTTTTGAGGAGCTTTATATTGAAACTGAATTATCTATGTGATTTAGAATCTTCATTATCTAAAATTTGGCCTTGTAATATCCCTCTGAAGCTTCTTTCAAATGCCACAGGTCTGACCTGATTTGGATTCTTCAAGACAAATTTATGCTCAATCTCCCATAATGACCTAATTATGGACTGGTTTAGTAGAGCGAACTTGTACGGCGTGCCATGTGTCATTGTTTCCTCCTTCAGCTCTAAAATTTATACACATGAAACTAAATTCCATGTACTTGCGGCCACTTTTTACATAATTCCATTATGATGCTCAGAGAGAGAGTTATGACGATTTTCGCATGGTCACCTCTTTGAGATGAAATTTGGGAGCCTGAACAAACCCTAACTTCCACATATCATATCTCCGAAAATATTGCGAACCAAGATCTAAAAATTTTGCAGGACGTTCCTTAGGATTTCGTCTTCCCTCTGTAAAAAATTCCGCTTCTGAAACTTTGTATAAAAAAATGTATAGTGAAAATTCCATGATGGCTTGTTTAGGTTAAATTCGAGAGCCTGAAAAACCCTAACTTCCATAGATCATATCTCTGAAAATATTGCAAACCAAGATCTGAAATTTTTACATGACATTCCTCACGATTTCAGCTTCGCTCTGGAAATATTTCAGCTTCTGAACCTTCGTAGACAAAAAATTATAGCTAAAATTCCACGATGACCTGTTTGGAGCAGCGAAACCCTAGAATCCAAAGCTATGATACCAAATGTTATGAAACCAACTCCAAAAATAGAAGAAAAGAGAGATCGAAGCCTTAGAAATCAACCACTTCGAGGGGGAAACCTCCAATACATTACATAAATGAACAATTCTTCGATGAGACAAATGAAAAAACCTCCTTCTATATATAGGAGTCCACGGGTTCACAATATAATCCTAGCCGACCTAACAATAATAATGTAAGGGAACAATAATAACAATATTGGGGTTATAGGGGTACAACAATAACAATAAGGGGGTTACACTAACAACAATAAGGGACTATACTAGTAATATAGGGACCTAACATCCATTCTCACTATTGAAGGTCATGTCAAACAATGGTGTCATACATTACCATTTGCCTCCATTCACTCATTTGAGCAACTTGTCATGGAACTTCACCAAGATTTTGAGAGGTACAATTATCAGAATGTTTGTAAGAATATTATTCGACTTAGGATGCAATATGATGAATCTCTTGAAGATTTTCACAATTTATTTCTTCACTTTTGTTATGAATTCTCTGAAGAATATGTGGATTGGAATTTTATGAACGAAAAGTTTCAGTACTTCGTTCATATTTCTTTATCACCACCTAAATCTGAATCATATTCAAGTCTCTCATAATACCTTAGTCTGGGGACGTTTAAAGTTTCAAAGGAGGACCTTTATCTCCATTTTGTTTCTATCCCATAATTATTTTCCTGTAGTTTCATGTACTGATATCAAAACTAGGGAAATTGAAAATCAGGTCGTTAATTCATCTATTCCACCTCCATCATCTTCTCATATTCGTAATCTAGATATAGATAACTTGAAAGTCTGATTTGATTGATGATTTTTTTTTTTCAAGAGATGTCTCTTGCCCTCTATCTTCTAAACCTTATGATCCTCTTTGTCTTGATCCACCTGATCAACTTGTTACATTAGCAGTTTTTTTGGATGTTCTTGAAGTTAAATCTATTGGTTCAAATAGTGGTCAAGTGCAGGATGGTTGTATCATTAACATAGAGGACCAATAGGGAAGAAATATTGTTCTTAATGATTATGTTTGGGATTCAGATAAACAAGAATTAATTTTACTTGATGATCCTCCATAAATGTATCTCGTTCTCTCTTCACCCTAACAAGTTATTCATTATTCCTTGATATGTTTAATGAACCTTTTAAACCAAGTTTCCCTCTAGATTCTTTTGATCTTTTTTACACTAGTTTTAATCACAGTTTGGTATGGAATAGTGTTAATTCTCAATGTGAAGAGGAGAACAAGGAATTTTTCATTCACAATTTCTTTCATTCCTCACCTTTAATATGTGAAGAATAAATTTCCATGCCTTTGAATCTTCAAGTTAGGCCTTCTTTTGATTCATCCAAATTATCTATCCATGAGGAGTCTCATCTGTCAAAATATAAATCTAATCAAGTAAGTGGCCCTGATGATGTGTTTATCGATACACCTAGTGATAGTTGTGCATTCCTATTTATTTATCTTTATAAGCCACCTATATTTTATGATTCATCATTCAAGAGTTTGGAGACTTGTCAAGAGGTCGAGGCACTTCATCCTTCGTTGATGGTTATGTCAGGTTCTCGCGATATTGATAAGGGTTACGAACATGATCAGATCAATAGTTGTTTGTTAGGTCCCTATAATACTAGTGTATCCCCTTATTTTTATTGTTAGTGTAGCCCCTTTATTTTTATTTTTGCGCCCATGTAGTCCCCATATTGTTATCATTGTGACCCATAGAATACCACTATTGTTAATTTTGTGCCCTTACATTATTATTTTTATGTAGGCTCTGATTATATTGGGACCCCTTATACTCCTATATATAGTGTTAGCCACCTGTGAATTTTTGTCAAGCAAACAGGTGGCTAAATTGTTTTATGAGACTTCAAGAGATACATTTCCCAAGAAAATCTCTCATCCTTGAAGCCTCCGTGTGTTCATTTCCTTTAAAAGGATCATCACTGCTGCTTCCATCCAAAAGCCTCACTGCCTGTGAAGGATTTTTGCTCAGAAAAGCCTTGAATTGCCCTTATATCTCTACAATTTTCCTCATGATTAACCCTTTCGCCCTTTTTTCAAAGTTCCCCCTTTAACCCCAAAAAATCCCTCCTAAGTCATCCTAACCATCTTTTTCACCCTTGTAAACCAAGTTAAATCATTTCATTTGATTTTAAATCCCTTTTTCCCTTTACTGAAAGCCTCTTTTAGCCTTAAACTCTATTTCTAAGCTAAAAACCAACTTTCTTCTTTATAAGGGCTTAGCCCCTTTTCGGCCAGCCCCTTAACCACTTCCCCTCCATGTACCCAAGCACTAAGACCAAGTACTTAACTGTAAAGAGCTCATCGCATCGAAAGGATGGAGCGGAGTGCATTTCATTTGTAAAGTTGAAACTATCTAATGCGATGGTGTTTGTTCTATGGAGCATGGGAGCAATCGCAACCGTTGATCTCTTGAGATCCGACAGTCTGGATTTCACTGCTTCCCGCTCATTGCCCCGTCCTTCTCCCCGTCAATTGAATCTCCACCGTTCATCCACTTCGTGATCCAACGGCTGGCGCTTGATCGCACCATTGCCAATCGGCAGCCCACAATGTGTCACCCCCTGTGCTCCTCGATTGCCATTCCCCCAATTCAACCATAATCATCCGATCGATCTAGATCTACAGCCTACATTTCATCGCGTCTTCGTCCATTTTTCTCCATCGGGGCTTCTAATTATTTCTTCCGAAGGTTCCCGCCGTTGATCATTTTACGATCTAACAGTCCACCATCAATCACCTTCTGCCTTAGCCGGGTCCCACCATCTACCCATTTCATATGTTTCCCATGCATCTTCTGTGTATTTTATTCAAAGTTCTGAACCTTATATTTCACATTAAATTGTACCATCCCTCCAAACATTAAAATTTTAATGTTTACATTAAATTTTTCCATTCTGCCCGACTTTCATCAGTTCGACTTTCACTGTTTCACTGCATGTTCCCACGGCTTTCCATTGTATCTGTTGGGGTTCCCATGTTTTGGCCAGATTGGCGAGACCAAAAGATGAGACAACATCAGAACCACTTTTGGGCCCTGGGATCTAGCCCTCCTGGACCCGGAGAGGGATCTCTCCAATCAGAGCAAAGAATGATATATCTTTGAAGCTCAAAAAAGATGTTAGGCTAGTTATGGAGCACAAAGGGGGTTTTAAGTGATTTGGTTGGTTGGTTGTAGGGTTGGTTATGGGATCATGAACTGAGAAAGTAATGGGAAGAAAGGAACAGAGCAGCAGGATGCTTCAGCAAAGAGGATAGGTCAAAATTGTGCCATCCATTGGGCTATGGAGTCATGAAAGGATAATTACTTGCGTCCACTAGCCAAGGCTTTCAAAGGGCAAGTCATCTACACTAAAGGATATTTTAGGCAGATGGTGGGATGGAACATTCAGGAGAGAAGGTGAAAGAAGGAAAGCAACCCAATTTCTGTCTATAGATCGGGTCAAAGGTCATTTAACTCCAGGCCTGCTTGGACATGCTCAATGACAACTTTCTAAGAGGGACAAAGGGGCTGCTTATAGATTGGACCAGAGGTCATTTAACTCTAGGTCAGCTTTAGCAACTCCAAGGGAAGACAGAGATAAGATTACAAAGAGTCAACTAAGAACAGCTTCATTCAATTCATACATCAGAGAGCAGGCAATAACATCCACTACACTGGTTAAATTAACTGAAAACAATTCTCAGATTGCACACAAAGCAGAAAACATTAAGGGCTGGGAGAGCAGCAACATAAGGCACCTATCAAGGGTGAATCTTATGCCAAAATTCTGATGCAAGCCAGAAGAACATGAAACAACATGAAAATGTAATAAACAGAGTGAGGAAAACATCACCAATAGTAATAGACCAGGATCCTGTGAAATGTGCTTTGATTAATTGATGCAAAACCAGTCATGTACACTATAGCTCAATGGTTGTTACAATCCAGACTTCTCCTCCCAGCCTATTACATACAACTACTCTGCTATTCTCTCCCAAGATTGTTCTAACAGTCGAATGAATCCCTCTAACAGCAAGATGCCCAACAACTGAACAACAACCCTTTTCATTATGTTCTCGGGAATTCTTATAGGAGAAGAGGAAGAAACAAAAGTAGGTGAACATTAAATGAATCTCATTGAAACAGAATGGTGGAGGAGGCCGTGCCCATTCTGCTTAATGGCTTTCCGCTGTACCCTGTAGACCGTTTTGTAGATCTCTGTCAGGTCAAGATTGACCTTTGATACGTTCTTTAAGTCCTTATGGCGTCTGGAGCTCTGCATTGCCTTCTAGAATAAATGAACTGGGTAAAAATCTGCAGGTCTCTCCATACCTTAATAACTACTGCCTGACTGACTTAAATGAGCATGGAGATTTCTTGTAGGAAGGTGCATGCCTGGAGAAAATACGTTCTGTTGTTAGGTAGCGCTGTTATGACTTGTCGATGCACTCTTAGTCTTCAAACTGTGTCCTTTCCTTTGAATGCGAGGTTTAAACATTAATTATGTCAATGACAGGTGTTAACCCTTTTGGATCTCTTCTGCTGATCTGTTGGCAATGCTAAAATGGCCTCCCTGTGCCATCTGCACAATAAACACACCTGTTACAAACCCAGGCAGTGGTAGTGGAGAAGTGCTGCGGAGGCCGAAGGAGTAGTGGCGGAGCAGTTGAGAGCAGTGAAAATAATGGAGAGCGGCGAAAGAAATGGTTAATAGTGTAAAAAACCCAAATGTTACCACTTGAGCGATTTACATAGGAGAACATGGAAAAACAATGGAGGGGAGTGGTGGGCATGGGACCCAGTGGGACTGATCGCAATCGTGGAAAGTGCGATGGGGAGGAAATCGTGATGGAGAGAAATGCGATGGCGAGGGAATGCGCTCGGGCGGTCGCATCACAAATATCTACTACGCGATCGAATCGCATCAAAAATATTTGCGACGGATCAAACGGACGTAAACAACGAAATGCGAATTGCGATTATGCGATTTGCGCTTGGGCGGGACGATCGCATCGCAAATATTTGCGATGGATTAATCGAATACATATAATGAAACTACGATAAGTGCGATTTGGGTTGAGCGCCTTAAAGGGCAGCGCTCAGTCACAGCGCTTAGTTACATGGGGACGGGGCTGGCGGAAAGGGGCTAAGCCTTAGTGTAAGGTCAGAAGTGGGTTTGGCCCATTCCAATGTGATTTAAAGGTTAGAAAGGGTAACGATAGAGGGATAAGGGTAAATTAGCCCAAAGGAGGGATATGGGTAGAATTCAAAGGGGATTTTGGGGGAATGTGAAGGGTAATGAAGGGAAATAGAAGGGGGGACAAGGGGGATAAAAATAGGAGCTAAGAGGGGGTGAAATAAGAGGAGAAAGGGGCCTTTATGCATTTCTTCACAAATAGAGAGGCTTTATAATGGGAATCAGCAGAGGGGATTTTATCAAAGGACAAAGGCACAAAGAGGCTTCAAGGATGATGTGTTTTCAGGGGAAATGCATTCCTTGAAGACTCAAGAACATTTTAGCCCCCTATTTTGCTTGCCAAAAGTTTTATAGGGGGGCTAACAGTATCCACAGCATTCCCCGCAGCCATCCTTCCCCATGCATGGATTTCTTGACAGATTTGTGTGTTTTGCAGGTGTACGAGCGGTGAGAACCGCCAATGCTCACTATCACTGTTATAGTGACACAAAGCGCAGAAGGATATTTTCTAAGCCTGATATTGCAAGAGGAATGTTTGGAAAGGTTTCTACAGGAAAGAGTTCAAATTGGTTAAACCTCTCCAGCATCATTAAAGACCAGATTTCACAGACAGAGACGGTCATGAAGTGGCAAAGTGTATCAGTGGATAATCAGAGAGTTTAATGCTTGTAATTAAAGAATTTTAGCTCTGATTCATTTTTTAAATGGGAAATGTACCAGATTGAAGACCTCATGATTAAATTAGAGGGGCTAAGGAGGCCTAACGCACCTAAAACAATATCATCAGTGTTTCACATCAGCAAAAGATTTCTCCTGGGAAAGGACACAATACCCATACTGTCTTTATTCTACATTGTGTCTCCGAGAAGATCTCCCCCTGACAGCAGTCCTAATGCTACCAGAACATTTGTTACACAATATGGCAGGCCTCATAGTCATTTATCTGCCTTTTTTTTATTCACCAGAGTACTACAAGTACTGCAGCGAAATCACATCAAGAACATACCTGAAGTAAATTGCAGCATGTCGAAGACCACTCTTTCGTCCAAAGAGTACTGGACATTAATGCTCAAATATTAAAACAGAATGGGCCTCGACTCCCTTTTACTACTATGTTTTAATGTTACATTTAGTGTCACACCTACCTCCTCTGCCTTTGTTTCAACTATAAAACTCATGAAGAAACTCATTGAAAAGGTTGTTGATCGAATATCTGTGAATTGTAAGTTGTTTCCCTTGAGATATAGTTCTCTGCGTAAAGTTGTAAGATAGGCTGAGGAAGATGTTTTCAGACTGAATATCAAGTTGTTGGACAATGTTGTACATGACTAGTGTTTCTCTTTAATATGACAAGCACATTTATTTGGATCCTAATTTAAAGCAGCGGTGATGTTTTTCTATCTCTGAGTTTATTTCTCTTTGTGACTCATCATATTTCATTTCTTCTTGTACGCATCATAAATCTAGCATAAGATTTACTCTCGCATGGTACCCTATGTTATTTCTCTCCCTACCTTTGATGTTTTCTGTTTTATGTGTTATCTGAGTGCTGATTCAAGTTAATTTAACCAGTGTAATGGCTATAATTTACTGCTAGCTGATGTATGAATTAATGAATCCGTCCTCAGATGTTCTTGTTGGGTTTTAATTGAAATAATTGGGTTACTGGGAGTTTAGAACGTTGTTTCTGTCTTACTAGGATCCTTCTCGATCAATTGAACCTTTCTAAGTTCCCTTAAGGTAGATGCTGAAGCATTGAGAGTTCAAAGTCTCTCTTTGATCTCAGGTCTCCACCTTTGCGTTTAAATCTTAAATGTTCCCTTTGTCTGAAGAGTTTACCCTTTAGGAGTGGGGTCACAGGTGTCTAACGACACGTCATGTCCCTGGATCTGATACCTGAACAGTCACCTTGGAGGTTTCCTTGCTTTCACTTTCTTTCTTACCATTTCATGCCACACTATCATCTTTAAGATCCAATGCTTTAGATGACTAGCCCAACTGAAAGCATGCACATTGAATAGCAAGTAAACCCTTTCCTAACTTCATTGCCCAATGGTCTTGAGTGTTCTCTGAAATCATTCCTCCCTGGTCTAGAATCCTCTTTACTCAGTCTTGTCTTACAGTGAAACATTCTTTCATGTTTCCCAACAACTGAACAAACAATTAAACGAACAAAAAAACTCGTGCCTATAACTAGCGTAAAACCTAATAACAGAGCCTCAAATACATATACCGTTGTCTATCATAGAGAGATCCCTCTCTCGACCCAGGAGGGCTAGATCCTGAGGTTCGAAAGTGGTTCTGATGTTGTCTCATCTTTTGGTATTGCCAAACTTGCCAGAACATGGGAACCCCAACATAATGGCGACTCCACTGGGGAAGCTTTGAGAAAAATACACATTGAAACACTTCAAAGACTCAAAGAATACCATAGTAGCCTTATTTTGGTGGTTAATCACTGTGGTAGACAGAATACCCCCTTGAAACATTCTTAACCTTCCACCTGGCGACTCATTAGCTCCTTGATGATCAAAGACTCCACTGGTGATCAATAGGCCTGCTGATTATCTTGGTTTTCATAAGACTCCACTGGGAGACCAGCCTCCATAAAAACATCAACCATATTATAAGTAACAAGTAGGATTAATTTGTTGTGTTGAAAACAACATTCTGGCTTCAAGAACCATTCACACAAGAGCTTATCCTAACCCAGACCCACCTGAAACAGTTGACAACTGTTAGGTCCCTATATGACTAGTATAGTCCCTTATTGTTGTTAGTGTAACCCCCTTATTGTTATTATTGTACCCTTGTAACCCCCATTTTTTTATTATTGTGCCCTTAAATTATTATTGTTAGGTCGGCTAGGATTACATTGTGGCCCACTAGGATTACATTATGGCCCCATGAACTCCTATATATAGAAAGGAAGTTTTGTAAATTGTATCATCCAAGAATTGTTCATTTATGTAATGTATTGGAGGTTTCCCCCTTGAAGTGGCTTATTTCTAAGGTGTTTAGATCTCTTTTCTTCTATTTTTGGAGCTGGTTACACAACATTTGGTATCAAAGCTTTGGATTCTAGGGTTTCGCTGCTCCAAACAGGTCATCGTGGCATTTTCGCTATAACTATTTTTCTACGAAGTTTCAGAAACTGAAATTTTTAGGGTACGAAGCTGGAATCGTGAAGAAGCTTTTCTAAAAATATCAGAGCTTGGTTCGCAATATTTGCGGAGATATCATCTGTGGAAGTTAGGTCTTTTTTCAGGCTCCTAAACAGGTCATCGTGGAATGTTCGCTATAACTTTTTTTGTACGAAGGTTCAAAGTCTGAAATTCATATGGTGCGAAGCTGAAATCCTAAGGAAATTTGTCAAAAAATTTCAGATCTTGGTTCGCAATATTTTTGGAGATATGATCTGTGGAAGGTAGTGCTTTTTCAGGCTCCTGAATTTCATCTCAAAGAGGTGATCGTGGGAAAAGTTCAATAACTCTCTCTCTGGGCATCGGATTGGAGTGCCATAAAAAGTGTCGCAAGTAAAAGGACTGTAGTTTCTTGGCTATCAATTTCAGAGACAAAAGAAAAAACAGTGAGACGTGGCAAGTCGTACAATTTTCCTCTACTGAACCAGTCCATAATTAGGTCATTGTGGGAGATTGGACACAACTTTGTCTTGGAGAATCCAAATCAGGTCAGACCTGTGGCATTCAAAAGATAATTCAGAGGGGTATTTTATTGCTGAATTTCATATATTGAAGTGCTGAAATCACAAAGATAATCCAATTTCAATATCGAGCTCCTCAAAATCAAGAAAAATGTGTGTGTTTTTTTTCCGAATTGCGTAAGTCTTATTTGAAGAATCAATTTGAATTGATTCCAAGGGCATATTGTAGAATAGATATCAGTATTGGGTTCTAAAATATGCCCCATAAAAATAATTCAACACGCATTAAGCCTTCAGAAGGCTCTACTATGACTCATGAAGATGAAGAATTGCAACATGATCTATCAAAATTACAAGAGAAAGTGCAACAAATTTCACTCTCGCAAAGAGCAACAAAAAATGAAATGGAAGTTTTGAAGAAAGGCGTGGAAGGTAAGATGGATGGCGTGCAAGCTAAGATGGATGGCGTGGAAGCTAAGATGGATGGCATGGAAGCTGGCGTGGAAGCTAAGATGGATGGCATGGAAGCTAAGATGGATGACATGAAATACAACATGGAAAACATAAAGAATGATCTAAAAACAGACATCGAAGGTTTGACAAAGATGATACAAGAAATGTTTCCTAATGGTGAAAAGATAGTGTTAAACACCATGTTAACACACACATGGTGTATGAGAAAGATAAACACACACACACAAGAGACTCAACACATAATGAAAGATAAGCGTGAGGCTTTCTTATTTTTCCATTATACACGATGTACATTTATAATACAATGGTGTGACTCTTGGTTTCATATTCCAAGGTCACTTGGACTCCATTGTGACTTTTCGCATTCCACACCTACCCATGTAGGATTAGGTGTTCCAACATCCCCCCTTAATCCGAAGGGGTATGTGTGAGTCCAAGAAAAGAGTTGTAATAAAAATCTGCAAAGTATGCATGGCAGCACTTGGGCTGAATCAACTCTCTGAAATGTTGGAAAAAAGAGGTGGTTTAAGGATGACCACCAACACTGGAACGCAAAACTTGTTGCAGTTCCCGGAACTCTTCCAAAACTGGCAAGAAGCTGAAGGCTTCTGCTAGAGGAATTGTCCCTCATAAAAAAAGGAGACCTTCAACCTAAAAGAAGGGAGGTCTACTACCTGTGATGGTTTTAGGATTACCAACAACTCTGGAATGCTTGAAGCATTTCCTGGAACTCAACCAAAGCTGGCAAGAAGCTGAAGGCTTCTGCTAGAGGAAGTGTTCCTCATATATGAAAGGGAGACCTTCGACCTAAAAGAAGGGAGGTCTACTACCTGTGGTGGTTTTAGGTTATCCACCAACCAAAGATGATGGTTTAAGGTTATCCACCAACCGAAGGCATGCTCATGGGCATCCGCGTCTCTGGCTACATCTCTGAATTCGGAATGACGAATTGTGGCTTAGGCTCGCTTGAACTGCTGTGTATCTAGCTACAACTCTGAACATGGAATGAGAGATTGTGGCTCAGGCTCGCTTGATCTGTCGTCGAAGCTTGTACATGACCACCATTTTCCCCCCTGTTAGGGACAAGGTGAGATGATGGCGAAAACTCAACTGCAAGTTTGCTCAATATCCGTGAACAAGTTCTAACATGTGTCGTAAACATCTTCTTGGCTGCTGATGCCCATTGCCAAGAAGCGATCCATCCAAGATGAATCTTGGTTCTTGCAGGAGACTGAGGCTTGTTTCTGAAGCATCTGTGTGAAGAATGGGTGTGTCGACCACAGTGCTTACATGGATGAAGATCAAAACAGTGATCTTTCATATGGCCAACTCGATCACAGTGTTGGCATTTTACAACCTGGTGTTGTTGTTGTGGAGCAGGATCTGGAACAGCTGCAGGTGAACAATCATACAGGAATCTGACACTCTGAAATGTGATGGGCTTGGTGTAGTCTGGAATATGAAATGACACATCCTTGTCATATCCAAGACCAGTTCGGTGCTTGTTGTGGACAAGCTCCTCCCAAGGTCTGATGATGGGCTTGAGAAGTGTAGGCTGAGTCGCTACATCTGCATGTACATCTGCTCTAGTACAAGGCACTGAATGTGGATCAACTGCAACTTTATCTTCTTTCTTCTGATGAGAGTCCTTTACAATATTCTGAACAGAAATAGGTTCAGAATAGTGACTCTTTTGCTAAATTTCATCTTGCTGAAGTTGAGTTTCCAACTGCAAAAACTCAATCTTTTCTTGTGCATCTTGTAAACAAATCTGAATATTACAAAGAGCATCCTTGCTCATTTTTATGATATCATCAACATTTGAATGAATGAGGCTATTCAACAACTCTAATGTCTCATTGATTTTAGCCATTTCAACAACTTAGGCTCAAAAATTGAAAGGGTGTCGGCTTCAACCGAAAATGCACCCGTTTACAATGTGATTCAACAAATACAAATCACTCTAAAGAATTCTCAAAGTACAAAGTGTGCTCCTCAAATGAGGAGGGCAATCAACAATTTTTTTAACAACTCAAGTACTGATTGCAACTATGAAGAAGATACAAATTCCACTCACAATACAATGTCAGTTCAATACAATATCTCTGCAAAATATGTACAGATGAAAACACTTGTGCAAGAGGCCTTTAAGGCAGCTGAATTTTCCTTCAAAGAGTTGTTTTCAATGATGGCAAACTTGTCTTCTTATGTAAAATTCTTCAAAAAATCACCCTTATGCCACAAATCACACAATGTCAAATCTTATCTTTTCACTATGTATTCAGTCCATCTACTCCTCATATTCCATTTTCCATTTACTGTTGTTCATTTTCTCTTCTTCCTCTCTCTCTCTGCTGGCTTTTTTTTTTTTTTAATTAATTAAAAATTAATTAAAAAAATTAATTATTTGAAATGGGAAATAATTAAAAGGAAGGGGGATGGAAATTTTAAAAAAATGTGTAGGGAGGTGAATTAAAAGGGAGGGGGAATTTAAAAGGAGTGGGAGAGTAGGGAGAATTTTTTTTTTTAAAATAAATTAATTAAAATTGAGAATTAATTTAAAATGAGGTTGATTTAAAAGAGAGGGAAATTTATTTAAGAAAAGGGAGGGTGGGAGATTTTAAATTAAAAAATCAAATTTTAAAAATGAAATGAAATGGCGGTATGTTAAATGGATGGGCGGTATTAATTATATGGGGGAGATTTTAATACAACGCAGAGAGGGAGCAAAGAGTGGTCGTGAAGGGGCTAGTTGAGGCGTATGGGGAGGAGGGCACCATGGGTAGAGGATGTGAATGGCACAGAGCATAGGTATCGTATGGCATCCGTGGTGAAGGGAGAGGGAGGCTGCAGGTAGGCAGAAGGGGAGAGTAGTAGGGTGCGTTTGCAGGCGGAGTAGAGCAGTCGTGGTGAGGGAGTATAGTAGTCGTGTTGAGGGATGGCTATGCCGTGAGAGCCAATGGAGAGGTTTGGGAAGGGCGTGTAGCTCATAGGTGGGACGTTGTGCGTTGAGTCATGTATTGAGCATGCGTTGGATATTATTAAAAATTCGAATTATGCAGCCATGTAGGTAGCAGGTGGGGGAGCGGTTGTAGAACAACAGATGGGGGTTAAGGGAAGTGTGAAGGCAGCAGTCGTGAGGAGTCTGCGTTGTGTGCAGTGGGAGTGGGTAGGGAGTTGAGAGGAGTGATAAAGGTGTTGAAAGCGCGTAAGGGAATGGCTGAAAGGCATGAGGGGTGCAGGCGTTGGGAGTGGAGAGCCTGAAAGGTTTGGTGAGAGTGCAGGTAGGTAAGGCGCAGGCAGGTTGGGTAGTGAGGGAGCTTGTGAGGTAACGTTGGGAAGGGCGCAAGGGGGATAGCAGAGGGCGCGAGAGTGGGTTGCAAATGGAGATAGCAGAGGCCGTGGGAAAGGCCGAAAGGCCAAGAGCAGTAAAAAAATATATATGTATATATATATATATATATTTTTTCTTTTTTTTTCTTTTTTTCTTTTTTCTTTTTTTTTTTTCTTTTATAACAGCAGAGTAGAGTAAAAGAGTAGAAATTTCACCAATGTAGCAGGAAAATAATCATTTTCTTTCAGCAGCAAAAAAATGCAGTCCAGAAGCTCAGAAATTTTTCAATGAAAACTTAGAAATCTTTCCAGTAGCCCAGCAACAGGAAAATGCAGAGATGATGAAATTTTCAACAAAACTCAGAATTCTTTTCCATTAAAAACCAGAAACTTCTTTAGAAATTCAATTTAAACAATTTTCAGCAGCTCTTCAAAATGGTGCAGAATTTAATGGGCAGAAATTGCAGGAATAAATCAACCTTCAGATGTGCAATGCTGCTTTTCTTCAAACCCAATGCTGGAATGCTGCCAATTTCTGAATGCTTCTCCTCTTCAAAACACTTATGAATGCTGAAAAATATCTGTTGCAGAAACTCTGAGTGCTGCAAAAATGTCAAGAATTTTTGCAGATATGCACAGGCCATAAACACAAATGGCTCACTCAATTTGGAGCAGGGCCAGCAATCGCCCGCTCTGATACCATGTTAACACACACATGGTGTATGAGAAAGATAAACACACACACACAAGAGACTCAACACACAATGAAAGATAACCGTGAGGCTTTCTTATTTTTCCATTATGCATGATGTACATTTATAATACAATGGTGTGACTCTTGGTTTCATATTCCAAGGTCACTTGGACTCCATTGTGACTTTTCGCATTCCACACCTACCCATGTAGGATTAGGTGTTCCAACAGATAGTAGAAGAACCTCATGATGAGAACAAAATCAATGTTAATCATGATTTCATAAACTCTAATGTTGGCGGGAATAACCACCATATTCCAAAAATGGATATGAGGAAGTTTGATGGAAAGGATCCTGTAACATGGATACTACAGATGGAGCAATATTTTGATCTCCATAATGTGCAAAACACACAAAAGGTACGCATTGCAACTTTACATTTAGAAAAAAATACATTTGTATGGTATCGATGGCTTTGCTCCCGTAAAAAAATTGTTACTTGGTCAATTTTTACGGAGGAAATGATAGCACATTATGAGGATACAAAGAGAAACACCTTCTTTAGCCAATTGATAAATCTCAAACAAAAGGGTTTAGTGGGCCAGCACATTGAGGACTTCCAAAAATTGAATATAAGGGTAACTGATATTCTAGAGGAACATAGGATCGATCTCTTCATAGGCACTTTAAAGGATAACATCCAACATGAAGTTCGCGTTTTGGAACCGGATTCATTGGAGAAGGCATTCAGGTTGGCAAGAAAAGTTGAATGTAAAATTATGGCGACAAGGAAGCCTACCACTCAATTCTATAAAGAAGGAAGTGGTGCTACGCCTAGATTTCCACAACCTACAAGGTTGACACCACAACAATTGGAAGAAAAAAGAGCAAAAGGGCTTTGCTACAGTTGTGATAGCAAATACACTAAAGGTCATAAGTGTGCTGAGAAGAAATTATTTTACATAGATTGTAAAGAGGAAGAAGAAAATGAACAAGAAGAGGATATACACCAGGAACCAGCCCCAGAAGAGGAAGAAATGAATCCGACCATATCGTGTAATGCACTGGCAGGAATTACCACTCCTCAAACTCTCAAGATAAAAGGACAAATCAAGAAGAAAAAGGTAATAGTGTTGATTGATTCAGGTAGCACCCATAATTTTATTCATTATAAGATAGCCAAGGAATTAAATTGTTTCCTATACCCAGGACCAGAATGTCAAGTGATGGTTTCAAATGGAGGAACTATAAATTACTCTAGAAAATGCCATAATATCAATCTAACCATGGGGGAATATGTATTGACTAGTCCAATGCTTTCCATTCCTATGGGAGGTGCTAATGTTGTTCTAGGAGTCCAATGGTTACAATCTTTGGGGACGGTAGCTTTTAATTTTCAAGAACTTTTCTTGAAACTTTTTTGAGAAGGAAAGGAAGTCGAATTACGGGCTATTGAAGGGAAGCCGGGAAGGATAATAAGCTCTAATTTCATGACAAAGCTTCTAAAGAAAGAACAACGAGGCGTAATTGCACAATTATGCTCACTAGAAGTTCCCACATCAAAATCATATATTTCTGCAGATCTCCAACAAGTCTTGGACAATCATTCCAAGGTGTTTGAAACTCCCAAAGGACTCCCACCTATTCGTGATCATGATCATGCTATTCATTTGATTCCAGGAAGTGTTCCTCCAAATATCAGGCCTTATAGATATCCTTACTTCCAAAAGAGCGAAATTGAACGCATGATTGCAAAAATGTTAGAGGTGGGTATAATTCAACCTAGTCAAAGTTCTTTCTCTGCTCTTGTATTATTGGTACACAAGAAGGATGGATCATGGCGAATGTGTCCGGATTATAGGGAGCTCGATAAGCTCACCATTAAATATAAATTTCCCATTCCTGTGATTGATGAATTATTGGATGAATTACATGGAGCAATTTATTTTACCAAGTTGGATCTTCGTTTAGGATATCATCAAATTAGAATGAAGACTGAAGATATTCCAAAAACAGCATTTCGAACTCATGAGGGTCATTATGAATTTTTGGTCATGCCTTTTGGCTTTACCAATGCACCTTCTACATTTCAAGGGTTGATGAATTCCATTTTCAAACCCTTCCTTAGAAAATTTGTGCTAGTATTTTTGATGATATACTAATCTACAGCAGGTCTTGGAAGGATCATGTTGAACATGTTGACAGGGTGCTCAAACTATTGCAGGAGAAACAATTATATGCAAAAACATCCAAATGTTTCTTTGGAGTACAAGAGGTGGAATATCTGGGTCATATTATATCTCACGAGGTGTTAAAGTAGACCCTAACAAAATTAAAGCCATTAAGGAATGGAAAGTCCCCAAGACAATAAAGCAGTTGCGAGGATTTCTCGGGTTAACAGGCTATTATCGCAAGTTTGTTAAGAATTATGGGAGAATAGCGGCACCTCTAACAACATTATTGAAGAAAGATGCATTTTCATGGACTCCTGAAGCAACTAAGGCCTTTGAACGTCTTAAAGAGGCAATGTGCCTAGCACCGGTCTTAGCTACGCCAGACTTCACAAAAACCTTTATTGTGGAATGTGATGCCTCAGGAAATGGAATTAGTGCGGTTTTAATGCAGGAAGGAAGACCCATTGCTTTTGAAAGTCGTCCAATCAAAGGAAAGTATTTACAGAAACCTATTTATGAGAAGGAAATGTTAGCAATACTGCATGCACTAAAGAAATCGCGAACTTACCTAATGGGAAGACACTTCAAGGTAAAAACTGATCATGATAGTCTTAAACACTTTTTGGAACAAAGACTATCTTCATAAGAGCAGCAAAAATGGGTCACAAAGATGTTGGGTTATGACTTTGAAATAATCTACAAAAAAGGAAAGCTTAATGTTGTTGCGGATGCACTCTCAAGAAAGAATGAAGAGGTGGAAGCATTGCTTTGTGCCATTTCTATTATCCAACCAGATTGGATAACCGAAGCAAGAGATGAATGAAGAAGGACAAAGATGTATGGACACTCATTCAAAAGTTGCAGCAAGATCCTAGTACATCTGATACATTTAATTGGAAAAATGATTCCTTATGGTACAAAGATCGATTATATCTTTGTAATAATTCCCAACTAAAACAAAAGATTCTTCTAGAATTGCACACTTCTCCTTTAGGAGGACACTCAGGATTTTTAAAAACTTACCACAGGGTGAAGAAAGAATTTTTTTGGGATGGCCTTAAATCTGATATTCGAAAGTTTGTGGCGGAATGTTTGGTTTACCAACAGAATAAAGTGGAAACAATTAAGACCCCAGGACTTCTACAACCTTTATCCATTCCAGGTCAACGTTGGGAGGAGATTTCAATGGATTTTATCACGGGTTTACCTAAGTCTGAAGGAAAGAGTGTCATCATGGTGGTAGTTGATAGACTTACCAAGTATGCACACTTTTGTGCATTATCTCATCCATTTAAAGCAAGTACAGTTGCTACTACATTTATGGACAGAATTCAAAAGCTACATGGAAGCCAAGGGTTATTGTGAGCGACAGAGATCCCATTTTTACTGGAAATTTTTGGACGGAGTTATTTTCTTGTTTGGGTACTCAATTAGCTCATAGCTCATCTTATCATCCTCAATCTGATGGTCAAACTGAGATAGTAAATAAACGTTTGGAAGGATATCTTCGTTGTTTTGTATCTGATAAACAAACACAATGGGTCAAGTGGTTACCTCTTGCTGAATGGTGGTATAACACTTCCTTCCATACTGCAGCAAAAATGACCCCATTTATGGCACTTTATGGATATCATCCACCATCCATCACATCATCCTTAAGGGAAAATTTGAAGGTTCAAGCAATGGAAGATCACATCGAGCATCAGCAAGAAGTTCTCCAACTCTTAAAGGATAACCTGAATTTGGCACAAAATCGAATGAAACAACAGGCAGATCAACATCGCAGCGAGAGAAGTTTTGACGTAGGAGATTGGGTATTTTTAAGGGTACAACCATACAAACAAATGTCCCTCAAGCAAGCTAAGAAGGATAATAAATTATCGCCAAAGTACTATGGTCCTTACAAGGTGTTGCAGAAGATTGGTACTATGGCATACAAATTGGAGCTTCCTGCTTCTTCACGAGTGCATCCAGTTTTCCATGTTTCATGCTTAAAGAAAGTTATAGGTGAAAATCTTCCAGTTCAAACAATATTGCCAGAACTTGATGAGGAAGGAAAAATCATATTGGAACCTGAAGCGGTCATGGAAACAAGAACTCGACAGCTACGGAATCGATCAATTTCAGAGTATCTCATCAAGTGGAAGAACTTACCCACTGAAGATTCTACGTGGGAGGATGAGAATTTTATACAGAAGCACCCGGAGCTACTCAAGCGTTGAGGACAACACTTTTTTGAAGGAGAGGGGCATGTTAGGTCCCTATATCACTAGTATAGTCCCTTATTATTGTTAGTGTAACCCCCTTATTGTTATTATTGTACCCTTGTAACCCCCATTTTGTTATTATTGTGCCGTTAAATTATTATTGTTAGGTCGGCTAGGATTACATTGTGGCCCACTAGGATTACATTATGGCCACATGGACTCCTATATATAGAAAGGAGGTTTTGTAAATTGTATCATCCAAGAATTGCTCATTTATGTAATGTATTGGAGGTTTCCCCCTCGAAGTGGCTTATTTATAAGGCATTGAGATCTCTTTTCTTATATTTTTGGAGCTGGTTACACAACAACAACCCCAAGAGCATTATCAAGAAATCCCCTACACCTAGAAAGCCAAATATTTCCAAACGCATCCATAGAGATAATTCTGTACCAGAATACTTTACAGCTCTATCAAACCCTTTATTTGACTTAGACTTACCAAGTAGTTTACCCAAAACTAGGTCATTCTGTGTTTTAGACTAGCCGGACTTTGGGTTTACTAGTTCACCATCTCATAGTGGTTGACACAGTAGGGATAGACAAACCCCTCCATCTACACCCCCGGATATTCATTTCATTCAGAACTTGGGGCTTTGTCACCCAAAATCTGCTCAGCAAACTTCTGCTGGACCTAGTATCCCTTTCATCCACATACCGGTTGCACAAGAAAATCCTTTACCTCATCAAAAAATCATCATGGCCGCCTGGTATGCACCTTTGGTGTTACCTCAGCCTCTAGTACCCCTACCCAACAATTATCAATCAAAGATCCCACATTTCACTGCAAAGGAGTATATGACAGCCCAGCACCATGTAGATAGGATGGAAGATTCCTTTGACTATATGGAGATAGACGATGAGACAGTCAAAATGAGAATCTTTGCTCAGATTTTAGGAGGTGATGTGAAGAAATGGTTTAAAGGCCTACCTCCTAATAGTATCCAAGACCTTCCCACTCTATATAAAACCTTCATAAACAAATGGGAAGTTAAGGCCAACCCTCTCCAAATCTTAGAGGAATACAAAAACCTTAAAAGGAATGTAGGAGAGAGTGTCCATGAATATTCTACAAGGCTCAATAGTGTTTACAACGCTCTTCCTCCACATATGAAGCCTCCCCAAGGTATGGCTTTAGTGAAGTACCCTGAAGGCTTCAACGTTGACATGGCCTACCAGCTTAGGGAGAGAGATTACAACACATTGGAAGATATGCAAAAAGGGGCAGTGAGTGTAGAGGCTAACCTGATTGAGAAGAGAGCCAGAATGAGGGCTGAGAAAAGGGTAATATATGGGGATGACGTTGTAGCTTCCACATCTGATCCCAAGTATGACCATTTAGCCGAAAACATGGAAAAGCTATAGCAAATGATGGAAAAAATGGTTGTCTCAGTCAGTAATCAGAACAGAAACCAAAATCATAACCAGAACCAAAACTTTAGGAGAAACAATACCACTCCCAACAGACAAATAGAATCAGACCAACAAGTCATACCCCCATTTCAGGAAAATTTTCTTGATGTAGATGAGGGAATCATAGAGGGGTCTGAAGGAACCATAATAAAAATGTTTGAAATAGAAAACTCAATCCACAACTGTTCCACAGAAGAAGATCAGCCCTCACCCTCATATTGGGATGAGGAAAGGTTAGACTCTGAGGATTATAGGCTCGGGTTTGAGAATGCTATCATACAGGTTAGAGAACAGTACGAACTTAGAAGCAAAAAGAACTCAAACAACTCCAAACCAAAAGATTCTGAGATTACTATTAAGAAAAGGCCTGAAAAAAATTCTAAAGTGACTGCCGAAAATAATAAATCAGAAGCTGATAGTTCTGGGAAGAACAAAGAGAAAGACAACTAAAATACCAAAAAACAAAGTCAGCCAACTAGCAGCACTAGCGCTGCAGTTAATGCTCCTGATAAAACAGTTCCCAACACTGTACAAAGCGAGAATCTGCACGCTAATTCAGCCACTAAGATAGTGACTAACAAAATAGAGTTGACTGTCACGAAGAATCAGTCTACCTTCAATTTGGAGAGTGAGATTGCGAAAATTAAAATCTTTTTCCCACTCTCTGAGCTGGCCACTCAAGATGTATATAAGGGCCAAATTTTGAAAGCATTGAATCTAGGTGAAAACAGTGATACTGTCAATCTGAGTGATGATCAGCCAGCCCTTCTGTTTGTTCCAAAGATATAAGGGAATTTTCAAGAAGGGGTAGTACCTCCTTTTTATATCAGTCTCAACATCCATGATAAGATCCTTCACAATGCAATGCATGACTCGGGGGCATCACACAACCTGATGCCTAAGGTAGTTATGGAGAGGTTAGGCCTAGAGATAACTCGTCCCTATAAAGACTTATATTCATTTGACTCTAGCAAGGTAAAGTGTCTTGGCCTGATCAAAGACCTTTATGTAAACTTGACCGAGATTCCAGCAAAATGTATGGTTATGGATGTTGTAGTGGCAGATGTACCGCCTAAGTACGGCATGTTATTATCAAGTTCATGGGGAGCCAAGCTACAAGGTACAATGTAGATGGATGGGGCATACGCCACAATCCGTGTCTTTAGCCAACTTAGGAGATTGTATAGAGAGGCACAAATGAAATTCTTGGTCAGCAGCCCTGAAAAGCCTGAAAATTCACCTTTGTACTCTGTACACACCGATCTGGACTCCTTTATCCTCTGCAATGATGAATCCTTAAAAGAGCCAGAATTAGAGAACAGAGATACGGACGATGAAATAGAGCCCATAGATCTGGACAGAATGGCCACTATGGACTCGGAAGAAAATGAAAAAGAACCTTTTGGACAGTGCACCGAATCTAAAACTCAGAATGAGCCAAAAGAAAAATGCAAACAGCTAGCTAGCCATCTCGATAAAGCCTATACACCACACGAAGAAAGAAACCCTCCACACCATAACACAGGCCCCCCACTGCAGCATAACAATGAAACCAACGCTAGGAAAGAAACTGATGATAAACTAGAGAGTGAACCTTTATGGGAAAATAATTTTGATGGGTCCTGTACTAGAAAGACTGTAGGGGTGGGAGTGTGGTTACATAACACTGAGAGTGAATATGCCGAGAGATGCCTTCAATCTAAACTTCAAGTGTACAAACAATATTTCAAAGTATGAGGCTCTTATCCTAGGCCTGAATTTATTGATAAAACTATGAGCCCGAAGGATAGTTGTACATGGAGACTCTGAGCTAATCATTAAACAGGTGAATGGCGAATACACGATGAAACACCCTAGGTTGAGAGCGTATAGGAATGATTCCATGGATTTGTTGAAAACCTTTGTGGAACATGAACTAGTGTTTGTTCCTAGGAGTCAGAACGTAATTGCAAACGGATTAGCCTGCATAGCTAGTTCATATCAGAAGCCTCCCAGTGACAAATAGATCATCATTCAGACAAAGTACTGACCTGCAATACCCGACAACGAGAAATATTGGCAGGTCTTTGAGGGCGATAAGCAGATTGAGGATTTCCTAACAGGCAGGAACGAGTTTGAATTCTCTGATTCAGACTCTAAATCCGACGATAGCTGCTTAAGTGAGGGACCTCCCGACGAAGAAAAATCACCCCGTAACATTGAAATAAACACTTTAACTGAACAGATAGGAAATACAACAGAATAATACAAGAATGCAGATAAAGAGGAAATAGAGGTGCTACAGGCAAAAGATAAAAACATACCCCGAGGTCTAGCACCTTTAGAAGATCTTTTCGATTTCGATGATGTAGCGAAAAAACCCACCATAGAAAACTCAGACTCTGATGTTGAGGAATTCAATATAGGCACTGAAGACAAGCCTAAGATGATAAAATTGGCTAAGTCCTTGCCCACAGACATGAAAAAGAAATACATCGACCTATTTAAAGAATTCATTGATGTGTTTTCCTAGAGCTACAAGGACTTAAAGGCCTGCGACACAAACATTATACAACACAAAATACCTTTGAAAGAGAACCAGAAACCCTTCAGGCAGAAACTTCGCAAAATTAACCCAAAACAATTTCCTGCAGTAGAAAAGGAAATAAAAAAGATGTACGAGGCAGGAATAATAGTTTCTGTGAGGTTCTCTGATTGGGTTTCGAACCTAGTAGCTGTGAGAAAGAAGACAGGTGAGATCAGACTGTGCATTGATTTCAGGAACCTTAACAGAGCCTCACTTAAGGACAATTATCCTTTGCCAAAGATGGAACACATTCTTCAGAGGGTAGTAGGCTCAAAAAGGATCTACTTGTTAGATGGTTTTTCAGGTTACAACCAAGTTTTAGTACTCCCAGAAGACCAACTCAAGACCGCTTTCACCACTCCATGGGAAACTTTTATGTACGTAAAAATTCCCTTTGGACTGATGAACGCTGGTGCAACCTTCCAACGAGCGATGGAAATATATTTTTCGGATGAAATAGGGCACTTCATTGTCATTTATCTGGACGACGTAAAAGTCTATTCCAAGACTGGTGAAGAGCACCTAAAACATCTGAGAAGGGTTTTTGAAAAATGTAGAAGGTTCGGCCTGTCATTGAATCCCAAAAAGACTGTATTCGGGCTGCAAGAGGGTAAGCTTCTTAGCCACATTATATCTGAGAAGGGAATTAAGATAGATCCACAGAGGGTTGAGGGAATACTACAGATCACACACCCGAGAAACATTAAAGAGTTACAGTCCTTCATTGGGAAGATTAACTTCCTAAGGAGGTTTATTCCAAATCTAGCTGAACACCTCAGGAATATGACTAACATGTTGAAGAAAGTTGTAGGAGTTAAGTGGACTGTAGAGGCTAAAAAATATTTTGAATCAGTCAAACTTGCACTCACCCAAGCTCCCGTCCTAATCAGCCCAGATTTCTCAAAAGATTTCTTGATATTTTCATTTTCCTCCGAGCATACAATGGCTGCAGTTCTGCTGCAGAAAAATCCAGAGGGAATGGAATAGCCTATTGCATTCTTCAGCAAGGCTCTAAGGGATGCACCCTTAAAATATAACATAATGGAAAAATAGTCCTATGCCTTGGTAAGGCCTTGAAGGACTTTAGGGTGTACATACTACATTCTCACACCATAGCTTACGTGCCTAACATAGTGGTTAAATACATCTTGTCCCAAGATCCGGACGGAAAGAGGGGAAAATGGGTCGTTGTGATTTTAGAATATGGCCTGGAAATAAAACCCACAAAACTAATCAAAGGTCAGGGCTTAGCTCAATTAATGGCTAAATCGAATTTACAAGCCCTTGAAATTAACATGGTAGGTGCCTTGGATGAACAGGAAGGGTTGCCTGATCCAACTATCGAGGAAAAATTTCAACTCTCTCCATGGTATTCTGATATCCTGTATGTGCTCACAAACCTCAATGCCCCTCCTGATCTATCGAAGACTAAGGCCAGATTCTTGAAACTAAAGGCTAGAAACTATTGCATATTGAATGAGTGTTTATACTGGAAAAATGCAAATTTTCTATTGCTTAAATGTCTGCCTGAAAATGAAGCCGAGAGAATTAAACAGGAGTTCCATGCAGGACAGTGTGGAGGTCACTTTAGCTAGAAAGCCACTGCTAACAAAATACTCAGAGCTGGCTATTACTGGCCCACCCTTTTCAATGACATACACAAAATGATAATTGCCTGCCATAAATGCCAGATTTTTGAAGGCAAGAGAAAACTCCTCCCTTTGCCCTTACAACCCATTACTGTTGAGGGTCCCTTTTTGCAATGGGGCCTAGACTTCATAGGGGAAATACACCTTGCTTCTTCTGCACAACACAAGTGGATCCTTATAGCCACAACCTATTTCACAAAATGGATTGAGGCCATACCTTCTATGAATGCCACAGATTCCATCATCATTAAGTTCCTAGAAGACCACAGCCTCTCTAGGTTTGGCTGCCCAAGAAAAATAATCATTGATAATGCTGCTACTTTTGGATCCAAGAAGATGATTGATTTTTGTCACAGGTATCAAATAGCACTCGTTCATTCAACTGCTTATTATCCACAGGTAACGAGTTAGCTGAATCATCAAACAAGAGCTTGGTGACCATTATCAAAAAGTTGTTGGAGGAGAACAAAAATTCATGGCATAACAAATTAGTACATCCTTTGTGGGCTGACAGACTTACAACAAAGAAATCCATTGGCACGTCACCCTATCATCTTGTGTATGGGACAAAGGCAGTGTTTCCAACCAGCCTTGGGATACCAGTGATTAAACTTGTCCAAGAGATCGAGACAGAAGATGACAGTATGGTGAGGTGGATAAATCAGACGATTCATCTCCAACAAACAAGAGAAGAGGTCTATAACAGAGCTCTGAAAGTCCAGGAAAATATTAAGAAGTTATTTGACAAGAGAACCAAGGCCTCGAACTTCAAAATTGGAGACAAATTTCTGAAGTGGGACTCCAAGAGAGAGGAAAAAGGAAAGCATGGCAAATTTGACAGTTTGTGGTAGGTTCTTTACATCATACAGGCCACCGTGGGTCCCAATGCCTTTTTTCTGCAAGAGTCAGATGGCACAAAGCTGTTTGGAGGCCCTGTCAATGGCAGGATGCTCAAACATTACTTCCGCTGATTTCCAAGTTCACAGTTTTCATTTCCATTGTAAATACCATTGCAGTCTTTAATTTTTAGGAAAAGAGAAAAAAATTTCCAAAAAACAGAGAAAGAAAAAGGTTTAGACATACCCAAAACATGAACCTCTGAAGTTCCAAAAAGTACGGCTCAAACATGATCAAAACCTAAGCCAAAAGGAAGTATGGCAACCTAGTCCTAATCTGCTCAAAACCTTGATCAGCAAAGGAGAAAGAAGAATCAGCTCTAGAAAGCCCAAAACCAGAGCTGAAACAAAGAAGAGAATAGTGACTCTAACAAGCTCAAAACTTGAGTCACGAAAATAAGAAGGATGCTTCAAAAGTTTCAAAATACCAAGCCTTCAAGATTTTGTTGTCAATTTTCTGCAATTTCAGTCCATGTGCAACTGTCTTTATGCCTTGGATACACATCAAACTACACTGTTTAATCCTAGTTTGACCGTTTTTAAATTTATGTTGTAGAATGTAGAGAAGAAATCTGTTGGACTGTTTAATCCCAGCAGATATTAGATTAGGTAGAGAAACATATGAGGCCAACAGTTTAACCTGGTCTCATGAAGGAATAAGGGTAGAAATAGACTAGTTTGTTTTCTGCTTTCAATAAAAATGATGAAGAAGGTCTGCGAATCCAAATACACCTTGAAGAAAAAATGTTAGGATTGCAGGATGGGTAGGTAGATTGTTTGGGGAATGTTTTCTGCTGATTAATATCCATCATTTTTTTACAGCTGAATCAAAGACGGAAGATGGTTCAAAGATCAAGCATCTGGCCTACTCCAAAGATTTATTTTCTGAGTTCTTGACTCCTTCAAGAAGAAACCATCCCCATGTAGAGCCACTCTTAGCCACCTATGAATTTTTGTCAAGCAAACAAGTGGCTAAATTTTTTTATGAGACTTCAAGAGATACATTTCCCAGGAAAATCTCTCATCCTTGAAGCCTCCGTGTGTTCATTTCCTTTAAAAGGATCCTCACCGTTGCTTCCATCCAAAAGCCTCACTGCCTGTGAAGGATTTGTGCTCAGAAAAGCCTTGAATTGCCCTTATATCTCTACAATTTTCCTCATGATTAACCCTTTCCCCCTTTTTTCAAACTTCCCCCTTTAACCCCAAAAAATCCCTCCTAAGTCATCCTAAACATCTTTTTCGCCCTTGTAAACCAAGTGAAATCATTTCATTTGATTTTAAATCCCTTTTTCCCTTTACCGAAATCCTCTTTTAGCCTTAAACTATGTTTCTAAGCTAAAAACCCACTTTCTTCTTTATAAGGGCTTAGCCCCTTTTCGGCCAGCCCCTACCACTTCCCCTCCGTGCACCCAAGCGCTAAGACCAAGCGCTTAACCGTAAGGAGCTCATCGCATCAGAAGGATGGAGCGGAGCGCATTTCATTTGTAAAGTTGAAACTCTCCGTTGCAATGGTGTTTGTTCTGTGGAGCGCGGGAGCAATCGCAACCGTTGATCTCTTGAGATCTGACAGTCTGGATTTCACCGCTTATCGCTTATTGCCCCGTCCTTCTCCTTGTTGATTGAATCTCCATCGGTGATCCCCTTCGCGATCCAATGGCTGGCGCTTGATCGCACCATCACCAACCGGCAGCCCACAATGTGTCACCCCATGTGCTCCCCGATTGCGATTCCCCCGATTCAACCATAACTGTCCGATCGATCTAGATCTATGGCCTGCATTTAATCGCATCTTCTTCCATTTTTCTCCATCAGGGCTTCTAATGATTTCTTCTGAAGGTTCCCGCCGTTGATCATTTTACGATCTAACGGTCCACAGTCAATCGCCTTTTGCCTTAGCCGGGTCCCACCATCTTCCCATTTCATATGTTTCCCACGCATCTTCTATGTATTTCATTCAAAGTTCAAAACCTTATATTTCACAGTAAATTGTACCATCCCACCAAACATTAAAATTTTAATGTTTACATTAAAGTTTTTCATTCCGCCCGACTTTCATCAGTTCGATTTTCACTGTTTCACTGCATGTTCCCACCACTTTCCATTGCATCCACAGCATTCCCCACAACCATCCTTCCCCATGCATGGATTTCTTCACAGATTTGTGTGTTTTGCATGTGTACAGGCAGTGAGAACCGCCAATGCTCACTGTCACTGTTATAGTGACACAGAGCGCAGAAGGATATTTTCTGAGCCTGATATTGCAACAGGAATGTTTGGAAAGGTTTCTACAGGAAATATTTCATTAGAGTACAGTTTTCAAACCGGTCAAACCTCTCCAGCATCATTAAAGACCAGATTTCACAGACAGAGAGGGTCATGAAGCGGCAAAGAGTATCAGTGGATAATCAGAGAGTTTAATGCTTGTAATTAAATAATTTTAGCTCTGATTCATTGTTTAAAGGTGAAATGTACCAGATTGAAGACCTCACAATTAAATAAGAGGGCCTAAGGAGGCCTAACGCACCTAAAACAATATCATCAGTGTTTCACATCAGCAAAATATTTCTCCTGGGAAAGGACACAGTACCCATACTGTTTTTATTCTACATTGTCTCTCCGAGAAGATCTCCCCCTGACAACAATCCTAATGCTAACAGAGCATTTGTTACACAATATGGCAGGCCTCATAGTCATTTATCTGCCTTTTGTTTATTCACCAGAGTACTACAAATACTGTAGCGAAATCACATCAAGAACATACCTAAAGTAAATTGTAGCTTGTCGAAGACCACTCTTTCATCCAAAGAGTACTGGACATTAATGCTCAGATATTAAAATAGAATGGGCCTTGACCCCCTTTTACTAATCTGTTTTAATGTTACATTTATTGTCTCACCTACCTCCTCTGCCTCTGTTTCAACTATAAAACTCATTGAAAAGGTTGTTGATCAGATATCTGTGAATTGTAAGTTGTTTCCCTTGAGATATATTTCTCTGCGTAAAGTTGTAAGATAGGCTGAGGAAGAACGTTTTCAGACTGAATATCAAGCTATTGGACAATGTTGTACATGACTGGTGTTGCTCTTTAATATGACAAGCACATTTCTTTGGATCCTAATTTAAAGCAGCGGTGATGTTTTTCTATCTCTGAGTTTATTTCTCTTTGTGACTCATCATATTTCATTTCTTCTGGTACGCATCAGAAATATGGCATAGGATTTACCCTTGCATGGTACCCTATGTTTCTGCTCTCCCTGCCTTTGATTTTTTCTGCTGTATGTGTTATCTGAGTGCTGATTTAAGTTAATTTAACCAGTGTAGTGGCTATAATTTACTGCGAGCTGATGTATGAATTAATGAATCCATCCTCAGATGTTCTTGTTGGGTTTTAATTGAAATAATTTGGTTACTCGGAGTTTAGAACATTGTTTCTGTCTTACTAGGATCCTTCTCGATCAATTGAACCTTTCTAAGTTCCATTAAGCTAGATGCCGAAGCATTGAGAGTTCAAAGTCTCTCTCTGATATCAGGTCTCCACCTTTGCATTTAAATCTTAAATGTTCCCTTTGTCTGAAGAGTTTACCCTTTAGGAGTGGGGTCACAGGTGTCTAACGGCACGTCCTGTCCCTAGATCCGATACCTGAACGGTCAGCTTGTAGGTTTCCTTGCTTTCACTTTCTTTCTTACCATTTCATGCCACACTATCATCTTTAAGATCCAATGCTTTAGATGACTAGCCCAACTGAAAGCCTGCACATTGAATTGCAAGTAAACCCTTTCCCGAATCCATTTCCCAATGGTCTTGAGTGTTCTCTAAAATCATTCCTCCCTAGTCTAGAATCCCCTTTCCCAATAACCGAACAAAAAATTAAACGAACAAAAAACTTGTGCCTATAACTAGCCTAAAACCTAAGAACATAGCCTCAAAGACATATACGGTGCCTATCATAGAGAGATCCCTCTCTCGACCCAGGAGGGCTAGATCCTGAGGTTCAAAACTGGTTCTGATGTTGTCTCATCTTTTGGTATTGCCAAAATTTCCAGAACATGGGAACCCCAACATAATGGTGACTCCACTAGGGAAGCTTTGAGAAAAATACACCTTGAAACACTTCAAAGACTCAAAGAATATCATAGTAGCCTTATTTTGGTGATTAATCACTGTGGTGGACAGAATACCCCCTTGAAACATTCTTAACCTTCCACCTAGCGACTCTTTAGCTCCTTGATGATCAAAGACTCCACTGGTGATCAATAGGCCTGCTGATTATCTTGGTTTTCATAAGACTCCACTGGGAGACCAGCCTCCATAAAAACATCAACCATATTAGAAGTAACAAGTAGGATTAAGCCGTTGTGTTGAAAACAACATTCTAACTTCAAGAACCATTCACACAAGAGCTTATCCTAACCCAGACCCACTTGAAATAGTTGACAACCCCGAGAGCATTCTCAAGAAATCCCCCACACCTAGAAAGCCAATTATTTCCAAACGCATCCATAGAGCTAGTTCTGTACCAGAATACTTTATAGCTCTATCAAACCCTTTGTTTGACTTAGACATACTCAGCAGTTTACCCAGAACTAGGTCATTCAATGTTTTAGACCAGCCAGACTTTGAGTTCACTGGTTCACCATCTCATAGTGGTTGGCATAGTAGGGATAGACAAACCCCTCCATCTACTCCCCCGGATATTCATTTCATTCAAAACTTGGGGCTTTTTCACCCTAAATCTGCTCAGCAAACTTCTGCTGGACCTAGTATCCCTGTCATCCACATACCGACTGCACAAGAAAATCCTTTACCTCATCAAAACATCATCATGGACACCTGGTATGCACCTCTGGTGTTACCTCAGCCTCTAGTACCCCTACCCAACGATTATCAATCAAAGATCCCACATTTCACTGCAAAGGAGTCTACGACATCCCAGCACCATGTAGATAGGATGGAAGATTCCTTTGACTATATGGAGATAGACGATGAGATATTCAAAATGAGAATCTTTGCCCAGATTTTAGGAGGCGATGTGAAGAAATGGTTTAAAGGCCTACCTCCTAATAGTATCCAAGACCTTCCCACTCTATATCAAACCTTCATAAACAAATGGGAAATCAAGGCCAACCCTCTCCAAATCTTAGCAGAATACAAAAACCTTAAAAGGAATGTAGGAGAGAGTGTCCATGAATATTCTACATGGTTCAATAGCGTTTACAACGCTCTTCCTCCACATATGAAGCCTCCCCAAGGTATGGCTTTAGTGAAGTACGCTGAAGGCTTCGACGCTGACATGGCCTACCAGCTTAGGGAGAGAGCTTACAACACATTGGAAGATATGAAAAAAGGGGCAGTGAGTGTAGAGGCTAACCTGATTGAGAAGAGAGCCAGAATGAGGGCTGAGAAAAGGCTAATATATAGGGATGACGCTGTAGCTTCCACATCTGATCCCAAGTATGACCATTTAGCCAAAAACATGGAAAAGCTACAGCAAATGATGGAAAAAATGGTTGTCTCAGTCAGCAATCAGAACAGAAACCAAAATCATAACCAGAACCAAAACTTTAGGAGAAACAATACCACTCCCAACAGACAAAGAGAATCAAACCAACAATTCATACCCCCATTTCAGGAAAATTTTCTTGATGAAGATGAGGGAATCATAGAGGGGTCTGAAGGAACCATAATAAATATGTTTGAAATAGAAAACTCAATCCACAACTGTTCCACAGAAGAAGATCAGCCCTCACCCTCATATTGGGATGAGGAAAGGTTAGAATCTGAGGATTACAGGCTCGGGCTTGAGAATGTTATCATACAGGTTAGAGAACAGTACGAACTTAGAAGCAAAAAGAACTCAGACAACTCCAAACCAAAAGCTTCTGAGATTACTATTAATAAAAGGCCTGAGAAAACTTCTAAAGTGACTGCCGAAAATAATAAATCAGCATCTGATAGTTCTGGGAAGAACAAAGAGATAGACAACCAAAATACCGAAAAGAAAAGTCAACCAACTAGCAGCACTAGCACTGCAATTAATTCTCCTGATAAAACAGTTCCCAACACTGTACAAAGCGAGAATCTGCACATTGATTCAACCACTAAGATAGTGACTAACAAAATAGAGTTGAGTGTCACGAAGAATCAGTCTACCTTCAATTTGGAGAGTGAGATTGCAAAAAATAAAATCTCTGTCCCACTCTCCGAGCTGGCCACTCAGGATGTATATAAGGGCCAAATTTTGAAAGCATTGAATCTAGGTGAAAACAGTGATACTGTCAATCTGAGTGATGATCAACCAGCCCTTCTGTTTGGTCCAAAGATATAAGGGAAGTTTCAGGAAGGGGTAGTACCTCCTTTTTATATCAGTCTCAACATCTATGACAAGATCCTTCACAACACGATGCATGACTCGGGGGCATCACACAACCTGATGCCTAAGGTAGTTATGGAGAGGTTAGGCCTAGAGATAACTCGTCCCTATAAAGACTTATATTCATTTGACTCTAGCAGGGTAAAGTGTCTTGGCCTGTTCAAAGACCTTTGTGTAAACTTGACCCAGATTCCAACAAAATGTATGGTTATGGATGTTGTAATGGCGGATGTGCCGCCTAAGTACAGCATGTTATTATCAAGGTCATGGGGAGCCAAGCTGAAAGGTACAATGCATATGGATGGGGCATACGCCACAATCCCTGTCTTTAGCCAACTTAGGAGATTGTATAGAGAGGCACAAATGAAATTCTTGGTCAGCAGCCCTGAAAAGCTTGAAAATTCACCTTTTTACTCTGTACACACCGATCTGGACTCCTTTATCCTCTGCAACGATGAATCCTTAAAAGAGCCAGAATTAGAGAACAGAGATACGGACGATGAAATAGAGCCCATAGATCTAGACATAATGGCCACTCTGGACTTAGAATAAAATGAAAAAGAACCTTTTGGACAGTGCACCGAATCTAAAACTCAGAATGAGCCAGAAGTAAAATGAAAATAGCCAGCTAGCCATCTCGCTGAAGCCTATACACCACACGAAGAAAGAAACCCTCCACACTATAACACAGGCCCCCCACTGCAGCATAACGATGAAACCAACGCTAGGAAAGAAACTGATGATAAACTCGAGAGCGAACCTTTATGGGAAATGAATTTCGATGGGTCCTATACTAGAAAGACTATAGGGGCGGGAGTGTGGTTACATAACACTGAGAGTGACTATGCCGAGAGTCATGCCTTCAATCTGAACTTCAAGTGTACAAACAATATTGCGAAGTATGAGGCTCTTATCCTAGGCCTGAATTTATTGAGAAAACTAGGAGCCCGAAGGATATTTGTACATGGAGACTCTGAGCTAATCATTAAACAGTTGAATGGAGAATACACAACGAAACACCCTAGGTTGAGAGCATATAGGAATGATGCCATGGATTTGTTGAAAACCTTTATGGAATATGAACTGGTGTTTGTTCTTAGGATTCAAAACGTAATTGCAAACGGATTAGCCTGCATAGCTAGTTCATATCAGAAGCCTCCTAGTGACAAACAGATCATCATTCAGACAAAGTATCGACCTGCAGTACCTGAAAATGAGAAATATTGGCAGGTCTTTGAGGGCGATAAGTAGATTGTGGATTTCCTGACAGGCAAGAACGAGTTTGAATTCTCTGATTCAGACTCTAAATCCAGGGATATCTCCCTGAGTGAGGGACCTCTCGACAAAGAAAAATCACCCCGTAACATTGAAATAAACACTTTAACTGAACAGATAGGAAATACCACATAAGAATACAAGAATGCAGATAAAGAGGAAATAGAGGTGCTACAAGCAAAAGATAAAAACATACCCTGAGGTCTACCACCTTTAGAAGATATTTTCGATTTCGATGATGTAGCGAAAAAACCCACCATAGAACACTCAGACTCTGACGTTGAGGAATGAAATATAGGCACTGAAGACAAGCCTAAGATGATAAAATTGGCTAAGTCCTTGCCCGCAAACATGAAAAAGAAATACATCGACCTATTTAAAGAATTCATTGATGTGTTTGCCTGGAGCTACGAGGACTTAAAGGCCTACGACACAAACATTATACAGCACAAAATAACTTTGAAAGAGAACCAAAAACCCTTTAGGCAGAAACTTCGCAGAATTAACCAAAAAAAATTGCCTGCAGTAGAAAAGGAAATAAAAAAGATGTACGAGGCAGTAATAATAGTTCCTGTGAGGTTCTCCGATTGGGTTTCGAACCTAGTAGCTGTGAGAAAAAAGACAGGTGAGATCAGACTGTGCACTGATTTCAAGAACCTTAACAGAGCCTCACTTAAGAACAATTACCCTTTGCCATAGATGGAACACATTCTTCAGAGGGTATTAGGCTAAAAAAGGATCTCCTTGTTAGATGCTTTTTCAAGTTACAACCAAGTTTTAGTACTCCTAGAAGACCAACTCAAGACCACTTTCACCACTCCATGGGACACTTTTATGTACGTAAAAATTCCCTTTGGACTGATGAACGTTGGTGCAACCTTCCAACAAGTGATGGACATAGTTTTTTCGGATGAAATAGGGCACTTAATTGTCATCTATCTAGACGACGTAACAGTCTATTCCAAGACTGATGAAGATCACCTAAAACATCTAAGAAGGGTTTTTGAAAAATGTAGAAGGTTCGGCTTGTCATTGAATCCCAAAAGCATTGTATTCGGGCTGCAAGAGGGTAAGCTTCTCGGCCACATCATATCTGAGAAGGGAATTAAGATAGACCCACAAAGGGTTGAGGGAATACTACATATCACACACCTGAGAAATATTAAAGAGTTGCAGTCCTTCATTGGGAAGATTAACTTGCTAAGGAGGTTTGTTCCAAATCTAGCTGAACACCTCAGGAATATGACTAACATGCTGTAGAAAGGTGTAGGAGTTAAGTGGACTGTAGAGGATAAAAAATATTTTGAATCAGTTAAACTTGCACTCACCCAAGCTCCCATCCTAATCAGCCCAGATTTCTCAAAATATTTCTTGATATTTTCATTTGCCTCCGAGCATACAGTGGCTGCAGTTCTGCTGCAGAAAAATCCATAGGGAATGGAACAGCCTATTGCTTTCTTCAGCAAGGCTCTAAGGGATGCACCCTTAAAATATAACATAATAGAAAAACAGGCCTATGCCTTAGTAAGGCCTTGAAGGACTTTAGGGTGTACATACTGCATTCTCACACCATAACCTACGTCCCTAACATAGTGGTTAAATACATCTTGTCCCAAGATCCGGACAGAAAGAGGGGTAAATGGGTCATTGTGATTTTAGAATATGACCTGGAAATAAAACCCATGAAACTGATCAAAGGTCATGGCTTAGCTCAATTAATGGCTGAATCGAATTTACAAGCCCTTGACATTAACATGGTAGGTGCCTTGGATGAACAGGAAGGGTTTCCTGATCCAACTATCGAGGAAAAATTTCAAAACTCTCCATGGTATTCCGATATCCTGTATGTGCTCACAAACCTCAATGCCCCTCCTGATCTATCATAGACTAAGGCTAGATTCCTAAAACTAAATGCTAGAAATTATTGCATATTGAATGAGTGTTTATACTGGAAAAATGCAAATGGTTTATTGCTTAAATGTCTGCCTGAAAATGAAGCCAAGAGAATTAAACAGGAGTTCCATGTAGGATAGTGTGGAGGTCACTTAAGCTGGAAAGACACTGCTAACAAAATACTTAGAGCTGGCTATTACTGGCCCACCATTTTCAATGACATACACAAAATGATAATTGCCTGCCATAAATGCTAGATTTTTGAAGGCAAGAGAAAACTCCTCCCTTTGCCCTTACAACCCATTACTGTTGAGGGTCCCTTTTTGCAATGGGGCCTAGAATTCATAGCGGAAATACACCCTGCTTCTTCTACACAACACAAGTGGATCCTTACAGCCACAGACTATTTCACAAAATGGATTGAGGCCATACCTTCTAGGAATGCCACAGATTTCGTCGTCATTAATTTCCTAGAAGACCACAGCCTCTCTAGGTTTGGCTACCCAAGAAAAATAATCATTGATAACGTTGTTGCTTTTGGATCCAAGAAGATGATTGATTTTTGTCACTGGTATCAAATAACACTCAGTTATTCAACTGCTTATTATCCACAGGGTAACGGGTTAGCTGAATCATCAAACAAGAGCTTGGTGACCATTATCAAAAAGCTGCTAGAGGAGAACAAAAATTCATGGCATAACAAATTAGTACATCCTTTGTGGGCTGACAGACTTACAACAAAGAAATCCATTGGCACGTCACCCTATCAGCTTGAGTATGGGACAGAGGCAGTGTTTCCAACAAGCCTTGGGATACCAGTGATTAAACTAGCCCAAGATCCAGACTAAAGAGGACAGTATGGTGAGGAGGATAAATCAGACAATTCATCTCCAACAAACAAGAGAATAGGTATATAACAGAGCTTTGAAAGTCCAGGTAAATATTAAGAAGTTATTTGACAAGAGAACCAAGGCCTCGGACTTCAAAATTGGAGACAAAGTTCTAAAGTGGGAATCCATGAGAGAGGACAAAGGAAAGCATGGCAAATTCGACAGTTTGTGGCAGGGTCCTTACATCATATAGGCCACCGTGGGTCCCAATTCCTTTTTTCTGCAAGAGCTAGATGGTACAAAGCTATTTTGAGGCCTTGTCAATGGCAGGATGCTCAAACATTACTTCCGCCGATTTCCAAGTTCACAGTTTTCATTTCCATTGTAAATACCATTGCAGTCTTTAATTTTTAGGAAAAGAGAAAAAATGTTCCAAAAAAACAAAGAAATAAAAAGGTTCAGACATGCCCAAAACATGAACCTCTGAAGTTCCAAAAAGGACGGCTCAAACATGATCAAAACCTGAGCCAAAAGGAAGTATGGAAACCTGGTCCTAATCTGCTCAAAACCTGGATCAGCAAAGGAGAAAGAAGAATAAGCTCTAGCAAGCCCAAAACCAAAGCTAAAACAAAGAAGAGAATAGTGACTCTAACAAGCTCAAAACTTGAGTCATGAAAATACGAAGGATGCTTAAAAAACTTCAAAATACCAAGCCTTCAAGATTTTGTTGTCAATTTTCTGCAATTTCAGTCCATGTGCAGCTGTCTTTATGCCTTGGATACACAGCAAACTACACTGTTTAATCCTAGTTTGACTATTTTTAAATTTATGTTGTAGAATGTAGAGAAGAAATCTATTGGACTGTTTAATCCCAGCAGATATTAGATTAGGTATAGAAACATATGAGGCCAACAGTTTAACCTAGTCTCATGAAGGAATAAGGGTAGAAATAGACTTGTTTTTTTTATGCTTTCAATAAAAATGATGAAGAAGGTCTGCGAATCCAAATGCACCTTGAAGAAAAAGTTAGGATTGTAGGATGGGTAGGTAGATTTTTTGGGGAATGTTTTCTACTGATTAATATCCATCATGTTTTTACAGCTGAATCAAAGACGGAAGATGGTTCAAAGATCAAGCATCTGGCCTACTCCAAAGATTTATTTTCTGAGTTCTTGACTCCTTCAAGAAGAAGCCATCCCCATGTGGAGCCACTCTTAGCCACCTATGAATTTTTGTCAAGCAAACAGGTGGCTAAATTGTTTTATGAGACTTCAAGAGATACATTTCCCAGGAAAATCTCTCATCCTTGAAGCCTCCGTGTGTTCATTGCCTTTAAAAGAATCCTCACCGCTGCTTCCATCCAAAAGCCTCACTGCCTGTGAAGGATTTGTGCTCAGAAAAGCCTTGAATTGCCCTTATATATCTGCAATTTTCCTCATGATTAACCCTTTCCCCCTTTTTTCAAACTTCCCCCTTTAACCCCAAAAAATCCCTCCTAAGTCGTTCTAACCATCTTTTTCACCCCACTAAACCAAGTGAAATCATTTCATTTGATTTTAAATCCCTTTTTCCCTTTACCGAAAGCCTCTTTTAGCCTTAAACTATGTTTCTAATCTAAAAACCCACTTTCTTCTTTATAAGGGCTTAGCCCCTTTTCGGCCAGCCCCTTAACCACTTCCCCTCCATGCACCCAAGTGCTAAGACCAAGCGCTTAACTGTAAAGAGCTCATCGCATCGGAAGGATGGAGCGGAGCGCATTTCATTTGTAAATTTGAAACTCTCTGATGCAATGGTGTTTGTTCTGTGGAGCGCGAGAGCAATCGCAACCGTTGATCTCTTGAGATCCGACAGTCCAAATCTCACCACTTCTCGCTCATTGCCCCGTCCTTCTCCTCGTCGATTTAATCTCCACTGTTGATCCCCTTCGCGATCCAATGGCTGGTGCTTGATCGCATCATCACCAATCGGCAGCCCACAATGTGTCACCCCCTGTGCTCCCTGATTGGGATTCCCCCGATTCAACCATAACCGTCCGATCGATCTAGATCTATGGCCTGCATTTAATCGCATCTTCGTCCATTTTTATCCATCGAGACTTCTAATGATTTCTTCTGAAGGTTCCCGCCGTTGATCATTTTACGATCTAACAGTCCACAGTCAATTGCCTTCCGCCTTAGCCGAGTCCCACCATCTACCCATTTCATATGTTTCCCACGCATCTTCTGTGTATTTCATTCAAAGGTCCAAACCTTATATTTCACATTAAATTGTACCATCCCGCCAAACATTAAAATTTTAATGTTTACATTAAAGTTTTTCATTCCGCCCGACTTTCATCAGTTCGATTTTCATTGTTTCACTACATGTTCCCACCACTTTCCATTGCATCCACAGCATTCCCCATAGCCATCCTTCCCCATGCATGGATTTCTTGACAGATTTGTGTCTTTTGCAGGTGTACGGGCGGTGAGAACCACCAACGCTCACTGTCACTGTTATAGTGACACAGAGCGCAGAAGGATATTTTATGAGCCTGATATTACAACAAGAATTTTTGGAAAGGTTTCTACAGGAAATATTTCATTAGAGTACAGTGTTCAAACCAGTTAAACCTCTCCAGCATCATTAAAGACCAGATTTCACAGACAGAGACGGTCATGAAGCGGCAAAGTGTATCAGTGGATAATCAGAGAGTTTAATGCTTGTAATTAAAGAATTTTAGCTCTGATTCATTGTTTAAATGGGAAATGTACCAGATTGAAGACCTCACGAATAAAGCAGAGGCCCCAAGGAGACCTAACGCACCTAAAACAATATCATCAGTGTTTCACATCGGCAAAAGCTTTCTTCTGGGAAAGGACACAATACCCATACTGTCTTTATTCTACATTGTTTCTCTGAGAAGATCTCCCCCTGACAGCAGTCCTAATGCTACCAGAACATTTGTTACACAATATGGCAGGCCTCATATTCATTTATCTTCCTTTTGTTTATTCACCAGAGTACTACAAGTACTGCAGCGAAATCACATCAAGAACATACCTGAAGTAAATTGCAGCATGTCGAAGACCACTCTTTCGTCCAAAGAGTATTGGACATTAATGCTCAGATATTAAAACAGAATGGGCCTCGACCCCCTTTTACTACTCTATTTTAATGTTACATTTAGTGTCTCGCCTACCTCCTTTGCCTCTGTTTCAACTATAAAACTCATGAAGAAACTCATTGAAAAGGTTGTTGATCGGATATCTGTGAATTGTAAGTTTTTTCCCTTGAGATATAGTTCTCTGCGTAAAGTTGTAAGATAGGCTAAGGAAGATGTTTTCAGACTGAATATCAAGCTGTTGGACAATGTTGTACATGACTGGTGTTTCTCTTTAATATGACAAGCACATTTCTTTGGATCCTGATTTAAAGCAGCGGTGATGTTTTTCTATCTCTGAGTTTATTTCTCTTTGTGACTCATCATATTTCATTTCTTCTGGTACGCATCAGAAATCTGGCATAGGATTTACCCTCGCATGGTACCCTATGTTTCTGCTCTCCCTACCTTTGATTTTTTCTATTGTATGTGTTATTTGAGTGCTGATTTAAGTTAATTTAACCAGTGTAGTGGCTATAATTTACTGCTAGTTGATGTATGAATTAATGAATCCATCCTCGGATGTTCTTGTTGGGTTTTAATTGAAAGAATTGGGTTACTGGGATTTTAGAATTTTGTTTCTGTCTTACCAGGATCCTTCTCGATCAATTGAACCTTTCTAAGTTCCCTTAAGCTGGATGCCGAAGCATTGAGAGTTCAAAGTCTCTCTCTGATCTCAGGTCTCCACCTTTGCGTTTAAATCTTAAATGTTCCCTTTATCTGAAGATTTTAACCTTTAGGAGTGGGGTCACAAGTGTCTAACGGCACGTCTTGTCCCTAGATCTGATACTTTAACGGTCATCTTGGAGGTTTCCTTGCTTTCACTTTCTTTCTTACCATTTCATGCCACACTATCATCTTTAAGATCCAATGCTTTAGATGACTAGCCCAACTGAAAGCCTGCACATTGAATAGCAAGTAAACCCTTTCCTGACTCCATTGCCCAATCATCTTGAGTGTTCTATGAAATCATTCCTCCCTGGTCTAGAATCCTCTTTACTCAGTCTTGCCTTACAGTGAAACCTTCTTTCCTTTTTCCCAACAACCGAACAAACAATTAAACGAACAAACAAACTCGTGCCTATAACTAGCCTAAAACCTAAGAATAGAACCTCAAAGACATATACCATTTCCTATCATAGATAGATCCCTCTCTGGACCCAAGAGGGCTAGATCTTGAGGTTCGAAAGTGGTTCTGATGTTGTCTCATCTTTTGGTATCGCCAAACTTGCCAGAACATGGGAACCCCAACATATAGAAAGTAGGTTTTTATCATTTGAATCATCCAAGAATTGTTCATTTATGTAATGTAAAAGAGGTTTCCCCCTCGAAGAGGTTGAATTCTATGTCATTGATCTATCCTTTATTCTATTATGTGAGCTATTTGCATAACATTTGGTATCAAAGCTTGGGATTCTAGGGTTTCACTTCTTCAAACATGCCATCTTGTAATTTTCACTATAATATTTTTTCTATGAGGCTTCAGAAGCTGAAATTTGTATGTGGAGCCAAACTCTTGATGAACTTCATATATAAATTTCAAACCTTGGTTCACAATATTTTCGGAGATATGAGTTGTGGAAGTTAGGGCTTTTTTGCAAGCTCCAGAATTTCATCTAAAACATGTGACTGAGGGAAAATTGTCATAACTTTCGTTTCTGACATCGGATTGGAATTATGAAAAAAGTGGTCGAAAGTGCACAGACTGTAGCTTATTGTGTATCAATTTTAGGGACGAATGTGGAAACACTGACATGTGGCATGCCGTACAAGTTCACTCTACTGAAATATTCCATAATTAGGCCACTATGGGAGATCGGGCATAACTTTTCCTTGAAGAATCCAAATTAGGTATGACCTACGACATTGGGAAGAAGACTCATAGGGATACTATAGGACTGAAGGTTAAATATTGGAGATCCAAAATCATAAATATACATTAGTTTAAATATTGAGCTCCTCAAAATCAAGAAAAGGGTGTGTTTTTTTTTTTAATTGTATAACTTTTGTTTAAAAAAATAAGTTTGAAGTGATTCCAAAGGGCATATTGAAGCATTTATATCAGTATTGGGTTCCATAATTCCTACCAAAAATAATTCCACACCCCTCATAAAGCTCTACTATGACACATGAAGAGGAAGAAGTGCAACATGATATATCAAAATTATGAGACCAAGTGCAACAAATTTCTCTCTCACATAAAGTAACCAAAAATTAAATGGAAGCTAATATGTATGGTTTGAAGAAAGGCATGGAAGCTAAGATGCATGGTTTGAATAATGGCATGGATGGCATGAAAGATAAGATCGATGGTATAGAATAAAATATGAAAAGCAACATGGAAGACATGAAGAATGGTCTAAAATCATACATGGAAGGTTTGAAGTAAGGTTGGATAAATTTGCTACAAGAAATGATTCCTAATGGCGAAAGGTTAGGAGATAAAACTCATGTTGGGAACAAAAGAAATGTTGATCATGATTTCCTAGCCTCTAATGTTGAATTTAAGAACCACCATATTCCAAAGATCGATATGAGGAAGTTTGATGGCAAGGATCTGATAACATGGATACTACAAATGGAGTAATACTTTGAGCTCTATAATGTGAAACACACACAAAAGGTACACATTGCAACTTTATATTTAAAACAAAATTAGCTTGTGTGGAATCAATGGATTTTTTCTCGTAAACCACTTGTCACTTGGTCAATTTTTATGAAGTAAATGATAGCACATTATGAGGATACAAAGAGGAACTCCTTATTTAGACAATTGATAAATCTCAAACAAAATGGTTCAATGATTGAGCACATTGAGGACTTCCAAAAATTGAATATAAGGGTAAATAATATTCCAGAGGAGCATAGGATTGATGTCTTCATAGGGACTATAAAGGATAACATCCAACATGAGGTTCGCTTTTGGGAACCTAATTCGTTGGAAAAGGCATTCAAGGTGGAAAGAAAAGTTGAAAGAAAAATTATGGCAACAAGGAAGTCTAACAATAACAACTATAAAGATGGAAATGTTGTTTCTCCTAGTTATCCAAAACCTACAAGTTTGACACCACAAAAGTTGGAGGAAAAAATAGAAAAATGGATCTGTTATAACTGTGATAGAAAAAAAACTAAAGGTCATAAGTGCACCGAGAAGAAATTATTTTACATATTTTGTGAATAGGAGGATGAAAAGGAACAAGAAACATCAAAAGAGGAGGACATACACCAAGAACCAACCCCAGATAAGGAAGAAATGAATCCAACCATATATTGTAGTGCATTGGTAGGAATTACCACTACTAAAACCCTCCAGATAGAAGGATGTACCAAGAAAAAAAAGGTAATAATGCTGATTGATTTGAGTAGTACACAATTTTATTCATTTTAAGATAGCCAAGGAATTGAATTGCTTCCTATATCCAACATCAAAATCTCAAGTGATGGTTGCAAATGGAGGAAATATAAATTTCTCCAAAAAGTGACATAATATCAAGCTAACCATGGGGGAATATGTATTTAATAGTCAAATGATTTCTATTCGAATGGGTGGTGCTGAAGTTATACTAGGAGTCCAATGGTTACAATATTTGGGGACTATAACTTTTAATTTTCAAGAAATTTTCTTGAATTTTTTTTGGGAAGGAAAGGAAGTTGAATTACGGGGTATCACAGGGAAACCTAGAAGGATAATCTGCTATAAATTCATGACAAATATTTTTAAGAAATAACAATGAGGTGTAATTTCACAATTATGCAGACTATAGGTTCAAACATCAAAATCCTCTATTTCTCCATATCTCCAAAAATTCTTGGACAATCATTCCAAGTGTTACACAAATTTTTGTCACTGTCCCTATATTCCCTATTCCCAAACCCTAGAGAAACTTAACAATGATCCCTGTGTCTCTTTTTCATCATGAAAATATACCATTGCATCCCTTAGAGTGTGCAGAACAAACTTTATGTTAATCATTTCTGGAGTAGCTCCTTAAAAACATGTTTATTTGGAGCATCGCAACCCTTATTTGTCTCACCCGCATCGATGACTCATCTTAATCCTATGAGCAGCACCGATCAGCGCTAGTATGGAGATCACACCTGCAATGATCCACTTCTAGAAAGTTTTTAAAAATGGAAACGAAGCTTCGTGATCTAGAAGCTTTGTGGGCAGAGAGCTAGTTGTTTTTTCATGGGGATAGGGCTGAGCTTCTCCCTTTGGACTTCTTGTTCCTAAAAAAGAGGAACCACCCAAGGAGATAAGACATTCCCCACCTTAGGAGGATCCATGCTCCCTCTCCTATCACTATAAAATGGACATCCTCCCATACATCTAATGAACAGAAATAGAAGAATAGCAGAGAGAGAATTATTGCTATAGGCATTGAAGGAGAGTTGAGACCTTTGGCCTTCTTGTACTGAGTTGAAACGAGTGCTTTAGGGACATGCCTAGATCTAGACCCATTGAAGGAGAGCTTCGACATCAAGGCATAGGTTGTAACTCCCCCTCTTATATTAATATGATACAATTGATTCTTACTTTCCACTCTTGTCCATGATTCATGATTAGATTTCTAGTACTCCTTGATCAACTGGATATATTATTCATGTAAAATGCATGTTGTCCTTTCACGTTTTGTGTTGTTTGATCACTTGTACAAGTAACGGAGCACTGACGATAGCGAGGATTTAACTAAGAAGAGAAAAGGATCATCAAGACTTGGGCAAGGAGCAGCATCGCAACGTCAGATCAAGGTAGGCCATCTCCATATGATCTATGTTCATTTACAATCTAGGAAAGTAGGTGTTAGATTGTTCCCTTTGTTACTAGACCCGTCCAAGGGCTAGAGGGATCATATCTGTCTGAAGGGAGGATTTTCCTGCATAAAAAATTGGTGACTTCACTGGGGAGTCATTTCCTTTATTCTCTCTTTCACTCTTTTATTTTTCATTTTTTCGTCGATCTTTTGTCGAGTGTCCATCTCCCTTTGTCTCTGGATTTTGTAACTGCTTACAGTAATTTATCTCTCTATGAAAGTGATATGTTTGGTTCCACTTAAGCAAACCCTTTTGTTTTTACCATTTCCCTTGACTAGTGATGTTCTTTCTCTGACAGACGCATCGATCAGCGCTAAATGCTTTAACACAGTCTCTCTTTTCCTCTTCTAGCACGGGGTGAAGCCTCACAGGCACGCTGATTTCTGTGTGTATGTTTTTAAGGTTTCTTTCTATTTCTTTCTAGTGTGTCTTGTCCTTCTGAGTTTCTTTCTTTGTTCAAATAACTCATGTTCTTCTCTACTCAACGACATCTTTGCCTCAATTTCTCTATCTTTGGTCTTTATTATTTCGATTCATGCATCCTTATCACCCTAGGGTTTCTAGGTGTTTTCGAGTCATCAGAATGGTTGCATGCTTTGTTGATTTACAAACCTACTATTGAGTCAAATCTTGTCGTATATTTTAGGATTTTTTTTTATTGAGTTTGTTTTTCAGTTGATTGTTGCGATTATAACTTTCAAGTGTTAACCCTTTGTGCATTTGAGTCTATTTTCCGCCCGAACAAGAATATATCACATTTCTTGCCTTCGGCTGAAGCTCCCTCTTTGTGTGTTGAACACTGTAAAATGAAGAGATTCTTGTTTTGAGGAAATGAGTTTGGGTATCTCTTTTATATTAGGATCTCTGTCTCTTGTAGCATTTTGAGATATTTCATTAGTACTCAAAGTGAGTGATTACTTTTGGATTTCATTCCACATTTGTAATATTCCAAATCTGGAACAGCTCAACAAGCCTGCTAAAATAACACACTTCTGAGAATTCTGTGCATAGAAATGAGTTTAAAGCTTATGGATCCCTTAGATCAGCTCATCTAAGATCTAAATCAAAAATGAGAGAAAAAAAAAATCACACTAGTTGGGTTAAACAGATCTCCCACAAACTAGTCTAGCTGAAAATCACCCAAAGAGAGGGGTTGCAGCTATATGCAAAGGACTGCTTCAGAAATAACGCAGATCCATTGAAGCACAAAAATAGACTGATATTGAGGTTCAAAGATCAGATGTATAATATCAAATCAGAGTTACATTACATCCCATACATTGTACAAGAGAAATAATGAGACTATACAGGAAAAATCCTCAGAAATAAGGTGCTACAACCATAAGAAAAGACTGCATAATCATGAAAGCGTTATTTTTAGGGTTGAAGCAGCATTTTATTAATACTCATATCTAGAGCAAATATGTACATAAAAATATAGATCTAATTTAGATCTGTGTACAAGAAAAGCTCATTTATACATTCCCCTTGGGGTTTTGTGCAAAACATGAAGCACAGAGAGTAGATTTGAGATCTAAGGTTGTAGATCTTTAGAATGATTCAGAAATTTCTGAATAATACAATGGGACAACAGATCAGATCTGAAACAAACATATATTGTATGGCCAATCCATGGATCACCATATTGAGAGGAAGAATCCTAACACCGGAGATCTCTCCTCCAAAATGCAGACAAAAGACCCTGCAACTTCTTTTTTGTAAATAATGTAGTCCAGGGAGAGAAAATACGTTGTGGGCTCTGATAATTCTTTGGCCTAATGGCAAGGTCTGGATCTGAAGCACAATCAGCTAATGCACTCTTCCAGGAGGTTAAAAGACACACTCACTAAGAAGAGCCACTACTATAGTCTAGATCTGAGAAAATATAGTGTCTTCCACTGTTGCAACTCACAAGGACAACCCAACCCTCAATAGGATCAGCGTTGTAGGTGTAAGGTGAAGCTTGGCCTGAAAGCCTGATGTAGAAAAGATAGCATAAGTCTCCTCCAAGATCTGCTCAAGGAAGGAGGTGGGATTCCTGAACAGGAAGACCCAACAAGGGATGTTTGAAGCAGAAAATACCTTCAGAAATAATAATATTCAACAACCCTCTCTTGTTTCTCTCCTCCTCCTTTTATAATATTGGAGTCTTGTCAAAACCCTAAACCACTTCATTAGTTTAGCCTCTTTCACATGTAAAGTCCTCTTCTAGAACTGTGTTGTCCCTCCAAGAGGTTCAATGCATCTAGACTTTACTGTAGATATGGTCATGGTTGACTTGCTCAAGTGATCAACCTCTTTCACACTCAAGGTGTCTTCATTTTAACTAGTTAGATTGATTTCCATTCACATTGAGCTGTCTTCATTTAGGATCCACTCTTTGAGAATAAATGTTGTTGACTAGGTCAAACTTGACCTTGTCCACATAGTTTAGACATGGTTCACACATGTGGATGCCTGATCTGGTTATTTCATGATCCCTTTTCACACTATGAGGGATTTTTATTAATATTTGAGCAATTCATGAGTCTCCTTTCCCATTTATTCATCCATCTATTCTTTAAATGAAAAATTAATATTCCTATTAGCTGCAAGCTAATTTAGGAATATTACAGTTTCCCCCTCCCAATTGTTGCTTGTCCTCAAGCAACTGCAAGGGTGCTGCAAAACCTCCCCTCCTTCTCTTGTGGCCTCCTCATCCAATAGTCTCCACCATTGTTCTGAATTTTCTGCAATAGTCCTGTCTTCCAATGGTCCTTCCTCAATGTGAAAGTTGGCCCTTGGTGAGTAAACCCAATGGCTCTCATCATGAAATAATGGAAAGTCTATGTGGAAACTCTATTGCTGATCTAGGGCCTTCTCAAGATAGAAGTGATGACAATCATGGGGAATTTCATGATTCATGAAAGACTCCCATCCCTATGCTATCATCCAAATGAAGTGGAACACCTCCCATCTTGGCAATCCATAGAAAAACTCCTCCCCAATACATATGAGAGGCATGTCCCCATCACACATATGGCTCACTTTAAAAAAATACAAGTGATCGATCATAGTGACCATACAATATATCATGCTCCCATCGAAGCATGCAATGCAAAAAGAGTGGGGAACTCCTTCCCCCATGGACACATCCCACCAATGTTTCTCTCCTCCAACCATTTTCCCAAGAGTAAGAACATTTTCAACATATGGAATCATGATTAGAATCATGCTAGCTGCCATGTATGACAAATGAGAAGGAAGATGTTCCCTCATGTGCAACCAGCGCAGTTTTACCCTTAACTGCCATAGAATAAGAGATGACAAGTGCCTCTCCCAACACTTGTTTGCTGCCCCATTCCTTTGGAATTCTTGGAGAATGTGCATCATAGTTGGTGTAAAAGAATCACACCAAGAAGGACAAAATAACTTCCCAAGATCCTCCAAGGAATGACCTACATCAACATAGTTCATGGCCTTGATGGTCCATGAAACCCATCATAAATAGTGCCCCTCTTTGGAGAAATGTTCTACAAATGAGTGTTAGAAAAATATAAGCATATAGGAGATACATTATAATATTCAGAAATACAAGTTCTTCTATATACTTGTTTTACATCATTGAGGTAACTCATGGATGAGTTCCCTCTCACACTCAATGAGTAAGGAGGTGTGAATGATGGCTCTTCCCAAGAGCTATGTTCCTCCTCGTCTAGAAAGTAATCCATGAACATCTTCATATGAGAGTGCACCTCTTCCTTGAAACCTTCCCATATGAGTCCACCCAAGAGAGTATGATATGCTCTAATGAAACCAATGGGTTTGGAAAGCAGAATCTCATAGGTTGCATCTAGTAGTCTCTTCTTGAGCTTGGAGTCTCTAATCAAAAGGATAAGATTGTAGAAATAGATAACTCCATCAACTACCTTGAACCTTTCATCCATTCCTCCCCCATCAAGAACCCCACATGTGAAAAGGTCCTTGGAGTATTCCATCATGAGTTGGGAATCCCAATAAGGATCTAGGCTTCCCAAAAATGACAGCGCTATAGAGGTCTGAAATGTTGCCCTTGTCATATCATGGCTCCCTTCTTTGACATTCTTGATGTCAAAATCACATGTTGGAGCATCATAATCTCCCCCTTGTTGCCTCATTTGCAGTTGATCTTTCTCAAGACAAGATTGAAGCATATGGAAATCAACTTCCCCTCGGAAAGTCCTTGTCTTCCAATACTTCCTCATGTTGGCCCATGCATACAAGAGGGTTAGCATCCCTTGCCATGTTCAGAAATATTCTTTGTGAATGAAGGTATCATGGGCTACCCCAAAATTATGGATTTTCCATGTACTCCCATGCCCATTCCATCATAGACTCCTGATCTCTCCTCTCTCGGCGCAGATAGCTGATTGGAAGATAGCAATGCCCCTTTTAGGAAATTGCTCACCTCTCTTCTGAATTCCTGAGAGATTCTCTGCACTGTGTTAGCTTCTCCCAAGGCTCCCTCCTTAGCCAAGTATGCAAATTCTACCCATAGTTGAGATAACACTTTATTTTCCCTCCAGTCAAGAGGTTCTCCTTTTAAAATACCTCCTTGCAAAGGGGCATCAAGGCATAGAGTAGGATGTGAATGTAGGTGGACAGATTTGCCCCTACCTTTATTGCATAGGTCCTCTTGCCTTCTTTGTGCTTCCAATCTTTGAAATAGAGAAGGATCCATGCTCTTCACCTTGTGATTCCCTTCCTCCTCTTTTCCTCCTTCTATCTTCAAGATCTCATCATGTGACAATGATGGTACATGTTGCTCATGTGTTATGCCAAGAGCTTTATGTGTGAGACCCTTTGGAACTCCTTGCAAGAGTGCAAGAGTTTCTTCCCTTGGAGCAAGCGCTCCATCCTTCTCTTCATGTAGTGCTTGAGGTGTTATTGTCACGACTGCGTTATCTCCTGCCTTCCCTTCCTCCTCTTCAATGACTGAAATTTCCTCATCATCAACAAGAGACCTTAGATCTTGGCCATCTATTGAAGGAGGAATCTTCATGCTTCCCTCTTGAGAAGAGAGCCCTTCATCCAAAGGAGATATTTCCCTTGGAAATGCATCAAACAAAATTACACCTTCTCCCATAGTTTTCAGAAATGGATTTGGATTCATGGACCCTCCCAACTCATGCAAAATATTTGTTTGATGTGGTTTGATAGTGTCAACAGAAGATGCTACACATGGAGCTTCATCAGAACTTTCCATTAATATTTCAATAAACCTTGAATAAGTAGGTGTATTTTCAGTTCTTAAGGAAAAGGAATCAAACAACCACCAAGCATATGCTTTACCTTCAAAATGCAGCACTGCTACTTTGATGGCTTAAATATTTGAAACTTGATGTTGTTGCACAAGGTTGTCTAGCTCCTCCACCCAAGCCCTAACTAGACATTTAGGTGACCTATCAAAAGTAGATAGATAGAATCTACTCACACCAGTTTGCTCCTCCTTTGTGCCTCTGTCCTCCTTGATCTTGCAGAACCCTTGGAAGTTCAAGTTATCTTTGAACTCCCTGGATTGAGCTTCATATTCCCGCAAATACTCACCAAGAGTCTCCTTCTCGGGTACACCTCCTTTCTTCCTCTTCATGAAGAAATCATTGACAGAATGCTGAAGATTTGGTGATATGGCTGAGTGCACATATCCATGAGATGAGGATTCAGAATTTTCATCATGTATAGATCTTGTAGATCTGATCGGAAGATCTTCTTGCTCTTGAAACTCTCTAGGAGTTTCACTGCTCCTTCTTTCTTCTTCTTGTTCAACCTCCTTGGGGGGTTCTTACTAGATCTGAAAAGCGATGAGAGTAAGCTCATCCTATTCATCATTCTATCCTTGCTCCTTGCTTTACAGCACTTTGGCTTGAAGCCCACAGGCTGAGCCAAAGATCTTTCTCTGATACCACTATAATATTCCAAATATGGAACAGCTCAGCAAGCCTGCTGAAATAACGCACTTATGAGAATTTTGTGCATAGAAATGAGTTTTCAGCACCTAGATCCCTTATATCAGCTTATCTAAGATCTAAATCCAAAATGAGAGTAAAAAAAAATCACACTAGGTGGGTTAAACAGATCTCCCACAAACTATTCTAGCTGAAAATCACCCAAAGAGAGGGGTTGTAGCTATATGCAAAGGGCTGCTTCAGAAATAACGCAGATCCACTAAAGCACAGAAATAGGCTGATATGGAGGTTCAAATATCATATGTATAACAGAAAATCAGAGTTACATTACATCCCATACATTGAACAAGAGAAAGAATGAGACTATACAGGAAAAATCCTCAGAAATGAGGTGCTACAACCACAAGAAAAGACTACATAATCATGACAGTGTTATTTTTAGGGCTGAAGCAGCAGTTTATTAATACTAAGATCTAGATAAAATATATACATAAAAATATAGATCTAATTCAGATCTGTGTACAAGAAAAGCTCATCTATACATTCCCCTTGGGGTTTTGTGCAAAACATGAAGCACAGAGAGTAGATCTGAGATCTAAGGTTGCAGATCTACAGAATGATTCAAAAATTTCTGAATAATTCAATGGGACAGTATATCAGATCTGAAACAAACATGGATTGGATGGCCAATCCATGGATCACCACAGTGAGAGGAAGAATCCTAACACCGGAGATCTCTCCTCCAAAATGCAGACAAAACACCCTGCAACTTCTCCTTCGCAAATAACGCAGTCCAGGGGGAGAAACTACACTGTGGGCTCTGAGAATGCTTTGGCCTGATGCTAAGGTCTAGATCTGAAGCACAATCAGCTAATGCACTCTTCCAAGAGGTTAAAAGACACACTCACTGAGAAGAGCCACTAGTATAGTCTAGATCTGAGCAGATCTAGTGTCTTCCACTGCTGCAACTCAAAAGGACAACCCAACCCTCAACAGGATCAATGTTGTAGGTGTAAGGTGAAGCTTGGCCTGAAAGCTTGATGTGGAAAAGATAGCACAAGTCTCCTCCAAGAGCTGCTCAAGGAAGGAGGTGGGATTCCTGAACAGTAAGACCCAACAAGGGATGTCTAAGCAGACAATACCTTCAGAAATAATAATCTTCAACGACCCTCTCTTGTTTCTCTCCTCCTCCTTTTATAATATTGGAGTCTTGTCAAAACCATAAACCACTTCATTAGTTTATCCTCTTTCACATGTAAAGTCCTCTTCTAGAACTACATTGTCCCTCCAAGAGGTTCAATGCATCTAGTCTGCGTTGTAGATATGGTCAAGTGATCAACCTCTTTCACACTCAAGGTGTCTTCATTTTAACTGGTTAGCTTGATTTCCATTCACATTGAGTTTTCTTTATTTAGGATCCACTCTTTGAGAATAAATGTTGTTGACTTCGTCAAACTTGACCTTTTCCACATAGTTTAGACATGGTTCACACATGTGGATGCCTGATCCGGTTATTTCATGATCCCTTTTCACACTATGAGGGATTTTTATTCATATTTGAGCAATTCATGAGCCTCCTTGCCCATTTATTCATCCATCTAGTCTTTAAAGGAAAAATTAATATTCCTATTAGCTGCAAGCTAATTTAGGAATATTACAACATCTTTTTCATTGTGCTCATTAAAAATATATATATATTGCTTTCATTTTTTCTTTAAAAAATGAAAAGTTTCATTTTGATTCGCTTCTAGTGTGTTTAGTGAAAGTTAAGATAGTGAAGATAATTTTCATTTTTCTTTAGATTATTCACTTGAAAAAATAGTGAAATGTCATTCCATGCATTTGTTTTCTTTCTGTGTTGATTGTGTGAATTTCTTCTTCCCAATTAGCATAGCTTTCATCGAAATGGATGGTTGCTTTTTTCTCATATAGTTGCATCCTATGAATTCAGGTGACAACGGTAGATCTTTGAAATCGAAACCTAATTCAAGATAAACTCTGAAATTTATTCAATCAACCTAAGGAGCATTTGGAACCTAACGAAAAAAATTTAGAGGTCTAGGCTAGAGACGTGTTTCGGTGTCGTAAAATGTAGAAGTTGTCGCTAACCATCTATGTTACGACCCGCAGGTGATATCCCATCCCATGTATGGAAGTATATTGACATATGATAAGTATATTTGGGACACTCTCATCGAACGGTTATGCATCATACAACACTACTATGAAATTGGACTCCCACATACCTTCGATTATATTTTGGGAGACACCATTAGGCTCCAAACCTACCGTAGGTAACTAAGTCAGCCGCCTTGTAGACATGATACACCGAACACAACATTCAGGGAGATTGGCTGTCGTACGTTAAGTCCTTGGTCATTTCTCTTTCATTTGATCACCAAGGTGTATATTGCAGTTCATGGATACCTGATAATCCTTTATTCCTAGTTCACCCTTTTTTATTTGTTTTGTTTTTAAGTTCTAAAATTGATTGCCCACGATCACATGGCTTACCTGTTAAGATATTTATGGGCCACATCATGAGTAACTCGTTATAAATATATTTTTTAAAGCCTTGAATTAATCACCTCTTTTCTTTTATTTTATTTTTGAGATAAAGTCATCGTGGTTGAACCATCAAGTTAAGCTTCCCCTTCATCTTCCTCTTCCGAATGGACATCATCACGATTCTCTTATTATTCTTTACCATCGACTGGAACTCAAACTGATGAGTTTTCCATCCTTCCAAGTGTTCAACCTCTTGCTACTCGATCTCCCCCTCACAAGCCAGTAATCTATATCTTGTTTCCTGAGAACCCGCTATTTTATTCTATAGTGGTCTCTCCTCTGCAGCAATATATCCCTTTCGATACACCAGGTGTACCTTTGGCACCTTCACCGCATACATATCGTGCTACCGCTCGTCAGCTATTTCCACCCATGGCTTATAAAGGCGAGGTCGCATCTCCTCTTGAAGTCTCAAGTACTGTTAGTGGTATGGACAAGTCTTTATATGAGGGAAATCAATTCCCTCCTGAGCGCTTTCCCTATGTAGGGAAAACCTCTCAGCCTTCCACCCAACCGTTAATTCCACAAGGTTACACCTTGTTGGGAGACCTAGTTTTAGGTGTTTCGAGTGCCACGTATTTGTATCACAATACTATTTGGTAGAATACTGCAGTATCTACCTCTGGTACATTTGTATCCAGTGTGTTTGTTTCCATCCCTGCTCAAACAATAGTTACGTCTATTCCCACATAAGAAAATGTTTGTGTCAGGGTTTCAGCACCTCCCATCAGTGTTCCCACATCGATTCCATCAATTCTAATTTCTGGTGGAGGGCCATCCCTGTCAAATGTCTCTCAATCCTCAGCTGAGCCATCCGTGAGTGGATTGCAAACTCACATTTCGGGATCTTCTCAAACTTTTGGTAGTATCCCTATGCCTTATGGATCATCTGGTCCGACAGGGTTAACATATGATTAATATCAGCAAGATTTTCATAACCAGATACTCAACCAGAAGTCCTATGTTTTGTTTGGTTCTCAGCAGTTACAGACTACGTTTGTGAACCAGCAAGGATTTCAAGGGCAGTTTGGAATTCATTCAAGGGCTTATGCATATCACCAGGGGCCTATCTTTGGTCAATAACGACCCTATAGGCCACAAGGTTAACCCTATGTGCAACAGACATTGCCTTATGTACAATCTAGCCAACCTTTTTCCCATCAAGGTCTGTTTTGCTATTCTCAACAAGGACAACCTTCTGGTCTGTTGTCGACAGATGTTGTCGCTCCCAGAGACAGCCTAGAGTTTCCATAAACCAGTGCCTAGGACATCTTACCATAACAAGGAGCATATAATAAAACTTGGGTGTCAATCCAAAGGCTCTCTTGCTATCTCTTGTAAACAAGGAAATTGATTTAAATGGGACCAAAACTTACAGAAACTGCCACAGGGAAAGTTATGTTGCAGAGACAAGATGCAAAGTTCCAACACAAAAGCATCAGAATATTAGGAGACAATTTACTGTAAAGAGGGTCGATTCAAGTAATATGTCATAGAAATCAACTATCAGAAGGTGTATGCGGTGAAAGAAATATAAGAAGATATTAGTTATCTTTGGTCTGATACCCAGATACACAACAGAACCATATATGGGCTTATCAATCTAAGAATCCATACATGACAATGGCGTTTTAAAAGCACCCTCCCAAAGCAACTAATATAGCATTAAGATGGATGAAATGAACATGAAACAGTATATCATGCCTGAGCCATATTTAAAGTGCTTGACTGATCTAAGTATGGGTATCAACTAGGATAAATCCTTACCTAAAATTAGTGAGCCACTCGCATTCCAGTACATGATACAAGAAGATGGATAAAATGAAATGTTGTATTAAACACATAAAAGGAAGTTACATATTGTGGGATACCAAAGACCAGAATCCTCTAATACAGATAGAACTCCTCCTCACTGAAACCCTACGGGCTCTGAGCCTTCATACAAGAGCTTTTACAAGATGTATACAAGAAATGCCTTTCACTGCACAATTCTCTGATAAGAATATGGAACCCTTACAATGTCTTTCTTCTCGGTTTTTATAGAAGAAGAAGAAAAACCTAATAAAAGAAGTAGGTGGTAACATTTAATTTTCTTATTTTAAACAAAATGGTGGAAACATTCGCGTCCCTACTATTTGACAGCTCTGAAATGTTGAACATACTCTGTGGCCTTCTCCATGAAGTAAATGTTGTAGGTGAAAGTTTCTCCAGGGAAAAAATATGAAGAATAAACTATGTAACATTATGTCCTTTCCTGAGAGAAAGATCTGTTGAAATTAAACTTGGAGGGTATTGTTTTTTGTGCATTGTACTCTCTGCTTTCAAATTTTGAATTAGAGTTCTGGATCTTCAATGCTAAGCGCTGAATTTCTCGATCATCCACTAATACTTTTCGTTGCATCATTAATGTCCTTATCTGCAAAAATCTGCCTCTTAAATTGCTCTTGGGGGGTTAGACAGCTTTTCAATCCTGCTCCTTTAATGGAAGTCACGTCGTGACAACCTCCCAGAACTTTTTTCATTAATATAGCCTCTGAAACTTGGTCCATTGATGTGTTCTTGGCTTCTGCGATGGGGACAGTAAATTATGGCAGTTCTTCGTTGCTGAAACCCTGCAAAACCCACAAAATTGTTAGGGAAAATAAATGCACGGGGATGGAAATGCAATGGAGGTGGCCGTGACAAGGTGGCGTGATAAAATGGCGGAAGCATGCAGGAGAGCAATGGTGGACGGACTGGGCAGAGGTTTTTAATGCAAAGCATTAAAATATAATATATGAACGGAATGTATGCATGGTGGAGACAAATGCGATGAACACGTGGAGTGGGTGATGTGGGGGAAACTTGGTCAACATCTGGTCATACAAATGATCTGGGCCATACAATCACAGGACGAGATGAACGGTTTAGAATGCATTGGAGAGCGATGGAACGGCGGGCCCGGGGCACTGTACACCTAGATTAATATCCGTGCAACTTTGAAAAGCGATCTTCGTTGGATGAAGGCCCCCGGATCTGGCAGTTCACGTTAATTTCACTGCGCGTCCTGGGTCGAGCATTAATGCGCGGGAGAGGGCGGTATTAAGGCCACACTCGGGGACACTTGGCAAGTGCTGAATGGGATCGCTGTGTTTTGAGGAATACTGCCTTCCCTGCAAAGGCGGTGCGGGTAAAATAGGCCGGTTTTTTAGTAGAGGACGCGGGGCGGGGACCACAAGAGCAATGGGCTGTGGTACGTTGATTTTTGTTTGATCGGACGGTTCAAAGCATGCCCGATAGCCTTATATGATAAACGCCTATTGTTCTGGCACAGGGTCTCGGGGCTAGGTCATGTGGAGAAAGGAGGTGCAGGGACTAAGGCCGTAGGGTGCTAAGCCCAATATATTTTCAAATATGAATTTTCACCCTTTTAGAATGTGATTTTGAAACCAAGAGAGGGCAACGAGAGGAAGTTAGTGAACTTTGCAAGCCAGGGCGAGAGAACTGGATGATTCGAACCATACTGCCTGGGGATAATTTAATAAGGGAATGATCGTGATCAACATGGTCAACAAGGCCAACCTTACTTCTAGAAAAGTCAGCTTTTTATCTAGCAAGGACAACCCACGTCTCAACAAAGTCAGATCTTTGTTCAGCCGGGTCAACCTAGTTCTCAGGGGCAACCTAGCCAACCTCAACAACCACTCGGTATCATGACGTCAAATCCTCAGGGTGCCATCCAGCAGCCTCAAGTTTAACTCTTGGGCTCACAAGGTCAACCATTGGGTTCCCAAGATTACCTTTTGGGTTTGCAAGGTCAACCACAAGGCAGTGCATTCCAAAACTTTCAGCAGCAGAAAAATCTATATGCTGCGAATTATGCTCAAGGTGGACCTCAATCATCTGTTGTAGGTCAAAATCCGTTTTTTGGTCAACAACTAGGATATGGTCAAAATCAACATTTTTTTATCCTTATGGGAAAAATCCTTCCGGACAAAACCCATGGGGGGGGGGAATTTCTCACAACCTAGTTGGAATCCTCAAATGGGTCTTTATCAAAGGTCGATTGTGCCTTTCAATCTGCAATTTCCTTTTCTTGCAACATTGGAACTGCCTGATGTGTCAAGTTTAACTAATGATCCAATCCTCCATAATCCATATTGGATTTCGGTTCCTACCAAAATCCCAAGTGATTGCCCCAAGTTTGAAGGCAAGTCTGGAGAAGACCCCCAAGCGCACGTCATGACCTACCATCTTTGGTGTTCTTCTAACTCTTGGGTTAACGACTCTGTTCACCTACATCTTTTTCATAGAACGTTGACTGGTTTTGCTGCCAAGTGGTACATCGAGCTTCCTCATGGAACCTTCCAAGATTTCAACTCTCTCGCTATTGATTTTTTCACACACTTCTAGTTGCCAATTTTCTATGAAACAGGAACTCACCTCCTCACATCCTTGAAACAAGATACAGCTACGCATATCTCCAATTATATCCATGAATGGAGATGACGTCGTTGTTTGATCAAGTTTGAAATTCGTGATCAACTCTTGACTGAATGGTTTACCAAATCCTTCATCAATAAGATAGCCAAGGATATTTCGATGGGGGCATGTATCACAAAAGAGAAATCCATTGCTCGTGCACAGTACCTTGACCTAGTCTATTCCCAGTCTGGCACATTGTATGATCTCTTGCCTGACGCTCCGCATGCTTCTACTAAACCTGAAACTTCCAAAGCTCCGACAACAACGCCTATCGACGACATCATTGGGTCGATTACCCAGACTTCTCGGAAGTCTTCTTCTGGTAAGCAGAAATCCACCTCCTCCTCGGATTCTATTCTGTAGAATCCCTCGAATCCTGATAAAACTGTGAAGGTTAATGTCATTCATTCTACCACGACAGACAAATCCTCCAAAGGTAAAAAGAAGGGAAAATGAAAATCCAAATTTGATGCCCCGAAATAGGATTCTCCCAAACCTTGTACTGATGATGGAACCAAGCACAAACCAAAGTACCCTTGCCTAATTTGTGACGATGGGCACTACACTAAAGACTGTCCATGATGGGCTAAATATAGTCATTTACTGAAAGGTACTCAAGGAACTCCGACTGTACTCAAAGAACCATTTCCTTATCAGCAAAATCAGATGGTGGAACAACCTCCATATTCTTCGTCTTTGAGTTCCCAAGTGTTTATGATGAACAGACCGGCACCAATTTTTGTGGCTACCAAGTCCAAATATTATCCTACTCATTCTCGTTAGGTTACGGAGAAAGAAACTTCCAATGATCCTACTCCTTCTCCTCCGCCCTCTTCCAGTCCTCCTCATATCTAAATACCTAGTCTCGATCACGTTATTCAACCACCTTCCAAAGGTGTGCTCTGAAAATCTTCTTACAACCAAATTCCCAAGATGTAAAACATTATAATATCATTGAGGATTTGGCTTAGGCACCTTCCGCTATGTCTGTGTTTAAGGTTCTTCAGAGATATCCTTCACAACGAAAATTGTTACTATCTGCCATTGGAGGTATTGATCTGACTAATTGAACTCTCATTACTTTCAACCTGGAAAATCATGTTCTACGTCTTCCCGATGAGCTTGCTTTCCTTGTTCAAGTCATTATTAATGGAAAAAATATCCATTAGTTAGTCGTGGATGAGGGTGCATCCACTTGCATCATGTATATGTCTTTTTGGAAAGCCATCGGCTCTCTGACTCTTAGCCAGTCTTCGAACACTTTGGATGCTTTTGATGGAAGGGATTCTCGTCCTTTTGGTATTCTCCCTAACTTTCCTATCACTTTGGAAGGAAAAACAGTAACAATTTCGAAGTAGAATTTGTCGACGCCAAGCTCAATTACAATCTTTTACTTGGTCGCATTTGGACTCACGCTATTATTTACATGCCATCCACTTGGTTTCATGTTCTTCGCTTCCCACATCAATTGAATATTATCATTGTTGACGAGTTGTCATTTTTTTCTTCTACTTCCTAGGAAGGAAATGTGCCATTAATGGAGCGTACCACCACACCATATGAGAGTGTGGGGACGGGAATTTTTAAATATTCTGCCTTAATGGGTCTCTTTTCTCTTCCCCTGTCGAACACTGCTTAGGTCAATATGATATCTACTTCATCAAATCCTTGGATCATCCCTTCCCCTAATCATATGGATTATTTCGACAATGTCATGTCGTTTAGCCCTGTTGAAGTCAGGTATTGTGAAATTGTTTCGGGTTCGGCTCCTGATTCTAACCATACTACTTCTAGTATGCATTTCGATGCGTACTCCCAATCTCCTTGGCTTGGTTCTTCAGATTCTTCATATCCCTTGAACGAGATGTTTCCTTCCGAAAAAATTATCATGGAAACCATGTCTCTTGATGAAACACCCTGGGATGATACCCATCATCATCCTTCGTTTCTCCCAAGCCCTGCAGTAATTCCATCGTGTCTCGAAAAATCCACTTCTGATGCTTTGAATTATCCGCTTCCGACACCCATGTAGACACATGAAGTATTTTCTTAAGGAAACATGGGAAACATCACTGCAACGATGCCTATTGACATTTCTATGAAACCAAGAATTGTCGAGAACATCCACATCGAGTAACTTTCTCTCCATATGAGATCAAGCTTTATGCTTGTATTTTTCAAGATTTTTGATGTGTCTTTGCATGGTCTTATGAGGAAATTCCTGGCATCGATCCGAGTACAATGTTGCACGAGATACCGACTTATCCTATTGCAAAGCTTGTTTGTCAGCGACTTTGTCCCGTGCATCCTAAAATGTTGCCGCTATAAAGGGCAAAGTTGAAAAACTTCTTAAGGATAGATTCATATATACTATTCCTTTGACAGATTGGGTGTCCAATATCTTCCTTGTCAATAAAAAGTAGGGTACTATTTGCATCTGTGTTGATTATTGAGACATCAATTGTGCATGCCCGAAATATAATTATCCCACTCCTTTTACAGACAACATTATTGATGAGCACATTGGGGGTGAGATGTTTTCTTTTATGGACAGTTTTTCTAGGTATAACCAGATTAACATCCTATTGGTTGATCAACACAAGACTGACTTCATCTGTCCATGGGGAAAATTTTCCTACACGAAGCTCCTTTCGTTCTGAAAAATTTCAGTGCTACTTTCCAAAGAGCTATGCAATATGTTGTCCATGATATTAAGCACATCGCTCAGCCTTATCTGGATGATTTACCCACTCATTCAGCTAGGTTTCATGACCACCCTGCTCACCTTCGAGTGATTTTTCTCTATTGTAAACACTATAATATTCGCCTTAACCTACATAAGTGTGTCTTTTGTGTTGAATCTGATAGACTCCTTGGGTTTGTTGTCTCCAAAGATGACATTTGTCTCGATCCTCTAAAATTCAAGGCTATCATTAAATTACCCCCCCCCCCCCCTTCATCTTTACCTCAGTTGTAGAGTTTACAAGGGAAATCTAACTTCCTTCGTCTTTTTGTTCCCAATTACATTGAGATCGCTAAGGGCTTTACACAATTTCTTAAAAAAGGGATCCCATTTAAGTGGGATGAAGTTGCTAAAAACTCCTTCGATGCTTTGAAGAAATTTTTTATCAACACCCCTTCACTGCATCCCCTGAATTACTGTCGTTAGTGTTTCCTTTACTTAGTATCTTCTTCCGTTACTATTGGTATGGTACCGGTCCAGGACGACGATGATGATATTGAACATGTCATTTATTACCTCAGTCGCAATCTCATGGATACTGAAAATCAATATGCCCATGTTGAGAAATTGGCTTTAGCTATAGTTCAAGTTGTTCAGTGATTTTGGCATTAAATCCTACTTCGCATGACTACTGTGATCTTCGATTGCAATCCCATGACTTGTATTTTGACCCTTTAGTTACTAGGGGGAAATATCTAAATGTATTTTCATTTTGCAGGAGTTTGATTTGGAATTCACTGCTGCCAAATCCAAAAAATCACTGGTTTTCACTGAATTGATATGCTCCCTTCCCTCTACTTCCATCCCTTCCGATCTTGATGAGAACATTCCAGATGACACTCTCTTCCTTATAAGAATTATCGATCTATGGTACGGTGATATCATCTTCTATCTCCAAATCCAAAATTTCCGATCTGAGTTGGCCAAATTTGATCGTCGACTCATTCGACATCACTCTCAACCCTATCGTATTATTGGGAATACTTTATACCGCATCGACGTAGATTCGATTCTTCGTCGGTGTTTAACTTTCGAAGAGGCTAAGAGAGCACTCAACGACTGCCACTTTGGGGCATGTGGCAGTCATATGTCTGGATACGCAACAGCTCATAAAATCCTTGGTGTTGGTTATTTATGGCCTTCTATTTTCAAGGATTACATTCTTACCGTCTTTAAGTGTCACGCTTGCCAGAGTTACCAGTGGAAGATGCACACCCCGCCCACACCCTTACAACCTGTTGTTACCGTCAACCCTTTTGCTAAATGGGGTATTGATTTCATGACATGTAACCCTCACTCGACCAGGGGGCATGCTTATATCATCATCATCATCGACTATTTTACCAAATGGGACGAGGCAATGCCTGCATATGCTACTGACAGTAAAACTGCTTCTCAATTTCTCTTAAATCATGTTATCGCTCGGTTTGGAGTCCCTTAAGCCATCGTCACTGGCCATGGCTCTCATTTTCACCGTTACATGATGGCTGAGTTAACCTCTCAGTTGGGCCCGTGTCACGATAGCTCAACTCCATATTACCCTCAGGCCAATGGCCAAGTTGTAGCAGTCAAAAAAGTCTTAGTTACTATGCTTTAGCACACTATTGGGATGCACAAGTCAAATTGGCATCTCATACTTTTCAGTTCTTTGGGCTTACCGAACCTTGGCCAAAAATGCTACTGGATTCTCTCCTTTTCAGTTAGTATATGGCCAGTGAATATGAAATTCCTTCACTCAAATTAGCTGTCAAATTTCTTCTGAATACCTCCACAGAAGAGGAACGTCTCTTATATCTGGAAAGGCTTGACGAAACTCATCACTTCACCACTTTAGTTACTGAAGCTTAGAATAAATGGGTCAAAGCCCATTTCGATTAGAATGTTTCTCCACATGCCTTCTTCTCTACGACCAAGCACATGATAAGCTGAGGGTAGGAAAATTCAAACCAATGTGGCACGAGCCATACATTGTAAAGCATGTTTTGCAAAAATGGGCCTATGAGCTAATTGATTTTGAAGGTAACCCTTACGATAAGCCACGAAACGGGCTGTATCTGAAAAAGTATTATGCGTAATATTTTCATGTAACTAATTTTTTACATTAGTGTGCTTTTCATTTTTATACAGTTTTGGTTTGGTGTGTGTTTGCAAGCGGTTTTCCTGCTTATCTTGTTTTACTTGATTTGCAGATGTTTGTAACTTCTTATGTCAGTTTCGCTGATGGTGCCTGTCGTAGTACTTAAAACTTATCCTCTGCGGCATGGGTTATATATAACCCTAATGGTGATTTAATAGATCTACAAGGTATCTGTTTAGGTTGTATAACCAACAATATTGTTGAATACAGTGCAGCTATTGAACTGCTATCAGAAGCAATTTCTCTTGGCATTAGATAATTGGTTGTAAACCTCGATTCACAGATTGTTGTCCTACATTTCAATGGGAAATATTTCGTCAGACACCCTTAGATTTTGAGAATGTTCTGGTTGTTCGTCTTTTAGAATGACTCAAATCTGTTTAAAATTTTGAGTCAAAAAAGATGAAAATCTGGTTCCATTTAGCTCAAAATCCAAACCATTTGACAAAGGAAAGACAGCTCAAACAAAAATTAAAACAAAGATGTAAAAAGATGAAGGAAAATGCTTTGAAATTTCAGATCCTAAGCCTTCCATTTTGTTTTTATTTTTTTGCAAAATAATGTCTATGTGCAGCTTGTTTTTATGCCATAGATCACAGCAATTCAAACAGCTTAATCTTGACTTGGCTATTTTTAAATTTCTGTTGTAGAATTTAGAAAATAAAAATATGTTGGACAGTTTAATCCCAATAGATAGTAGATTAGGTAGAGAATCATATGGGCTTAACTGTTTCATCTGAGTCCATGGAGAAATAAGGAGTAGAAATAGATTAGATTTCCTACTCTTAAAAAATAAAATGTTGTAAAAGAGTTTGCCAATCCAAGTGCACTCTAAAGAAGAAAAAATGGTAGATCAGTAGGATTGGGTAGGTAGAAATCTTGTTGATGAAATATCCATTGCTTTTATGGCTGCTAATATGTTTTCAGATCAAGATCATCCAAGCAAAGAAAGACAGCCCAATGGATAAGGCACTGATCAGCCTCCCAGAGAATGCAAGTCTAAAGTTCTTGATGCCTTCAAGAAGGCACCATCCCCAAGTGGAGCCACTGTTAGCCACCTATAAAAAATTTTATACCAAAAGGTGGCTAAATCTCTTTTGAGCCTTCAAGGAACAAATTTTATTGCAAAAAAGTGTTGGCTCCTGAAGACTCTTAAAGGCCTCATGCCTCTATCCAAAATCTTCCCTACTATGCTAATTTTACACTCTGGAATTCTGCTGATTTCATGAGGAAATACTGCTGCAAACACCATTTTTCACTTCCTTCCACTTCCAAAACTAACCTCATTTTTTACCCCTTTATTCCCCACAAAAATTCTTTATGTTCATATTTTCCCCTTTTCCCCTCCATCAAAACCCCTTTGGTAAGGTTAAGATTCTTTCTTTGCCTTATCGAAACCCTCACAACCATTGAAAACTTCATGAAAAATACATATTTTTGTGTAAAGATTTAAGCCCCTTGGGCTAAGTCCTTAACCATTTCCACTACACATGCCCTAGTGTTGGAATCAGGAACTAAGCCATTTGGGCGCTTATCGCATCGGAGGAAACACAGCGCGTAAGTATTTTCTCTTTGTTGAAATCTATGATGCCGATTAGCCCTATGTATTATATCCCCCCGTCATATCGCTTTTCATATAGACCATGGCCCCGCAAACGGGCGCCAAGCCATATTACAAATATATATCTCGTCCCCCAAGCATTAAAAACTTTGTTTATATTAATTTTTTGGGTTTTAAATGTTTTTTTTCATTATATTAAAAAGCCAGGCATTTTTTATCGCACCTCTTTTAAGAGGAAAGCAGTTTTCCCCGTTCGACAGCGATCAGCGCCACCGGCCGACGCGTGGCCTTGAGCGGTGTGGTGATACCGCCCTCATCGCGCATTAAAAATCAACTATGGGCAAGGCACGATATTAACGTGCGTCGTCCAATCTAAGGTCGGCTCATCGGGCGGTGATCTCGCCCAAAAGAAGCTCGAGGGATAGGTTAAGGAACGGCGCATTGATCAAAGCATCTCCATTGTTGATCTAACCTGCAGATCGACGGTCCACATATGATCGCATCAGAGTTTTTCATCGGGTGCATCTAAATTTATTTACTTTGCCCCCTCTGATCGTCGATTCCTGATGTCTTCTCGACCATTGATTTTGGGGTTCAAATTGATCTGACATCCCCACGACTGTTCGGAAACCCAAAATTCTATTACAACACTTTTCCTTCACCGAAGGGTGTTTTAACCTATTTCCTTTGTTTTTCTTCTCATTTTCTGCCTTTCCATTATAACATGACTCTTTCTCATATATGTGTTCATAATCACTCCCGACCGTGATCTTTGTAAGATCAACGGCCCCGACTTGACAATCTCCACTGTCTTGCTCCCACTTCTTCCCTTTTGATTCCGCAAGCAGACGCTCTTTCCCGCAACCTATGAAGTAGTTTTTCCCAAAAAATGAAGGATTTCTTAATTGTTTTTGTGTTTTGCAGGTGTTTCAATAGTCTTTCCATTATATTGAATAAAAAGCCGAAGGCGGGGAATGACGATTCTCATGCTTTTGATTCATCAAAGGAAACCATTCATAGGGTTCAAACTCCACATCTCGTCGATGCTGCATGGGAAATTATGCCTTGAGAGCCCTGAGTGGCCTGCACAAGACACAATGTTATTTAAAATCAAATTGAAAGAGTATCAGTGTTGAAGACGAAATGCAACAGAACAGAAGATTGAAGACATATTTGTGGGGATTACGGCTAAGATTTATTATCAAAAGCCTAATCCCCCAAATTGAAAACATAATTAAAGGTAAATCAAAAGATCTATCAAACAAAAAGGCCTCCACCGCCACATCCGAGGCAAATTAATTCCTCTCAACTACCAGATTACCACCTGTGCCTTCACAGCATTCAAATAAAGGCCGAGTAATGACCAGAACAGAGCACATATGCCCCTTACAGCTGAATAGTTATTTCGAATCAAAGAAACTAATATAAACTATCAGCAGAGTTATTGCAAAAGATGACATAGAGCCTTAAAGTCAACATAATCTTCTAGCAAGCTGAAATACTTAATGTATACCAATTAATACAAGATAATATATGTAAACTTCTCCCTTGAGCCCCTCAAAGGCCGAGAAGCATTAACTGTATTAATTGAACTCAGAAGATCTTTTCTCTCTTTCGACCTCCTCATTCCTCTATAAAAACTTGTTGAGGAATCCATTGTAAATGTTGGTTGGTTGGTTGGTTGATGGTTGATCACTAGTTGTAATACTGAAACTCTCTGAAATAATACAGAGTCTATTGAATTTGAATAAGAAATTGAAGTCTTGGAAGCCCTGATGATGTTGTTGCATGCTTATTACTGAGAAGGCTCTATCATTGGATCCATGAGCTTGGCCACTGGTGAAGTATTCTGAACTGTTTAATGTTTTCTCTTGTTTCCATTCTGTTCCATAATTTCTTACCACAGTAGGTTGAACTTTTTAGGCTAAGAAATGACTCCTGGAAGCACCTTAGACCTGTTCATCCTTCATTGTTTCATGTTTTCTTCTGGTGAGGTATTTTAGAGTCTTTAATCTCTCTCTTTAGTCCTCATTCTTGTTTATTTCTATGATAGCTCGAATAAGATGGTTTCAACATGGTTTATGGTTCTCCCTTCTTGTCTGCTGCCACTTAAAGGTTGTTATTGAAGTCTCCCTTTGAAGTATTTCTGTTTATAGTAAGAAAAGGAGGTATGTTCTGATCTTGCCCTTTGTCCTTTCTTTAACAGTTGTCTTAAAGGTCTTTATAGTTGTGATCATAGATGTGTTAGGTGTTCCCTCTTCTATGACTGCAATTATTAGTGAATCTTTTATGTTTTCTAAGTCATTTGAAATAAAATCTTTGAGGAAATAGGGTGTTCCCCGAATCTTAGATTTCATTTTAAAAGTTGTTTTGAAATCATTATTTTCTTAAAGGTGTGATTTGTAGAATTCATGGTTAGCCCTGTCTCTCAAATAGCTCTTAATTGTTCAAATTGTGCTTTCAAAATCCCATTGTTGAGAATTAAAACTTCTTTTTCCAAATCATTGATGTCCATCTCATTTCAAAAACCAAAGGATCCTATGGCCAAGTTAGATTTTCCCTTTGATATCCCATATCCATTGATAAGTTTGTCATTATCTCTTTTTGACTCCATTTCCCAATGAAGCTGCCATTTCCCCTTTCTATCTATCTTTCCTAGACCTTTCAGGTTCTGCTATATCAATTCCAACCAAACAAACAAACAAACCCTTGCACTCAATAACTAGTCTAAAACCTATACTCAAAGCACACAAGATAAACCTTTGCAAAACAAATAATTTGAGAGATCCCTCTTTGAGAGCAGGAGGACTAGATTCTGTAACTCTAAATATTGGTTTTGATGTTGCCTTGTCTTTTGATTTGCCAAACTATCAAAACACGAGACACCAACATAATGGCGATCACGGTGGGACCCTGAGTAAAATATTCAAAATTAAACACTCACTGTCCAGTATAACATAAGTAACCTTCTTCAAGCACTACCTAGCATAATGGTAATCATGATAGGACTTTTTGAATCAGTGACAAACTAAGTAACCCTTAGGATTCTCATCAAATCTTATCAAACCTTGAAGGAATCAATTACCAAGCCATAAGAGTGAACTCTGTATGATTAAACACCTTATCTAAGTGTTAAATCAGATTCAGGACACTCTTCTAACCTGTAAGACTGAAATAACTCGGAAAACCCCAAAACATTTCAGTTTGGCTTCATAATAAACTTGGTGGTGGACCATAAAACCTTTTACCTCCAAAAGAGCTAAAAATTTCCACCTGGTGACTCCACAATCTTAAAAACGGACCTTAAGAATCCAATGGGAAGATCCATAATCTTTGTAACATCATACAAACTCAGTTAGAAGGCTTTAGGAGTAAATTTTTCTTCTTTTAAAAGATCAGTTAGCCTCTTAAAGACTGTCATATTTGGTTAAAAAATTTCTTTTAGCTGGGTTCGAAAAACACAGCATAGTGGCTCCTAGAAAGATTCATACTAGAGCCTTTCCTGACCCAAACCCACCAGAAATAGTTGACAATCCTGAAAGTATACTTAGGGAGTCTCCTAATATTAAATTTTCAACTGTTTTTAGATCACCCTTGAGAGCTAATTCAGTTCCTGAAAATCTTGCAACTCTACACCATTCACAATTCAACTTAAGAAATCCTTTTAGAAATAGGTCGCTTGATGATATAATTTAGATAGACTCTGAGTCTTCACTTTCATCCCCATAACAAAGTGAACATCCTGGTATTAGAGAAACCACACCACCTGATTTACATTTCCTTCTCAATTTAGGTGTCTCTCATCCAAGATCAGCTCAACAATCTGTCCCCAGTACATCCACATCTGTCCATCCAACATCCCCTATCCAAACCACTTCATCCCAGCCCACTTTCCCTTTCACAAACCCACCCCTTGTAAATCCACCTTTCTTTCCAGCCATGGCAACATGGTATGCCCCATTAGTGTTACCACAACCTATGCTTCCCTTACCAAATGATTACCAATCCAAAATCCCTCATTTCACTGGAAAAGAGTCTACAACAGCTCAACATCATGTAGATAGGATGGAGGATGCTTTCGATTACATGGAGATAGAAGAAGAAACTGTGAAGATGAGAATATTCGCCCAAAGTTTAGGAGGAGATGTAAAGAAATGGTTTAAAAACTTACCTCCTAACAGCATAAATGATCTCCCTACCTTGCATCAAACATTCATAAACAAATGGGAACTCAAAAAGAACCCTCTCCAAATACTAGCAGAGTATAGCAGCCTTAAGAGAAATCAAGGGGAGAGTGTTCATGATTACTCCACTAGGTTCAATAGCATTTACAATGCTCTTCCACCTCACATGAAACCTCCTCAAGGCATGGCCTTAGTAAGGTATCCTGAAGGCCTTGATGCTGAAATGACTTATCAATTAAGGGAGAGAGACTACTTAACCTTAGAAGACATGCAGAAAGGAGCTGTGAGCGTAGAAGCAAACATAATTGAGAAAAGAAATAGGTTGAGATTAGAGAAGAGGGTAACTTATAAATATGACCTACTACCTTCAACCTCAACTTCTGACACAAAAATTGACAACCTAGTGAAGGTAATGGAGAGGATGCTTGAGAAGATCAATTTAAATGAGAGAGTACCACCAAGAGAACCTCAAAATAACCAAAACAGAAATAGAAATCAGAATTATAGAAGAGAAGACAATCAAGATAAGCAAAAAGAAAGTGACCAACAGATTAGACCTCCCTTCCAACAGAACTATGTAGATCAATATGAGGAAGATAGGGAGATGGAAAGGTTGGGAGAAGCTCATGTAAACTTGATTGGATGAGACAGTGGGGATGATGTTTTCCTCACTGAGGAAGAACAAGGTTTCTTCTCTGATCACAGTACAAACACCTATGAAGATTCTGATGACTATAGATTGGGGTTTGAAAATGCAATCATGGAGGTGCACAAACAATATGATCTTAGGAGAAAAGGGAACATAGATAATTCAAAGGATAAGAACACTAATACTGCTATCAAGAAAAACACAGAAACTCAACCCAAAAAGACAGCAGAAAAAACCAACATTTTTACCAAGAAACCAGACATAAACAAAGACAAAAGTGTGCAGCCAAATGTTGAACAGAGTACCCCTAGCACTTCAGCTAGTGGTCCTAATAAAATTGTCCCAATTACCAGTCCAAACAAGGTTCAGCAAATCAAAATTGTTGAAAAGAATTCAATTGAAAAGACAAATGTAAATATGAATAAGTCAATTGTTCCTTCCAGCCTTGAGGGAGAGATTTCTAAGATAAAAATTACCATCCCCCTAGTTGAACTAGTAACCCAAGAGGTGTACAAAAACCAAGTTTTGAAAGCTTTGAACTTAGGAAGTGATAATGACACCTTAAACTTGACAGATGACAAACCTAAGTTGTTGTTTGGTCCATAAGTTGAAGGAAAATGCCAAGAAGGGGTTGTCCCTCCCTTCTATGTTAGCTTGAACATACACGAGAAAATTTTACACAATGCCATGTTAGATTCAAGAGCTTCACACAATCTAATGCCCAAGGTGGTAATGGAAAGCTTGGGCTTATAAATTACTAAACCATACAAAGACTTGTATTCCTTTGACTCAAGAAGATTCAAATGTTTGGGTTTAATCAAATATTTGTGTGTTAATTTAGCTCAAATTCCTGCTAAGAGTCTAGTGATGGACATAGTTGTAGCTGACATTCCCCCTAATTATGGCATGCTCTTATCAATATCATGGGGAGCCAAACTTCAGGGAAGCCTCCAAATGGACATGTCTTATGCCACCATCCCTGTTTTTAACCAAAACAGAAGACTATACAAGGAATCTCACATGAAGTACATGGTGAGCAACATAGACAAACCTAAAAACTCTCCAATATATTCTATTCAATCGAGTTTAGATTCCTTTATTTTATGTAACGAAGATGAAATCACTCAACAAGATAAGGAAAACATAGACCCGATCGGTTCACCAGAACAATCAAATTTTCCCTCGAATCAATTTCAAAACATTGACAATCAACAACAACAAGAAAAGGAAAATGAGTCAAATGTACTTTGGACAATAAAATTTGATGGATCTTGTAACAAAACAAGTGCAAGGCCAGGTGTTTGGATTCAAAATACGAATCGGGTTTTTTCATATAAATTAGATTTCCCATGCACTAACAATATCACTGAGTATGAAGCACTTCTCCTAGGCTTACAATTGCTTAAACAGTTAGAAGCCCAAAGGATACCAATCTTAGGAGATTCTGAACTTATCATAAAACAAATCAAAGGAGAATACTCAGCTAGAAATCCACGACTCAGGGAATATCGGAACGTTGCCCTTGATTTATTGAAAACCTTTGAAAAGTATGAACTTGTTTTCATTCCTAGAGCACTAAATCATCTAGAAAATGAACTCGCTTTCAATGCTAGCAATTGCCAAATACCTGAGATAAATCAACAGCTTAGCATAAAAGTAAAACACAGGCCTGTTGTGCCTGATAACGAAGATCATGGCAAGTGTTTGATTCTGACAAACACATAGATGATTTCTTGAAATCAGAAAACGATTTCAGCATACCAATATCAGAAACCAGCCACAAAGAGAACTGTTTTTATATTGAACAAATCCCAGAAATTGAGATGACATATTCTGCTGATACAAATCATTATGAGAAACCTTTTGAAGCAGAGATAATTGACAACGCATACCAAGAAGACTTGGAAGTTTTACAATGCAAGAATGATAAAATTCCAAGAGGTCTCACGCCTTTAGAACACATTTTTTATTTTAACGATGTAACCAAAGAAACGAGAATGGAGCCTATGGAAACCAATGTAGAAGAGCATAATATAGGCACTCTAGCATAACCCAAGATGATTAAATTGTCCAGCACTCTCTCGGTTCACATAAAATTGCAATACATAGAGTTGTTCAAAGAGTTTAGAGATGTTTTTGCTTGGGGATACAAAGACTTGAAATCATATGATACCAGCATCATTCAGCATAAAATCCCTCTTAGAGAAAATCAAAAGCCTTTCAAACAAAAGCTAAGGAGAATAAACCCTCTCTTACTACCTTTAGTTAAGGCAGAAATTGAAAAAATGCTTGATGTTGGGATCATAGTACCCATTAGATATTCAGAATGGGTATCAAACTTAGTTTCTGTTAGAAAGAAAATGGGGGAAATCAGGCTTTGTATTGACTTCATAAATTTAAATAGAGCCTCTTTAAAAGACAACTACCCCTTACCCAAGATGGACCATATACTTCAAAGGGTAGTTGGGTCAAAAAGGATATCCCTCTTAGATGGGTTCTCGGGTTACAACCAGGTGTTAGTGCTCCCAAGTGATCAAATCAAAACTGCTTTTACCACACCTTGGGGCACCTTTATGTATGTCAAAATTCCTTTCGGATTAATGAATGCAGGGGCCACCTTCCAAAGGGCCATGGACATAGCCTTTTCTGAAGACATTGGCTATTTCATAATCATTTACCTTGATGACATAACCGTTTTCTCAAAAACTGATGAAGAACATTTAATTCACCTGAGAAAAGTTTTTGAGAAGTGTAGGAAATTTGGCTTATCATTGAATCCCAAGAAGACACTCTTTGGTCTCCAAGAAGGTAAACTTCTTGGCCATATAATTTTGGAAGAGGGAATCAAAATAGACCCTACAAGGATAGATGGCATATTACAAATCAGTCATCCAAGAAGCCTCAAATAGTTGCAATCTTTCATCAGAAAGATTAATTTTCTGAGGAGGTTTATCCCTAATCTTGCTGAGCTATTAAAAAACATTACAAATATGCTTAAGAAAGATGTCGGTGTAAAATGGACTTTACCAATTAAACAATCATTCGAACTAGTCAAACAAGCTCTTACTCAAACACCAGTCCTGATTAGTCCAGACTTTACCAAAGACTTTATATCTTTTCTTTTGCATCTGAACATACATTAGCTGCAGTGTTACTTCAAAAGAATGATTTGGGGCAAGAACAACCGATATCCTTCTTTAGTAGGGCCTTAAGATATGCTCCTCTCAAATATAACATCATGGAGAAGCAAGCCTTAGCATTAGTGAAAGCTTTAAAAGACTTTAGGGTCTTTATTTTACACTCTCACATAATTTCTTTTGTTCCACATACTCTTGTCAAGGACATTCTAAGTCAAGACCCTGATGGTAAAAGGGGAAAATGGATTGCAACTATTCTTGAGTATGACTTAGAAATCAGGCCCACTAAACTAGTTAAAGGGCAAGGATTAGCAAAACTTATGGCTGAGTCTAACTTCCAAGCACTAGACATGAATATGGTAGATGTATTGGAAGAGATAGAAGAATTTACTGCTCCTTTTATTGAAGAAACATTTCTGAATTCTCCTTGGTATGTTGACATTATTTATGTTCTTTTATATTTAAATGCCCCTCCTTCCTTGTTTAAAACTAAAGCTAGATTTTTGAAACAAAAAGCTTTGAGTTTTTGCATCTTAGATGGGGTATTATATTGGAAAAATGTTGTTGAAATTCTTCTTAAATGTTTACTTGAAGATGATGCAGGAAAAATCATGCATGAGTTGCATGACGGAGAATGTGGAGGACACCTCTACTGGAAGGCCACAACGAACAAAATTCTTAGAGCTAGTTACTATTGGCCTACCTTTTTCCCAGACACTCAGAAGTTGGTCATGTCTCTCCATAAGTGTAAAATCTTTGATGGCAAAAGAAAACTTCTTCCCTTACCCTTACATCCTATCAGAGTTGAGGCACCTTTTCAACAATGGGGTTTAGACTTCATCAGGGAAATTCACCCATCCTCTTCAGCTCAACATAAGTGGATCCTCACAGCCACTAACTTCTTTACCAAGTGGATAGAAGCCATACCATCCAGGAATGCTAATGACTTTGTCATTATCAAGTTTCTTGAAACAAATATCCTATCCAGATTTGGTTGTCCTAGAAAAATCATAACAGATAATGCTGCTGCTTTTAAATCTAAAAAGATGGTTGATTTATGTTGCAAATACCACATAACCTTGGGCCATTCCACTGCTTACTATCCAACAAGAGCCTCATCAATATCATTAAAAAACTGTTGGAACAAAATCAGAAATCATGGCACAGTAAACTGGTTCATGCCTTATGGGCTGATAGGTTAACTACAAATAAATCAATAAATATGTCCCCCTATCAGCTAGTTTATGGCATGGATGCAGTTTTTCCCACCTCATTAGGAGTACCAGTCATGAAACTCCTTCAAGAAGTGCAGGTCGAAGAGAATGATATGCAGAGGAGAATCAATCAAACCATCCATTTACAGCAGACCAGGGTAGAAGTCTATGAAATAACGTAGTTAGTCCAAGAAAATGTAAAGAAACTATTTGATAAGAGGACTAAGGCAAACAATTTATAGGTTGGAAATGTTGTTCTTAAATGGGATTCAAGGAGAGAAGAGAAGGGAAAACATGGCAAGTTTGAGAACTTGTGGAAAGGTCCCTATATTGTTCATGCTGAAAGGGGTCACAATGCATTTTTCTTGAAAGAATTGAATGGAGAAGATCTGTATGGAGGTCCTGTCAATGGCAGGATGCTGAAGCATTACTTCTACCAGGAATCATGAGTTTCAAAGCATTTTATTTTTTCATTGTATATAGCATAGTCCGAACATTGCATTCAAGGTTATAAAAATAAAAATACAAAAAAAACAATGAAAGAAAGAAAAGAGGGCAGATTGTGAAAATAAGAAAGGTATAGCCCCATGCCAAAAAGAGAAAAAAATCCGAAAGTGTGCAAGCTCAAATGCCACTCCTAAAAAACACACTTCTAGTTAGTCAAACAGCCTAATCTTGACTAATTAGCTTTAAATTTTCTGCTGATAGGATAGTGAATTCGATTTGCCAAACTGTTTAATCTTGGCTCATCAGTAGATAGATTAGGATAGAATTAAAGGTTCGAACATGCTCAAAATCTAAACCTAAGTTTCCAACGAGAATGACTAAAATCTGTTTAAAATTCTGAGTCAAAAAAGATGAAAATTTGGTTCCATTTAGCTCAAAATCCGAACTAGTTGACAAAGGAAAGACAACTCAAACAAAAAATAAAACAAAGCTGTAAAAATATGAAGGAAAATGCTTTGAAATTTCATATCCTAAGCCTTCCATTTTGTTTTAATTTTTTTGCAAAATAATGTCTATGTGCAGCTTGTTTTTATGCCATAGATCATAGCAAGTCAAACAGCTTAATCTTGACTTGGCTGTTTTTAAATTTCTGTTGTAGAATTTAGAAAATAAAAATCTGTTGTACAGTTTAATCCCAACATATAGTAGATTAGGTAGAGAATCATATGGGCTTAACTGTTTAATCTGAGTCCATGGAGAAATAAGGAGTAGAAATAGATTATATTTCCTACTTTTAAAAGAATAAAATGTTGTAAAAGAGTTTGCCAATCCAAGTGCACTCTAAAGAAGAAAAAATGTTAGATTAGTAGGATTGGGTAGGTAGAAAGCTTGTTGATGAAAGATCCATTTTTTTTATGGCTGCTAATATGTTTTTAGAGCAAGATCATCCTAGCAAAGAAAGGCATCCCAATGGATAAGGCACTAATCAGCCTCCCAGAAAATGCAAGTCTGAAGTTCTTGATGCCTTCAAGAAGGCACCATCCCCAAGTGGAGCCACTGTTAGCCACCTATAACATTTGTTATACCAAAAGGTGGCTAAATCTCTTTTGAGCCTTCAAGAAACAAATTTTATTGCAAAAAAGTGTTGGCTCCTGAAGACTCTTGAAGGCCTCATGCCTCTGTCCAAAATCTTCCCTACTGTGCCCATTTTACACTCTGGAATTTTGTTGATTTCATGAGGAAATACTGCTGCAAACACCATTTTTCACCTTGCTTCCACTTCCAAAACTAACCTCATTTTTTACCCCTTTATTCCCCACAAAAATTCTTTATGTTCATATTTTTCCCCTTTTCCCCTCCATCAAAACCCCTTTGGTAATGTTAAGACTCTTTCTTTGCCTTATCGAAACCCTCACAACCATTGAAAACTTCATGAAAAATACATATTTTTGTGTAAAGGTTTAAGCCCCTTGGGCTAAGTCCTTAACCATTTCCACTAAACATGCCCTGGTGATGGAATCAGGCGCTAAGCCATTTGGGCGCTTATCGCATCGAAGGAAACACAGTGTGCAAGTCTTTTCCCTTTGTTGAAATCTCCAATGCCAATTAGCCCTGTGTATTATATCCCCCCCTCATATCGCTTTTCATATAGACCATGGCCCTGCAGACGAGCGCCAAGCCATATTACAAATATATATCGCGTCCCCCAAGCATTAAAAACTTTTTTTATATTAATTTTTTGGGTTTTAAATGTTTTTGTCGTTATATTAAAAAGTCGGGCAGTTTTTATCGCACCGCTTTTAAGAGGAAAGCGATTTTCCCCGTTCGGCAGCGATCAGCGCCACCGGTCGACACGTGGCCTTGAGCGCTGTGGTGATACCGCCCTCATCGCGCATTAAAAATCGACTATGGGCCAAGTGCGATATTAACATGCGTCGTCTGATCTAAGGCTGGCTCATCGAACGGTGATCGCGCCCAAAAGAAGCTCGAGGGATAGGTTAAGGCACGGCGCATTGATCAAAGCATCTCTGCCATTGATCTAACCTGCAGATCGACGGTCCACATATGATCGCATCGGAGTTTTTCATCGGGTGCATCTAAATTTATTTACTTTTCCCCCTCCGATCGCCAATTCCCAATGTCTTCTCGACCATTGATTTTGGGGTTCAAATTGATCTGACGGCCCCACGACTGTTCGGAAACCCCAAATTCTATTACAACACTTTTCCTTCACCGAAGGGTGTTTTAACCTATTTCCTTTTTTTTTCTTCGCATTTTCCGCCTTTCCATTATAACATGACTCTTTCGCATATATGTGTTCATAATCGCTCCCGACCGTTGATCTCTGTAAGATCAACGGCCCCGACTTGAAAATCTCCACCATCTTGCTCCCACTTCTTCCCTTTTGATTTCGCAAGCAGATCTACACCATTGGATGCTGCCATCCAACGGCCACGCTCTTTCCCACAACCTCTGAAGCAGTTTTTCCCAAAAAATGTAGGATTTCTTAATTGTTTTTGTGTTTTGCAGGTGTTTCAATGGTCTTTCCATTATATTGAAGAAAAAGCCGAAGGTGGGGAATGAAGATTCTCATGCTTTCGATTCATCAAAGGAAACCATTCGCAGGGTTCAAACTCCACGTCTCGTCGATGCTTCATGGGCATTGATGCCTTGTGAGCCCTGCGCAGCCTGCACATCAACAAAACACAATGTTATTTAAAATAAAATTGAAAGAGTATCAGTGTTGAAGACGAAATGCAGCAGAACAAAAAATTGAAGACATATTTGTGGGGATTACGGCTAAGATTGATTATCAAAAGCCTAATCCCCCAAATTGAAAACAAAATTAAAGGTAAATCAAAAGATCTATCAAACAGAAAGGCCTCCACCGCCACATCTGAGGCAAATTAATTCCTCTCAACTACCAGATTGCCACCTGTGCCTTCACAGCATTCAAATAAAGGCCGAGTAATGACCAGAACAGAGCACATCTGCCCCTTACAGCTGAATAGTTATTTCAAATCAAAGAAACTAATATAAACTATCAGCAAAATTATTGCAAAAGATGACATAGAGCCTTAAATTCAACATAAGCTTCTAGCAAGCTGAAATACTTAATGTATACCAATTAATGCAAGAGAATATCTGTAAACTTCTCCCTTGAGCCCCTCAAAAGCCGAGAAGCATTTACTGTATTAATTGAACTCAGAAGATCTTTTCTCTCTTTCGACCTCCTCATTCCTCTATAAAAACTTGTTGAGGAATCCATTGTAAATGTTGGTTGGCTAGTTGGTTGATGGTTTATCACTAGTTGTAATATTGAAACTCTCTGAAATAATACATAGTTTATTGAAGTTGAAGAAGAAATTGAAGTCTTGGAAGCCCTGATGATGTTGTCGCATGCTTGTTACTGAGAAGGCTCTATCATTGGATCCATGAGCTTGGCTATTAGTGAAGTATTCTGAACTGTTTAATGTTTTCTCTTGTTTCCATTCTGTTCCATAATTTCTTACTATAGTAGGTTGAAAGTTTTAGGCTAAGAAATGACTCCTAGAAGCACCTTAGACCTGTTCATCCTTCACTATTTCATGTTTTCTTTTGCTGAGGTATTTTAGAGTCTTTAATCTATCTCTTTAGTCCTCATGATTTTTTATTTCTATGATAGCTCGAATAAGATGGTTTCAGCATGGTTTATGGTTCTCCCTACTTGTTTGCTGCCACTTAAAGGTTGTTATTGAAGTCTCCCTTTGAAGTATTTCTGTTTATAGTAAGCAAAGGAGGTTTGTTCTGATCTTGCCCTTTGTCCTTGCTTTAACAGTTGTCTTAAAGATATTTATAGTTGTGATCATGGATGTGTTAGGTGTTCCCTCTTCTATGACTGCAATTATTAGTGAATATTTTGTGTTTTCTAAGTCATTTGAAATAAAATCTTTGAGGAAATAGGGTGTTCCCCGAATCTTAGATTTCATTTTAAAAGTTGTTTTGAAATCATTATTTGCTTAAAGGTGTGATTTGTATAATTCATGGTTAGCCATGTCTATCAGATAGCTCTTTATTGTTCAAATTGTGCTTTCAAATTCCCATTGTTGAGAATTAAAACTTCTCTTTCCAAATCATTGATGTCCATCTCATTTCAAAAACCAAAGGATCTTGTGGCCAAGTTAGATTTGCCCTTTGATATCCCATATCCATTGATAAGTTTGTCATGATATCTTTTTTACTCCGTTGCCCAATGAAGCTGACATTTCCCCTTTCTATCTATCTTTCCTAGACCTTTCAAGCTCTGCTATATCAATTCCAACCAAACAAACAAACAAACCCTTGCACTCAATAACTAGTCTAAAACCTATACTCAAAGCACACAAGATAAACCTTTACAAAACAAATAATTTGAGAGATCCCTCTCTGAGAGAAGGAGGACTAGATCCTGTAACTCTAAAGATTGGTTCTGATGTTTCCTTGTCTTTTAATTTCCCAAACTATCAAAACACGGGACACCAAAGCTCAAGGGAAAGAATTCACTCAGAAAGCAAAGGGAAATATTGTGACGCCATAGGTCATATTTATACTTTTGGCTCGTCTTCAACGACTCCTTTTGCATTAATGAGTCTCCATTACTGACAAAATGGTCCCAAATATGGAAAAATACCTTCATTAAATGCAACCTAGACACTCCCATAAATGGTAATAAATCTGTCGTTTCTATTTTTACTGTTCCAACAGCTACTTTTTTACACCTTTGTGACCCATTCAACCTCCTTGCGCAACTACCGCGCACATGTCGCACCTTACCGCGTATATACTCTAGAGAAAAAGATAACCATCTACATATTGTCCCCCCCAACACAGGCTTATTGACCAGGTAATTCAGATCATATCAAGTAGTTTCCGCCGCATCTCTCAACAACTGCAAACTTCTCTGACATTCGTCATCCCAATGGAATGTCACACATTTTCGGAGTAATCTAGTCATGGGCGGAGTGATCAAATCACACTTTGGAATGCGCTTCCTATAGTGTCCAACAAGACTCATCATGGAGCGCACCTGCCGAGCATTTTCAAGAGGAGAGATCAAGGTTTCAGCGACTGTGTATTGTTCCCTAGATTCCACAAGTGATAATTGTCTGCAGCTCACAACTTCCTTTATCGGCGCATTAGCGATTTCTGGAATCAAAACTTGGCCAATGTTATCAAATCCACTTTCAAAGCTAAATGTAAGAATAAAACTCTCTGTCATCGCAGACCATTCAGTAGCACCTCTGCGCAACCCTGTCTCCAAACACCATTCAGTAGGCACCTTTGCCAACGTGTGAATAAAAATATAAACCATTCAGGTCTTGGTTCTACACCCCATACTTGATTCCATCTCGCCAATTTCAGCGCGGATCTTCTTTTCTAGAGTATACATCTTCCATTTTAATGATTGGACATTCAAATCACAACCTCATCATGTGTGCACATTCCTCCCAGTTACCCTTATTTTCCTTATGAGTTTCCCACCATCTTGCTGGAGCAGCGCGCAAGCCGAGATCCAGAGCAGGGAATCTTTGTCCTTCAAGTACGGTCATTTCAAGCTCCCATATAAACATGTTTATATCAATTATCCCATCATAGTGCGGTAAATCATATACCTAATATTTTATATATCGCAGAGATCAAGTCACACGATTACAACGCAACGTAGATACCGCATGCAACTGGTTCTGCCAATTTTCTAGTTCTTCATTAGATTCTAAAGAACAAGAGCTATCCTTTTCCCACTTAAGATTTCCATCTGTTGTTATATTAATCCAATCTTCCTCGTGCAAGGTCAGCTTATATATTTTATCGATCTCATCCTCTGTGCGCATTAAAGTATAGCTTTGTCCTTCTGCAGGATCTAGAGGAATGATTACCCTAACTCCATTTCTTTCAAATTCCATCCTCCTTTCTTCAAATTGATAACACCATCCATGCCAATGGCCCAAACCAATCCCAGTAGCGCAAGATATGGATCAGTATCATCTACAATTTGGATGACTTCAAAGTCTTCCATAACCTTCACACCCTCTATACTGACCACAACTTGTGACAACCTCCCTAAAGGAATGGTCTTTTGTTTATTTTCCATGCACAATTGAATGGTAGACCACTCTAGCTTTGATTCTCCCATGTGCTGCCATGTTTTCTTAGGTATAACATTAGCATCTGATCCCAGATCTAGAATAACTTGGTCAATTTCATAAGAACCAATCTATGCGATCATACGCATCTCCCTTCTCGTTCTCTTCTTATTCTTGTATATTTTATTGATCACTCGCTTCTCTACCATCGGTTGTTCCTTCTCTGCCCAATTTTATATCAGTGCCTTAATATTTTCTACTGCCTTCTTTTTGTGCAGTAACTTTATACATGCTTGTAGAAATGGTTTGATCTCCTCATCTCCTCCTGCTTACTTCATCGGTTTTCCTGATGTTGACACACTTCCTTCTGCAAATTCTTTCCGTGCTTCAATAAAGGTCTCTTCGTGCATTGAAGATTAAACCCTTCTTTTTTTCAGGTGCTTTACGGATCCATACATCAATGGCTGGTTTCTTTCCTTTATCTTCATTGGTGGCTACACCACTCCTAGTAACCACATTCACACTGAGATCTACTCCACGGGTTTCAGCGCGAACCATCTGAAGATTTTGTGTTGAATTCTATGTCTTATTTTCCTACATTTTAGTAATCAAGAGAGGAAAATATTTTATGACATGACCAAATTGTCTACAGTACCCGCAGGACTGTCGTGCTGGAGTCAGATAGTCGCGCACATAATGGCCAACATCTCCATAGTTATATAAAATGACTTTTCCTCTTCCTCGGCTAGATGATCCACCTCCTCGGCCTCTTCCTCTGCCTAGAAATATTCTGTGCCCAGGAGGGGATGCTGGTGATGTAGGCTCAACCTGCATTCTATATATTTCAGCTTTATCTAACATCATATCATAAGTGTGAAAATGTTGCTCATCGTGCCCTAATGAAGAACATAATTTGCAAAGCAACTGCTTCAAGTTAGGTTGATACTTTCTGATCCTTGGGCAGGAATCTGTGTCATGTAATCTAGCAGTTTGATAGATCATGCACCACATAGGACTCTTCAATGGACTGGACCCTCCAACGTTCAGATAATTTTTGAAGACAGGACACTGATCTTTATGGTGCCTAGAAGGTTTACCTTTTATGTACCAAACCTCTGCACAGACCTCATTACCCTTATCCTTGCACAGGATTTGAATCTCTAGATGCATGGCTTCCAATTGATTCTGAGTTTTTTGAGTTCCTAGTGCAATAGTTGTTTGGGTAGCCTCCAATTTCGTTGCAACCTCCACAACCTCAACTTGTGTGGAAATCTTTTTCTAACCTAAGGGATGGCACAAATGTGGAAGCAACATAGCAATGAACCATTCCTTATGTTGAGTGTCATAAATAACAAATCCTCCAGCTCTGATGGTGCGCTTCAACCTCTTATCGGCCTCCCATACAGATTCAGCCTCCTGACGAATCTCCTTCATTTCTGTCACCAACTACACATATGACTTAGGCTTCTTAAACTGCTCCTTTAGTGCCGCTTTTATTTGTTCCAAGGTAGCATTAGGGTTCGCTTGATGGTACATGATGTACCAATATAATGTGCGATATTGGAAAGCAATATCCAACTGCACCTTCCTAATATCAATATTGTTAATTTTTTGAGCCTGCCATACGACCTCACAGAAGTGGTCAGTATCCTCATTTCCAGTGCCTTTAAAATTAGGTAACCTCATTGATGCATCCATATCTACTTCAGGGGGAGGTGGAGGTGGTGGTGGAGATGGACTTCACAGTGGGGTGGGTGATCTGTGATGTGAGTGCAGAAGAGGAGTGGATGGAGTTGGAAACAGACTCAAAGGTTTCTAGTGTGATGAATTTTCTTCTTCAGAATCACTAGAGCTACTAGTTTCTGATTCGCCTTCACTCTCCGATCTAGGCTTTAGAGGGCTATAAATAAAATTTTCAGAATCTTCATGGTAAAATTTTCCACTGCGTGTAGTTGGGCCTCTTCAAGGAATTCAAGCAGTATGTTCGCACAAACAACCCTATTCACATAATATCATTTTCAGCAACAATTTCAGTTAGCGCAGGCACTTACCTCTAGGGCCTTTGAAAAACCTTGATCAATGGAAAATTCAGTCACAAATCCTCCCAAGAGGTGATTGATCCAATGGTCTACCGCACGGGTGATATTATTGTCAAATTGTTCTACTTGCTGGATCAATTCAGGAGTTCACTCGGTGACTTCATCATCCTTTATGCAGGTACTGAATTTAGCTAAGCGCGACAACCACTCCTATAGCTCGTGCACAAAGGAAAAAAATAATATTTCATGCACTTCTGTATAAATATATTTATATACCCATTGTTCGTTAGATATGTTAGTACTTCTATTCTCTTGGAGTGTGAATTCAAGGATCTTTCTATCCATCCAATCTTGCAATTCGTTTCGTGAAGGATGACACAACATCAAATCTCCCTCAAAATGATCCTAGTCCCAACAACAGAACCTTTTGTTGGCTTTAGGGGTCCTGACCCAGGTTCAGATTTTGTGGATAAACCAACAAACCCTCCAACTATTGGGCATTTCGGCAATGACCTGCTAGCGCAGATCAAAGTCTCACCCGAAATAGTATGGTGGGGTGTTGGAACCAGATTTCCGCACCCTAAGGGAGAAAATAATGAAGTGGTCCTAAGAAAATAGAATGCAGACTTATATCAATCATAAACAGATGTGCGCAACAGTATAAATTAGAATCATAGAACGTGCACAATCCTTAACAGAACAAGGCAAAGTCGCAGATCGCTTCAGCGCAAATAAGCATAATAGAACCAGATTCAAATCTAAACAACACAATTACTTAAGAAGATTTATTAATAAGCATGCATAACCATAACTGATATCTTTTGCGCAATGATAAGTAAACAACATAGAAACATTGTGCTCTTAGAAGATAATTAACTCAAATCAATACACATCAAGTTCACCAAAATCTGTCCTTTCTATTAATCCTGATCTTTCCAATACATATCATACTTTCCCTTACATAACCCTTCCATGCACACAGCCAGTGGAGTCCGCACACAACTAGGACTAGGTCTCCGCACACATAACTAGTAGGAGCCTTTCAACCCAACCTAGACAAACCGTTTACAACTTATTACAGATGCATAGAGATCATCATTAGTCTTAAGCTTAACTGAACTACTTTCCTTAGACTCGATCTATCTATTTATCTTTTCACGTGCAGATACTATGGTCTCAATTTTCAAACCATGGTTTGAGGCCCACATTTTACCCTTAAACCCATTTACATCAAAATTAGGGACTTTGACCCACCCCAAAGCCCCTTGACTCATTTGTGCAATGCGGATATACAAGAATTTTGCAAAATTATCTCAAAACGTGTGCCCTAGGGGACCCCGCTCCAATAATCATGATATTCATCTAATTCTAGGAAGTGCTCCTCCAAACATCGGGCCTTATAGATATCCCTATGCCCAAAAGAGAAAAATCGAACATATGATTGCAGAAATGCTAGAGGATGGTATAATTCAACCTAGTCAAAGTTCTTTCTCTACTCCAGTATTATCGGTGCACAAGAAGGATGGATCATGGCACATGTGTCCAGATTATAGGGAACTCAACAAGCTCATTATTAAAGATAAATTTACCATTCCTGTCATTGATGAATTATTGGATGAATTACATGGAGAAATTTACTTCACCAAGTTGGATCTTCATTCAGGTTATCATCAAATTAGAATGAAGACTGAAGAGATTCTGAAAACAACATTTAGAACTCTTGAGGGTCATTATGATTTTTTTTTTTCATGCCTTTGGCCTTACCAATGCACCTTCTACATTTCAAGGGTTGATGAATTCCATTTTCAAACCCTTCCTTAGAAATTTTGTGTTAGTATTTTCTGATGATATACTAATCTACAAGAAGTCTTGGAAGGATCATGTTCAACATGTTGACAGGGCGCTCAAACTATTGGAGGAGAAACAACTATATGCAAAAACCTCCAAATTTTTCTTTGGAGTACAAGAGGTGGAATATCTAGTGCATATTGTATCTCATGAGGGTGTTAAGGTAGACCCTAACAAAATTAAAGCTATTAAGGAATGGAAAATCCCCACAACCCTTAAGCATCTACAAGGATTTCTTGGGTTAACAGGGTATTATCGCAAGTTTGTTAAGAATTATGGGAGAATAACAACACCTCTAACAATATTATTAAAGAAATATGCATTTTCTTGGACTCCAGAAGAAATTACGGCCTTTGAACATCTTAAAGAGGCAATGTGTCAAGCACCGATCTTAGCTACGCCAGAATTCACAAAAATTTTTATTGTGGAATGTGATGCCTTAGGAAATGGAATTGGTGTTGTTTTACTACAAGAAGAAAGACCCATTGCTTTTGAAATTCATCCAATCAAAGGAAAGTATTTACAAAAAGCCATATATGAGAAGTAAACGTCGGTAATACTACATGCACTAAAAAAATGGTGACCTTACCTAATGGGAAGACACTTTAAGATAAAAACAGATCATGATAGTCTTAAATACTTTTTGGAACAAAGACTATCTTCAAAAGAGCAACAAAAATGGGTCACAAAGATGTTGGGTTATGACTTTCAAATCATCTACAAAAAAGGGAAGCTAAATGTTGTTTCAGATGCACTCTCAAGAAAGGATGAGGATTTGGAGAGCATTGTTTTGTGCCATTTCTATTATCCAACTAGATTGGATAACCGAATAAATGGAGTGGAATAATGACAAAGAAGTGTGGACACTCATTCAAATTTACAGCAAGATCTCAGTACATCTGATACATTTAGCTGGAAAAATGATTCATTATGATACAAATATCGCTTATATATTTGTAAGAATTCCCAACTAAAACAAAATATTCTTTTGGAATCGCACACCTCTCCCTTAGGAGGACACTCGGGATTTTTAAAAACTTACCACAAGGTCAAGAAAGAATTTTTTTGGGATGGCCTTAAATCTGATATTAAAACTTATGTGGCAGAATGTTTGGTCTGCCAACAAAATAAAGTTGAGAAAATTAAGACCCCGAGTCTGCTACAACCTTTATCCATTCCAAATCAAGGTTGGGAGGATGTTTCAATGTATTTTATCACAGTTTTACCCAAGTCCGAAGGAAATATTGTCATCATGGTGGTAGTTGATAGACTTACCAACTATGCACACTTTGTGCATTATCTCATCCATTTAAAGCCAATACAGTTTCTGTTGCATTTATGAAAACAATTCAAAAGCTACATGAAAACCCAAAGATTATTGTAGCGACATAGATCCCATTTTCACAGGCAATTTTTGGACGGAATTATTTTCTTGTCTAGGTACTCAACTAGCTCATAGCTCATATTATCATCCTCAACCTAATGGGAAAACTGAGATAGTGAATAAATGTTTAGAAGGATATCTTCGTTTCTTTGTATCTGATAAACAAATACAATGGGTCAAGTGGTTACCTCTGGTTGAATGGAGGTATAACACTTCCTTCCACACTGAATAAAAAATGACCCCATTTATGGCACACTATGGATATAATCCATCATCCATCACATCATCTTTAAGATAAAATTATAAGGTTCAAGTAGTGGAAGATCACATCGAGCATCAACAACAAGCTCTCGAACTCCTAAAGGATAACCTTACTTTAGCGCAGAATCGAATGAAACAATAGGCAGATCAACATCGCATCGAAAGAAGTTTTGATGTAGGCGACTGGGTATTTTTACGACTAGAAACATAAAAAGAAATTTTTCTCAGGCAAGCTAAGAAGGATAATAAATTATCGCCAAAGTACTATGGTCCTTACAAGGTGTTGCAAAATATTAATACTATGGCATACAAATTGGAGCTTCCTGAATCTTCCTGAGTGCACCTAGTTTTCCATGTTTCATGCTTAAAGAAGGTTATAGGTCACAAACTCCCAGTTCAAACAATATTTCCAGAACTTGACAAGGAAGGAAAAATCATATTGGAACCTGAAGCATTCAAAGAAACAAGAACTCGATAACTACAAAATCGATCAATTTTAGGGCATCTGATCAAGTGGAAGAACTTACCTGTTGAAGATTCCACATGGGAGGATGAGAATTTTATACAAAAGAATCCAAAACTAATCAAGCATTGAGGACAACACTTTTTTGAAGGAGAGGGGCATGTTAGGTCCCTATAATACTAATGTATCCCCTTATTTTTATTGTTAGTGTAGCCCCATTATTGTTATTGTTGTGCCTATGTAGTCCCCATAGTGTTATCATTGTGCCTCATAGAAGCCCACTATTGGTATTGTTGTGCCCTTACATTATTATTGTTATGTAGAATCTGATTATATTGGGACCCCTTAGACTCCTATATATAGAAAGTAGGTTTTTATCATTTGAATCATCCAATAATTGTTCATTTATGTAATGTAAATGAGGTTTCCCCCTTGAAGAGGCTAACTTCTAAGTCGTTGATCTATATTTTATTCTATTTTGTGAATTGGTTGCATAACATGTTTCACGAGATACTCCTCATAATTTGGTTCCAATGAGTGAAATTTCATCTTCTTATGAATCTCAAGATTTTTCAATGGAGTGTCCTCAATATCATGATCCAATTGCTCAATGGTTAGAAGAATCTTACTTGGCGAGCTTCATTGCTAACTTTAAGTTTTGATCTTTCATGATGTTTTCCAATATAAAAGACTTGATTGAATATACTCTTATAAGAAGTAATAAATATTTGTATGACCATCAAAGTGAATTGGTAGATTGGTTGAAACCTACATTCTTATCATATTTTTCTACCAATGTGTCTAACCTTCAAGTTGATGTGTAGGTACATTAGGTTGATATTTCCATTCATGCACTCTGTGTCATTTTGGCATTCTTTGCTTTAACCCTTGTCCTTACATATCGGGAAGCACTCCTATGGTTACATTGGAAGTTTACTTTTACGTAATAATGACATTTCATCTATTAGTGTGGGTGTAGGATAGTTTAGTTTTCTCTCTGCATTTTTTTTGTTTTGATTTTTCTTTTTCTTTTGAGTTTGTACATAAATAATATTTTGTGTGAAATTTTTTTTGGTTGGCTCTCAAGAAATGTGGGAAATTTTAAGAGGATGTTGCAACAAGTAACCTCACTTGGTTAACTTTTGATCCCCTTCTTTGTCTGAGCCCATACCTTTAAGATTCCATGATGCTTAGATGGAAAATGTGTTTCTTTCCTAGTGAAAGCCTTAGTTGATCTACGATGCTCGTATCTATAATAGGATATTCATTACTTGGATCAAACTTTTATTATTAATCAGTTCAATGTCTCAAATTGGTCAAGTAGAGAAGGGAAAGGAGGAAACTCAAGTGAGCATGCTATTTTCAGAGGTATATACATGAGAGTCTCTATAAAACCATGAACAACCTCTCTTACTCATTAAATAAGTCAGGCTCCCTCTTCCACCTGTGGCGATATAAAAATTGATAGCATTCCATGAGCATAATGAAATAGACAAATAACGGGCGAAATAAGAGAAAGGTTTCCTCTGCAGAGAGGTGAAGAAATAAACTTCACATGGGTACTGAATAGGATCTCTAGCAGCAAAGTAATTCTTGTGATTCCTTGAAGTAACTTTTTCGGGGTACTAAACAGGCCCTTAGGTAGTGGAGAAATGTAGAGATGGCATTAAAACTCTAACATATTAAACTCATGTATCTATGTACTCATACTCCCTAATCGAAACAACTAATGTTTGACTTTCCCTATGAATGTATTAAGTCGATGAGAGGAATAGAGGAAACTACATCTATAACTGGGCTAAGTAAGGAATTTATGGTGATCAACATGATCAAATAATACATTTCCTGAAATCTAGACATTGTGCATAAAGTTGGACCTAGAAAAAGAATTTGGGGTTCTTCTAGTGAATCGCCAAGTGTTGTAGTTGCCACAACCCCCCTTCCAAAAAAATTATTATATTCTAATTTGGGAGCCTCCTTTCGGTCTTGTGAATTGCTTCCTTGGGTTACTTATGTCATCCTTGGTCTTATTTATCTAATTATCAAGTCATCTTCTAGTGAAATCAAGTGTCACAAATTCTCGATCTTGCATGCCTAGCTTGTAGCTCTCAGTTTCACACCTGAAGTTGACAGTCATTACTTTCCAGTTACAATTGTGCACTCCTTGATGGAAGTGACTGCGCAAGACTTGAAAACAACAACTACGTGTCTCTTCTAATAATGAACTATGCATTCTCTTGTGATAAGAGACTATGTTGTCTCTTGTGTCATTTGACTCTGCAGTTCCTTGTTATAATAAATTGTGCAACTCCTAGAGACAGAATATGCGCACTCTTTGTGGATAGGCATTATGCACTCCTTGTGTTTAGTAACTGTGAACCTCTTTTCAATAGTGTGGCACGGTTTCCAAAATTGACTCAGTCACAAGGGGAAACTAACTAACTCTAGCTCCTAGATTTTCTACATGTAGTCACAAACCCTAAACCTAGATCTATGAGTGCTCACCTACATAACAAGCTAGTCCATAGCGAATTCTCACACTCATCCTTGGAGCTATGTGTATTCCTTGAGCATAAGGATCTTTTCCATGCATGTGCAATGTTATTTTTGGTAAGCTTCGTAAATGTCACTTTTTGCTACTTTTACTATCACTTTTGTCCTTTTTGCTTTTATAAGTGTCGTTTTACCATGTCGTTTGCATAAAAAGTGTTTATTTTTCCATATTTAGTTGTTTCATGTGTTGTTTTCCTGTTCAATGTCTATTTTATATTTTTGTTTTGACATATTTTCCCTCACAACTATGAGCATACACTTCTCCCTAAAGTTGATGAGTCTTTTCGTCTATCTTGCACTAACAAGAATTGAATTCACTTTCATGCGATGAGCTCTAACAATATATTCCACCCCATATTTAGTGAGATGTTATTTATTCTCATGCTTGAAAAATAATTCCTTCCTGTTATATAAGTATGGGCTTCCCAAGACTATGCCACAAATGTCAAGTGGAATAATATCTAAATCAGCCTCAACTATCAATTTTGAAGCAATACCAAATTTGATCCTACACTGCATAGGGGACAATTATTTTTGCATTTTTGATACTAGGTGGGTGGCTTGGGGTCCATATGAAGTTATAACTGTGAATCCCATACACTATGTGTGGTTGTGGGCGTTGATATAGAAGGGGGTCTCAAGTCAAACCTGCATGCCCCCATATATTTTTAAAACATTTCAACCACTTTAAAATAAATAAATAAACCCCCCCACCCCCCACCAACCACCCCCCCCCCACCCTACCCCACACCCCCCCCTCCCACCCCCACCCCTTATCATTTAACTAAATATGGGGTTGGTGTAACGATATGGTGTTGGACTTGAACTTCCAAGGTCAGGGGTTCGACCCTTGATGGGTATAGAATTTATTTTAATAAGTGACAATGAAGTGGCCAATCGCAAGGTGCCACATGGCGTCCAATGATTGGACCACGCAGTGTTCATGGATTGGTCCACGTCAAACCATATCATTGTTGAATTGTCTTTCCACGTCATTTCCATGTCATGATGATTGTACCACTATTTCCAAGTGAGGGTGCCACATGGCACTATCAGTGCCCCTTTTTTTTTCCTATTTCCACAAAATTTCAAATGAGCATAACTTTGTCATATAGACTTGGTTTGAGGTCTTATTCACGTCATTGGAATCGTCTCGACAAGATCTACGACTTGGTGTTGGTTTTGTTATGATTCTAGGACTTAAACTTTTAAGCCTTTTTTAATCCTCCTATATCAAATGGAAAAAATTGGAATCCATCATGGTGTCAAAAAAGACTCAAATATGGATGACTAAGATTCAATTAAGTCTTTCTAAGACTTTGTTTATTATGTGTGCATGCAAATTGTAGGTTTTAACCCTGTACGGAAATTATCTGCAAATGAATCTTAAAAATAAAAAATAAACAATAGCGAGAGCATAAAACATAAAATAGATATACAAAGAGATTTTCCCCTGGATCCCAAATCGGGATGACCAGCTTGATTTTTCAATATATTCCTTTTAGTGTTACATCACATATATATACATGCCGAAGCATACATAAACCTCAATCCATTAACCCTGGATTAGAACATAGCCATAGTTCCCTTGACCGGATCTACAAAATACCAGGGGCCGAAAACCATCATGCCCCAAAACCATGTGCAAACCCATGCACAAAACCATGGGTGGGCCCACCCACCAAACAATAGGGTCCAAAAAAAAAATTCTCGGGGCGCTGCCTCGGACCCCGAACAAGGGGGGTTGTCGCCTCCCCTGTGACCCCCCTACTGCGCTCGGCGCAACATACAACGAGGTTGCCCAGCCCCGCGCGTGACTAGTCGTGGAAAGAATATAACACATACCCAACACAAATTATAATTATGCAAAAAATAGAGAACAACGAAATAAAAACTCACAAACCATGATTGACATAAGATATAACCTGGGAAATCCTTTTAGGAGAAAACCCAATTGGACTGTGAGGTCATTGTACTCTCTTTCTCTGAATAGAAAAGGGATTTGATTACAAAGATGTAAATCCTATGACCTATGGACTACTACAATGCACAAATTCTCTTTTTGTGATCTCTCCCTATTCCTCTTGGGTATTCTTCTCATCTATGGAACAAAATGCACTCAAAAAGAATGGAACACATTTTCCTCCTAGTGGCCCAGTTATAACCCAACCCAATAGCCTACTAGTGGTTAGGTTTGACTCCCTAGACTCTTAACCAGAGTTACAATATGGACACTTATAAATAGAGTATTCTTCATCATGATCATGTTGCTAGCTCATTTTCTTTGAGTAATGGGGGTTGACATGGCATCCTCTCGAATTATGGTAGTCAAAACATGAAGGTCAACTTTCGAGTGGCATAACTTTTGCATGCAGACTCTAATTGATGTGATTCTTGTGTCGTTGGAAAGGTCTTTGTGTTTAAAATAGGAAAAAAAAGGTGTGGTGCTAAAGTGGAAATGTTTTACCCCCCAAAAAATGTTGTTTGATGTCTCAAAATGCTCTTATAAGGTTTTAGACTACAATTTGCCCAATGAGGTCCCGCTAGTAAAAATGATCTTGTGAATTAATTCCTCCATTTTTTCCACTCTAAAAATACCGGAAAAAAAAAAAAAAAAAAAAAAAAAAAAAAAAAAAAAAAAAAAAAAACAATATGATGATCCAATCCAAATCATAATCAAATTATTTAATTAAAAATAAAATCTAATTTTATCATTTTCAATATAATTGATGACTATAAATACACTAATAATTAACAATATTCAAGTTATTTCAATCCATTAAAAAAATCATAATAAACAAACTAACATATTTTAAATATATAACTATTTATAATAATAATCATAATTAATTATTCAGACTCAATTAAAATATAACTATTACATACAACAATATAATTATTCTTAGTTGAAATTTCCATTAAGCTTTTAGTAAGAAATTAGAGATATCATAGGTTTGCATAAGATAAATATTTCCATTGATAATTCATTGTACAAGTGCCTTTAGAAGTTTTATCTCTTTTCTTATTCTATTGAAACTTTGTCAATGACTCATGCCTTTCTTTATTCTAGTTTGTAGAATATCGAATGTGAGGTATAGCTTCAATTGCATCACAATGTCCTTTACTTGCCACTTTCGTCTAGAGTTATGGAATAAAGAATGAAGTTAGTGTCACCTCTAGAGGAATAATTATAATACATTATGCCATGGTCCAGCATGCCCACCCAATGCAATTATAGTCATGGTGTAAAAATTGATATATTTAAATGTGTATGATTTCATTTAAACTTTAGTACTTGCTCTAGGGAAGCCGAAAGCATATTTAATTCTAGGAGTAGGATGCATGCTTTATAACCTTTTTCTATGCTTGAGCAGAATGTGATGATTTCAGTTCTAAAACCAAGAAAGGAATTGATTCTAATCATTACACGCATTCACTAAGCAATCAATATTCCCCCATGTGACCATAATCATAGAAACTATTTTTTTGACTTTCAAAGCCAGGTACCTAACATTTAATTTGCGGTTTGTTAGGTTCCCAATGGTAGAACATGTTTAAGAATATGATTCTTGACATCATACATATTTTATATATTCTTTAGGTTTCAATGATGGCAAATCAGAATATTTAATTTTAATATTTATTTATTATAAAGTTTATGATATATATTATATTTTATTTATAAATCATAAAAAAATTTAAAGTTTTTTGTTTTTTTAAATAAGGGAATGAGTAACTAAGTTAGTTTCGTTGATATGAATTTAATTTTGATTACTATCATTATAACTTCTATATGTTTACATATGCCTCCTTACAAACATTGGTAAGTAAGTAAGGGAATTTAAACTTCCAATATCTTAATATAACACTTTATTTTCACATCTCTTACCAATTAACATACCCCAAAAGATTATAAAATTTTTAAAATTATTATAAATATTAAAATGTAGTTTTTAAGATTATAAAATTATTATAAATATTAAAATGTAGTTTTTAAGATTATAAAATTATTATAAATATTAAAATGTAGTTTTTAAGATTATAAAATTATTATAAATATTAAAAATGTAGTTTTTAGATATAATAATTATTTAATTGTAAAACCAATTATTTCATTTTATTAACCTTGAAAATTAATAATAATATTAATTTTCAAAACATGAAAATATTAGAGAATTCTATACTAGGATTTTTATTTTTATTTTTTAAAATTGTTATTCCACTAAATAGAAAGCAATGTACAAATATTAAAACTTTCTACAAATATTAAATAGTTTTAGAGGAGAAATTAATTAAATTTAGTATTTGGTTTTATGTATGATAATAAGTTTAAATGTCACTTGAAAGTATACAATTCTATTTATTAATATAATTAAATGTTACGTGAAAGTATATGACTTTATTAATAAGATTAAATGCTACTTGAAAGTATTTGATTCTATTGATATAGTCTTAAAAATAATATTACGAGAAATTTCTATTTAAATTGAAATTTCATTTTGGTGTTAAAAGAAGACTTAATATTAATTTGTAGTGGTTAAGAGGTTGTCTTCCCTAAATGTAAAGAAATAAGTTAATAACCAAAAATTTAGAAACATTTGACAAGAATAAAAATCTGCAGCTTTATGGTAGACCATCAAAATATCATTTCAAGTGGTGTGATTTTCCTACATATCAATTTTCATTCACAAATTACAATTGATAATAACTATCTCACTAAGAATGAGAGACTATATATTTCCACAGTTGTTCATATTGAGCGAGTTTTCCGGATAAAAATATGTGGAGGATTTCTAATCATGTCCAAGATTTTTAATGCCTTTCCCATCTCAATAACATTTTCCTTCATATTCAATTCACGAGGGAAATTGAATCTAATAAATATTTGTCTTTCTTAGATGTCCTGATTGCCCAGCTTCTTGATGGTTCACCAACCCATCAAGTCTACAGGAAGAACACATTGATCATTATCTTCATGCATATTCTTAGCACCACCCATCCCAAAAAATTGGTGTTCTTAAAACTCTAATCTACCAAGCCCTTCAAATAATCGCTCCCCAATCTCTTCCCCCCTGATAAAACCCATTTGTTCCAATCTTTCAGATCCAATGGCTATACCTCTTCTCATGTCAATGTCCCAAATCGCCTCTCATCCCATATTCATTCACCCTACTTCCTCTCCAGCCAAGTCTCTCTCCCTTATATAAAAGGGACCACCATTCTCATTGCTAAAATCTTGTTAAAAAGGAACAATAAAACCATTTTTAAGTCTAACCCCAGATAACTCTGACCCCATGCTAAGTTCAGGGGCCCCATGCTAAGTTCAGGGGTCTGCAAGATTCCTTGTTCATGTGGGAAGTCATACATTGGCTAGATTGGTCGTCCATTCAAAGTTCACATTAAAGAACATATTGGTGATCAAAGTATGCCATCATTGGACACTCTTTTAATTCTAAACATCTGATTTGCTTTGACCAATCCAAAATCATTGCCTCTGTTCCATTTTACAACTTCAGGATCATTAGGGAGGCCTCGAAATAAAGAAGCACCCTGACAACTTTAATCGAGAATATGGTTATAAATTAAGCCATTCTTAACAACGGGTTGCCCTACATTTTTCCTTCGCTCCATTTTTTATATATTTTTATTCTTTTTTATCTCTTAGTCCTTATTTTATTCTAATATAGTTTCCATTTTTATTCTATCGTTATATTTAGTAATTTTTTAATTAAAATTTTTTATATATTTTTTAATCCAATATATCTATTCATTTTTATAATAACCTTAATCTATTTTATTTCTCCTTTTTCCTAATATGAATATTTTCACTTTTTCATCCATATTCACAAGTTTTTATTATTTGACAAAATTAAATTGTTTAATTAAATTTGTCTCTTTTGTTAATTATTTATAATCTATTATTTAGGTTCTCTTATTTTTAACCCCTATTATTTTTTCTATTTTATTTTTATTTTATTTTGAATTTCTTATATTTCCTTTGTATTTCAATTTGTTGACTCTTTCTTTTAAGAGCTACTTTTATTATATTATTTTATTTCAATTTGTTGACTTGAACCTTTCTCTTAAAGACTACTTTTACTATTTTAGTATTGTTTTTTATAATTGGTAAATTGTCTTCTATTAAATTTTAATATTATTTTTTATCTGCTAATTAGTAAGCTGCTTTTTATTAAAAGATTTAATGCTCTAGTTTGTAATTACTAGAAAATTAATGCTCTAATTTGTAATTACTCAATTTTCTAGTCTTTATGATAAATGGAGTGTTCACCAAAAACGTTGAACATGATTAAAAATCCCCACGCACTTCTGTCCAAAAAAATTCACTCAACTATCTCACTATTAATAAACAATTTTACCACTTTTAAAAATAAATGAATAAATCTAAACAATTTTCCCACTTTTAAAAATAAATGAATAAATCTAAACAATTTTCCCACGTTTAAAAATAAATGAATAAATATTTTTCGAATATTTCAATAATTTAGTACGAATATCACAAAACACCTCTTTTTGAATCACGCACGTAAAAAGGTGATAAATATATACATATATTGTGTGATGTGTAACAGTATGGGTATTTTGTTGTTCTGGTTACAATGAGCGTGTATTTTATTACATGGCTGATAAAAAGATGGACGATTGACTTCTGCTCCCTAAAAGTTGTTAAAGATAAAGACATATCATTAATCTAAAGATGTTCCATATGTATAATGAGTATAAATATAACTATTTATATTTTATTAAAATATGTATAAAAGATATGAATTTCTTATTTATAATTTATAGTTAGTTTTTAATTTATATATAGTTTATTTGGTAAGTTATGAAGCATATGGTTTTATTTTTTTTAATTAATTTTCATATTTAAGGATATATTTAGCATATTTAATGGTTAGAGTAGTATTTGATGGAATGACTCTATGTCACACAAGTATTAGACTATTTGGATTGTCAATTTCACTGGTTTTTAAAAATAAAAAATATTTATTAATAATAAAAAGTAAAAATATTGAAAAAATAAGGCTAAAATTAACAAGTAAAATTATATATATAGTCACACAAGTATTAGACTGTTTGGATTGTCAATTTCACTGGTCGTTAAAAATAAAAAATATTTATTAATACTAAAAAGTAAAATTATTGAAAAAATAAGGCTAAAATTAACAAGTATATATATATATATATATATAAACTTAAATTTACAACAACAACAAAAAAAACTATAAGTTAAAATTTGAATATTCAATATTTTGATTGTGAGTCCATATTTATTGGAATCAAAGTTGTTAGATTCATGAAGCCTTTGCATTCATCAAAAACTACTACATTTTAGGAGAAGATATTAGTATAAGTGTCAATTTTTTTTTGTATTCATTGTAAAAGTGTTGAAATTAGTCTTTGTGCCTTCTTTTGTATTTATTTTAAAAGTGTTTATATTAGTATCTGTATCTTTTTTTGTATTCATTGTAAAAGTGTTGATATCTCAACTTTCATTTCTAGGCGTTCATTGGCATCTTTCTGTGAAACTATTTTCTAGTAATTTTCTACGTTATGAAGTATTTAGTGTGAAAAGGTATGGTGTTCAAATCTTAGGTTGATTCACTTATGTGTATCTTTCTGTGAAACTATTTTCTAGTAATTTTCTACATTATGAAGTATTTAGTGTGAAAAGGTATGATGTTCAAATCTTAGGTTGATTCACCTATGTGTGCATACTGGACATACATAAGTGCCTAGAGTTTATAGTGGTAGCACTTGGAATCAACCTTGCATAAGTACCCACCTAGAATTTATAGTTGTAGAGTTTATAGTAGAAACTATTGGAATCAACTAGAATTTATAGTTGTAGAGTTTATCAACCTAGCATACATACACGCCTAGAGTTTATAGTGGTAGTGGTTGAAAGGAGTTTATAGTGGTAGTGGTTGGAATCGACCATGTGTCACACTAATACAAGACATTACAAATTAGCAAATTCCTCTAATGAAAAAAAAAAATCTACATTTTGTCCCTTTGCATCATTCCATAATTGTTACTCAAATTTCCTTTTTTTGGATTTCATTTATGTGTTTTTTATCTTTTAAGATAAACTTGTGCTTGAAAACATGAATCTTATCAATAACATGTTTATTAACCAATATTGTAAAAAATGTTGTATTTTCTAATTCAATACTTAGTCCATCTAAATCCTTTCCTGAAAATATCAACTTGTGAGTTAACCCTATTAATGCTGATCTCTAAATATATAAGTACATATGTAAATTATATATATATATATATATATTTAAAGATAATTAATTTTAAAAAATGCATTTATTTTAGAAACCTCCCAAATAAAAATTTCTATTAACTATACAAGATAAGTAAATTTTAAAAACTATAGTGTAACAAAAACAAAACCTAATCTTCTACAAAACTATAATTTTTTCTTAATTAATAAAATTTTGAAATTATATATATATATATAACACAAATTTAATATAATACATCATAAATCATTAAATCACTATTTTATATTCCTATAACGAAAGGAGATCATACACTATCTCTTTCTTTAAAGACAAAATATCTCTTTCTTTAAAAACAAAATAACTGAAAATGTCATTAAATTTTTACCAATGTCTTAATTTCAAAGTAAAAAATAATATATTTGAATTGTTAAAAAAATATTAAAACATAAAATGTAAATATAAAATTTATAACTTATTCAAAGAAAGAACAAAATTGGATCCTGATTTCTAGAAGTATAGAATTTCAAAAGTGGTATCTATTCAAAGTCCTAGAAGCATTATCACTCATGATGACACATAAAGATGAAAGATGGCATTTCCTGCGTTTGGTTCCCTGTGGGGCTATTGTATTACCTTTGTATTAATTGTTTTCCTGTGGGGCTTTGGTATTACATATGTATTGATTGTGTGCTTTTGAAGATGTCATACAGGTAATGATGTGTACCAGTGGCCTAAACCCTAACCTTGATGGCCAACACCAACTTAATGTTATTGACTTTGCAATGCTGACTACCTTGTAATTTGCCATAGAAGATGCCCCTTTTTGTAAGGACGTGAAAGATGTCCTCATGCAATGCAGGGCATTATTGTAGATAACAACAAGGACAAAGAATGAATGAATTGTTTATTTATTGGTGGGAAGGATATGAATGTCAGTCTAGTACCTAAAAATGGTGGGGGTCCTTAATTTTAGGACTTCCTTCCCAAGTAGGGACACCATTGTACCTACATTTTCCTTCTAATATTGTGTTGACAATTCTTATTTTATTTCTCCTTGCAACGTGGAATAAAAGAGAACCCCAAGGTAAAGGTAAAAAGAGACCCAACAAAAGTATATTCCCAAACCTTCTAAGAATGTGGGATTCTCGAGTCTAGCTTAGATTTTTTAATAGGATAATGAGCGAAGAATATGAGTTAGAAATGGAAATATTGGATATGTTTCTATTTTTCTATTTTTATTCTCTCCTAATTATTAGGGTTCTTCCTTTTATATTTATTAAATAAAAAGAGAGGGACGATCAAAAATTAGGCGTGCTGATTTTATTGTTGAAAAAGCATTTAATTAAAAAGATATGAATAATGATGAATTTGTTTTAAAAGTAGGAAAAAGTTTATAATAGTATATTGTGTTTTAATGATAAAATTTAGAGATTTTGATATATGACTATGTGGAAAGGAAATTTGGCCATTTATAATAATGTGGTGTTGGTTTATGGAGAGGTAGATATCTAATCCTATTGTGTATATATAGCTTTTGAGTTGGGAACCTATTTTTTTTAAATGACTATGAAAGATAAATTTTTTATTAATTATAAGTAATTTAAAGTGGTATTTTAAAATTAAAAAGTGGTTTTAATTTAAATAATATATGAAAGAAAATTATTGTTTTTCATTTTCATCAATATTTTCCATTTTTATTATTGATGTTATTATAACGAGTATATAAGTACTTGTTCTTGATAAGGAAAACAAGTTTTTAGCCAATCACAAACATTTTAAATTTTTTTTTTTTTTTTTTTTTAAATTTATACAGTATTTATAAAATAGCCAATGATCAATAGCATTTTTATTAATATTATCTTATTGATAATAAACTTTTAGGTAATGTAAGTCTTACTAGTTGTGTTGAGGATGGGCCTCATTAGTAAGATGACTCAGGATCAAACTTCATGGGGGATGGGTGTGCCTTGTGCTAGGGGGGAGACATGGAGACATGCTAAAAAAATCCAGTCAGCTAAGCGTTGGTGTGGCCCAGTGCGATCCCAGGTGACATTGACAACTTAGATGTCACTGGGTCACGACTCCTCAAGCCACACGTCAAACTCGGAGGATCACAAACAACTTGACAAATAAAACAAAAACTTTCAGATAATATTTAACCTTATTCTATACATAAAATTAAATAACAATTAATTAATTATAATATAATAAAATAAATTATATTAATACAATTTTTATTTAATTTATATAATTAATTTGTTAACTTTATATCTATATTTTAGATGGCTTTGTCTATCTAGGTGTCAAATTTGCTTGGATGGCCAAAAATCATCAGAATCTGGCCATTTTTTTACCAAAATTTTGACAAGAGTGTTTGAATCCTATTTTCGATGGTGAAAATGGATTCAATACCATTAAAAACCCTGGGTCACCCGGGTCACCCAAAATCTTGAAGCTCGATAGATGTAACCATAATTTCTAAACCAATTACCGAAGAGGACCCCGTCCCATTTCAGGAAGTACAGGAGTTGGAAAATTCCCCACAAGATTCTCTTATTTGGTTGGATGGCTTCGAAAGGCTGAATCTTAACATGGGACAAGCTTATGAAACGTGGGTTCCATGGGCCAGGATGGTGTTCATTCTGTCATGCTCAAGAGGAATCGGCAACACATATATTTTTATCCTGTCAGTTCACACGTAAGATATGGTCTATTTTCTCTCATTATATCATTGGATCGGATGGTGTCCAAACAATTTCATAAACATTTTCGAGGTATGGGGAGCATCTAAAGGTATTTATAAATCTATGCATTTCTATTTGATGTGGGAGGTTTAGCTTGCACGCAACCGTTTTATTTTCGAAGGGAAACCGACTATCATCGCTTAAATTCATGGGGCCATCATGGTTTGGTTGGATGCCCAACCTCATAATGCTACATCTACAAAGGATATGTCTATCTGTATCCAACCACATCTTATAATCATTTCAACAATGTATTTTGATGGGGCACAACAAGAGGGATGTTCTGGATGTGGGGCGTGGATTAAAATGGAAAATCTGGATCATTATCAGAACTTTTGGAATGGAGGGAAAGGCACTAACATTAAGGCAGAGCTTCTGGCTTTATGGAGCGGGTTATGGGTGGCCTATAATTTAGGCTTACAATCTGTTAATATTTATGGGGATGCGAAGATTGCCATTGATGGTATTGGTGGTAAGACAAATTTTCAGCTAAGAGGTTTACAAGGATGGATCTCTCGGGTGAGGAATCTGCTCCACAAGCTCAACGACCCTCCTATAGTGCATATATATAGGGAGATCAATTCTCATGCAGATATCCTATCAAAGAAGGGCCTCTTTGTTCCTATGGGCAGTATCAACATATCTCATATTCGGGGGGGTTCAATTGCTCAAAAAATATGTGGTTTCTCTTCCGTGATTACTCCTATTGCTATCGGGCCATCGTTTTGGGTTATCAGTCATTTTCCCACAGGTACATTCTGATGATTTCCATTGCAGGTATTAGACACTTGGGTACAATGATCCATAGTTCATCTTGGCACTATTGTGACGGGACTCTTGCAAGCGAGTCGGTCAAGCGAGCCTTCTAATATCACTAGTTTCTTGGTTTGACTACAAAAAAACCTTTTTTGTTTTGATATGTGGTTTTGTTTTATCGTCTACACGGGATCACATCTGGGCTCCTGTGATGTTTATGATGATTTACTTTGGAGCCTCTATCGGCCTCTTTTTGTATGCACAACTTAGTATCTTTTCATCACGGGGCTTCTTCATCCGTCTCTATGCAGACCATGTTTGTGATGTAACTCTCTTTTTGCTTCTATATGGGCTTTGCACCCGGATACTTTATAATGTTTTCCCTGTTCTTTTTTATGTTCATCTAAACAGGGAAGGTGATGATGTGGATAGGACAACAGTGGTTGCCCAGATGATTTTGGGCATTGTTATGTTTGTGCATTCTTTGAATATGTTTTATCACTAATATATAAACATTGCTTTTTCTTTTTCTAAAAAAAAATAAAAAAATTCTAAGAGATTTTATCGAAATCGTGTAAGAATTTCAAATTTCTAAAAAAAATCACTAAATTTTTTCAAAATCATGTTAGAATTTGCCAAAAAATTTATGGTTTTCCAATAAAATTTACACCTCATTAGAATATGCTTAAATAAACTATTATAATTTATTTATTTAATTAAGAACTACACAAGTAATTAAGAAATTAAGAGTACTTCATCCTCTTGAAATGCTTAAATGGTAATAATTCAAACTTACAAGGAGCCGCCACCGACTCTTCAATTGGTGATGAGCCTTTCAAACGGATGAGGGGACGTTTCCACTAAAAGCAAAGTCACTATAAAATAGGACGTGAAGACATACACGTGTGAGTGATCAAAATTTATCACAATCCTTTCATTTATGGTACTGCAAATAATTATGTTACTTCAAGTATATTAAAGGGATATAATATTCACTAAAGCATGGTAAATGTTACGTAAAGCATGGTAATATTGTATTGTCATTTAATAAAATTTAGATAAGAATTTAAAATATATATATAATTTAATTGGTAATATAATTTGGTATTAAATAAGTGGGTGGGCTCATTACTTTTATTTGAGGAAATTTAAATCACTTAAATGATACATTGATAAGAGGGTAGATATTCATCCCTACCTGAGCTCGTTTATTTATTTTCTTATAAATGAATTCTTTGTAACATTCTTTGGATGTGTAAATATTTGGGCTCATTGTTTTTATTTGAGGAAATTTAAATCACTTAAATGATACATTGATAAGAGGGTAGATATTCATCTTTACCTAAGCTTGTTTATTTATTTTTTTATAAATGAATTCTTTGTAATATTCTTTGGATGTGTAAATATTTTTTATATGCTTTTGTTTTACATGATATGATTGGTTAATTTTAGACTCTCAGTGGAGGAAAAAAAAAAAAAAAAAAAACTATGAATATAAAGTTATGTTACTTCCTAATTCTTGGGAGTTAAAAACATTTCGATTGGGAAAAGAAGGAAGGAAGAGAGAAATTAAGGAGGAGGAGAAAGTGATGGGACAAGACATTGTCCAGGAAAAGAAGATATGTTGTTAAGGGGTATTCTTGCGCTGGTCCTGAACTAGTGGATACCTTGTGATAAAAAAATGATTCTTGGACTGGACTGGGGTCCTGAGGTCCAACAAACCATTTTTAACCTAAACTGTGTTGGAATCGAAGAAGCTCGGGAAGATTTTTGGACATGATTTCTAGACTCAGGAACATGATACATGTTCTCTTAACAGTAAAATTTAATGTTTGAAAATAGGGATTGTGTGATGAGCAAATGAATAAGTGGATTACTATGGAAAGAACATTGTAAGTTTTTGATGAATTTTGTTTAGGATTAATAAGTAACATACTTCTTTACTCTGTCAATAAAGAACAAGCCAAGGTAAGATAAGAAGATAGAGTCGTTGTCATAAATTGAGTGTTCATTTTGGTTTCAGAAAATAAATGTGCTTTTTGTTATTCTATTGTTTACTCACAAAAATGATAGTAAACCAGAACATAAAAACATGAACCTTAGTATGTGGTTACCGAGGACTATGGGCGAAACTCAATTAGTCCTCGGGGACAAAATTGAGGAAATTGTCTAGGGACAGTCTGGATTTCGTTAATTGTAGGAACACTGACACCACATGGACAGTTGGAAACCCTGTGGTTACAGGGTTTCTTTACTGCCAAGCGCCTTGGAAATAAAAATAGGAAAGAGAAACAGAGAACTAATTATTGGAGTATCACTAATAGGAAAAAACTTTGTTTAATGAAACTAACAAAAGGGGAAAATAATACTAGTACAACAACCAATATTCGTAAAAATTTACATTCCATAAGCATTATACCGACAAGTATACACATAAATTTACGAGCTTGGATAAGTCAAAAACAAATAACCATGCTTGAAATCCTGTTAAAACCAATCATCTCTTGAGATCAACACTTATTATACAGAATAATTAGGACAAAATGAAACTAAACAAACCGAAGCATCCAGTAAACCAGAGATCATCCAGTCCCAGAGACCTCCATTGCAGTTATGGGGTTATGGGAAGCCTCACTACCACAAAAATTTTCCTCATCGTTCTCGGGTGGAGCAGACTGCTAATATTAAAGAGGTTTCTACAGTTTGTGAGGTAGCCATAAGTATAACCAAGATTAATATCGTCTTGGAAGATAATCAAGCGGAATACCAACCCACTATGATCGAGTTTGAAGGTAAACTATATAACCATGTTGTGCCAATTCTCATAGACACAAGAGCTATTCTAAGTTATATTAGTCCTAAAATCACAAAAATGTGTCACCTACAACTCTGTAAATTTAAAAACCCCTAGTTGGTGCAGTTGGCCCCTGGGGGAAAAATAAGGGTGAACGAAAAATGTTATTGTCCTATTGGGATATCTAGTCAATCAATTAATGTATATTTGAATGTGTTTCCCTTAGGATCTTACGATATCTTAATTGGTATGGACTGGTTGGAAGGACATTGGTCCTTAGTGAATTGTAAATATAAAACAATCAGTTACATCACTAAGGAGGGGGCCAGATAAGAGATTCAAGGGGTAAAAGAGCCTATAAATCTACGACCAATTACTACACTTCTTAGCTAGGAAAATGTATCAGAAAAGGTTTCCAAATTTTTGCAGTACAGATAGGATATGCCAATTCAAAGGATAAGCAAGCTATCTTAGAAGATATACATGTTATTCAAGATTTCGCTGATGTGTTTCCTGAAGAAATCCCCGGGCTACCCCCCAAAAGATACATAGATATCAGCATAGAGATAATTCCTGGAGTTGCACCTGTATCAAAAACTCCTTATCGTATGAGCATACCTAAATTAACTGAGCTTAAGATGTGGCTACATGAATTACTTGAAAAAGGCCATATTCGTTCGAGTATGTCCCCTTGGGGAGCCCCTGTCTTGTTTGTCAGGAAGAAATATGGTACCATGAGGTTGTGTATTGATCACAAAAAGCTTAATAAGCTGGTTGTTAAGAAAAAATATCCCCTACTAAGAATCGATAGTTTATTTGAACAAGTTAAAGGAGCTTCAATATTTCCAAAATCGACTTACTATTTGGGTATGACCAGATAAGGGTGAAGGAAGAGGACATTCCCAAAACATACTTTAGAACCAGATATGGTCATTATGAGTTTTTGGTTCTGCCCTTTAGACTTACCAACGCCCCGACAATGTTCATGAGTCTCATGAATTGAGTAGTCCATCCTTACCTTGATAAATTTTTCCTAATTTTTATCAATGATATTCTAATATATTCAAGGAATCTAAAATAACATAACAAACACTTGCAGATAGTATTTCAAGCACTATGGGAACACCAACTATATGCTAAAATTAGTAAGTGTGATTTTTATAAAGGTCAAGTACAGTATCTAGATCATATAATCTCGGCTAAAGGGACTGTCGTCGACCCTGAGAAAATTAGAACTATTATGGAGTGGCCTACTTCCAGTAATGTGGTTCATATTTGATATTTCATGGGATTAATGGGATACTATCATTGCTTTATTGAAGGGTTCCCCAGAATAGCCTCCTATAACTTCCCTACCGAAGAGAGGGAAAGCCTTCAAATGGAGAGCTGAATGCCACGTAGCTTTGAACAAATGAAACAATTATTAACCTCAGACTCGGTATTAAGGATTGCAGACCCAGAAAAAAAGAATTTTTTGTTTGTACTGATGCATTTCAGGAGGGAGTAGGAGGCGAATTGATGCAAGATGGCAAGGTAATGGACAATGAATCCTGGAAACTAAAAGAGCATGAGTAGAGATACTTTTCTTATGATCTTGAGTTAACCACAATAGTTCATGCCTTGAAAATTTGGAGGCATTATTTGTTGGGAAAAAGGTTTGTGTTAATGACCTATCACAATAGTTTTACCAGTTTATAAAAACAACCTAATCTCAATGCACGATAGGCTAGATGGACAATTTTTTTGAGTGAATTCAATTTTGATACTAGGAATTTGAAAGGAAAAGAAAACCGTGTAGTTGATGCATTGAGTAGAAAATCACATCACGTATATAAAGTCATTTATAGTCAAGTAGATTTTAAATCTTCATATTTGATGAAGGAGACTGCAAATAGGGATCCAAAATATATGTTCTTATGGTAGCAAGCCAAACAAATGAGAAGTCTTGGACAAAAAACTAAATATGGTATAACTGAAAATGATCTATTGAGATTTAGAGGAAGAATATACATTATGAACCAAATATATGGCAGACAATCAATGATCGATGAATTTCATAAAAGACCTTATGTTTCTCACCCTGGGTATCAAAAAATATTATCTGCAATAAAGAAATATTATTTATGGACCAAGATGAGGAAAGATATCACGGAATATCTAGCTAGATGTCTGGAGTGTCATCAAATCAAGGCTGAACATCAACATCCAGCCATATTGTTGCATCTATTACCCATTCTTGAGTGGAAGTGGGAGATAATTACTCTAGATTTTATAACCGGTTTTCCTAAAACTAAGAAATAGAACGAATCAATCATGGTGGTAGTAGAAAAATTGATTAAAATAGCTCATTTTATTCACATTCAATATACACACAAAACTACCCAAATTGTAGATATGTTTATGCATGAAATATTCAAATTGCTTGGGATGCCAAAGGTGACGATTTCTGATCGAGATGTGAAGTTTACATATGCATTTTGCAAGACTCTTTTTGTTGGGTTGGGCACAGAAATCCAATTTAGCATTGCATGCCACCCTCGGACTGATGGGAAGACTAACCGAGTGAACCAAGTCCTAGAGGATATGTGAAGGATGTATGTAATGCAACAACCTAGTAAATGGGAGGAGTAGCTTCATCTAGTTGAAGTCACGTACAATAACAATTATCACAAATCGTTAAAAATGAACCCCTTCGAAATTTTATATGGAATGAAGTTTCAGACAACCATTAATTGGAATAACCCAAAAGATAAGTTAATGGTGGGGCCTGATATGTTAGCAGAGATGGAATTAAGTATGAAAAAGGTTCGCCAGAATCTGAAGGATGCTCAAGACAGAAAAAAGGCTTATGCATATAATAAAAGAACTTATAGGGAATTTCAGATTGGGGACCATGTGCTTGTTCGGGTGAAACCAAGGAAAAGAACCTTACAGTGGAGGGGATGTGCAAAATTATCTCCTTGATATTTACGACCTTTCCAAATTCTAGAAAGAGTCAGACCTGTGGCATATCGACTTGCATTGCCCAGTCATATTCTTATCCATAATGTGTTTCATGTGTCTTTATTTAAAAAGTACATGTATGATCCTAAACATATTATTAACTGGCAAGATGTATACGTAAGGGAATCAGTATCATAATGGTATCTCTAATTTTATGTTGTTAGTAATAATGGTCATTTAACACTAGCATGGGAAAATGATCATCTGTGATGTGGAACAGGTAGAACCAGACGGAGAGTTTATGGTAGAGCCATTACGCATCCTCGATTAGAGAGAAATAATGTTAGGGAATCACGTTATCATCCAGGTTAAAGTGTAATGGAAGCACTATATCCTAGAAGAGGCCACAAGTAGGATGAAAGCTTCATACAAGAATCATACCCGGACTTGTTCCCAAGGAAAGGATAAACACCAAGGATGGTCTTTCGCACAAGGGATGGTGTTGAGATTTGTAGATTGGGAGGTACTCCAAACCATAGGCTTGAGGGTTGTGGAGGAGTTAGCACACAAGTGTGGCTTTCGGGCATGGAACCCAAGCATGTGGGATTTGCACGCAAGCTTATGGATGTGAATCCATGAGGCTTATTGGACATGTGATGATTGGATATGATAAAGAATTTTGAGACAGATCCAACACAATGAAAAACATCAAAAATCGAGTTGTCTATGTCGAGATATTAATTTTTGAAGTTAATGTGTTGGTTTGGTTAAGGTCAGCTATGCGTTTATAGGCCTTGTGACAAGTTTTCAAATCCACACATGTGACTTGATGGAGCCCTTGTATTGTGTATATATATAATGGGGGGAGAGTAATTTAAAAAATCCAAGAAGCATCTTTCACAATCTACACATCAAGAAAGGTAGTGCATGTGCAGGAAGCTTGAGAGCGGGCAATGCGAGTGCAGGTAGCACGAGTGAAGGAAACGCAAGTGAGGCTAAGCATGTAGCAGACTGCACCATGGTGATGTAGAAGCTACATAGGGATAGGTATGTGCTATATTGATGTGTTAAGGTTCAATTTGGATGGTGTCCTAAGAGAGGATAGTTTGGAAGTATGTTAGCAGCCAAGAGGAAGGGTTTCCTACGTGGTTGCATTCCCTTACCAGGAGCAGATGCCACAACAAGGATTTCTCACTCGTGATTTGTTGGAGGGAATCATGAGAGTGGACCAAGTGTGAAAAATGGATTGAGAATTTATGGTTTGTTGGAGGGCATCGTGAGAGTGACAATTGTTGAGCTCAAGGGTCTAATCAACCAGGAGAAATTTGAGTAGACCTAGACTTGTCATGTGGAGAAGGACATCTACAATAGATGATGGGAAGTCCTCCTATCCTGCATTCATTATGGGATATGGACATCTTGCAGTGATAGGTGGAAGCCCTCTGTTCCCTATGTTAGTCTTCATTGGAGTAGCACAGGAAGTAGTGGGTTGAAGTCCCTAAGTAGATGAGGAGCAGCAGTGGGAAGTTGTGAGTTGTTCACAAACAAAGTTGTGAAAAACTCAACAGGATTCTCGATGTGTTGTGCCCTTGATGGACTAAGGCACAACTATTGATAATTTTGGACAAACGAGGTTCAGTGGCGATATGGAATTGGATCATTATAGGGGCGGATTGGTTGGATTTGTTGAAGATCTAGAGTCGATGGACCAAGAAAGTATAGGGTATGAACGAGAGGAGATGAGAGAGCATGCTACATTGGCTAGATGGTCAAAGTCTCTTATTGAGGATAGATTGGTTGTCGATGGAATGATACCAAGCCCCATTTTTGTATCTTGTACTAGTGGATGTATGGGAGCCATTATGCCCGGTACGAGAGCCATAGAATGATGTATTATTCAGTTGGATTAATATAATGAAGTTGCATTATTGTACAAAATTTGTGTAAAAAATTTGTTTATATTTGTTCGCGGGTGATTAACTGCATTATATTGTTATGTTGTGTAAAGTAGCTTTGTTGTGATTCTTGGTTTGGTACCGTCAAAGATTTAAGATTTTATCCTAGACACCAAGGTCATGGAAAAACAACATGGTATTAGAGCGTGTCTGAGCTACTTTGAGGGACAATGAATCAGTGTGTGCACAAAAAAGTAACTTAGAGGGAGTTGTGGGTGTCTAGATCATGGAGCAGAGGATTTAGCTAAAGACATGGAGATGTGGTCTTGATTGGCTTGGGAGTGAGATTTGTTGGGAGTTCTGGTGGATTAGTGGAGAGCCTAGTGAAATTTTTTTTGTTGTAGGGCATATTGTTGATCATGGATTTCCATTGATTTGCCATGGATCATTGGGAAAACTCGAGGATTTCTTTGACATGGATGAGATCAATATGATCAATATTGCTTCATGTGATGGAATAGATATTGGAAGGCTAGAGTCTTCATTGGATTGTGATGTTACTTATACAAGATTGGAGGGATTTGCACGAGTGGTATTTAATCCAAGAGGATGAGTGCTTTCAGGATTGAGCCAGTGGAGATTGTGTAGGGCCAAAGGGAGTCTAGCCTCAGAGGGAGAAACCCTATGGAGGTTTTAGATCTCTAGGTTCAGATGTGATGAGGTAGAGGCACCACCGAGTTTCAAGGTTCATTCTACAGAGTATGCTACAATGATGGACACCAAATGGGCTAGTGTCACCGTTATTGATGGAGACTTCCTAGTGTTGGAACTACCTCCCTTGCTATGTATGAATGTTGAGATTTGTAGCTTGGGAGGTAATACAAACCCTAAGCTTGGGGCTTGTGGAGGATTTGGCACACAAGTGTGGCTTGTGGGCGTGGAACGTCCCAAGCATGTGGGCTTTGTACCCAAGCTTGTGGTTGTGAATCCATGATGATTATTGGACATGTGATGGATGGAGATGATAGAGGACGTTGAGACAAATCCAACATAATGAAAAAGCATCAAAATTTGAGTTATCTATGTGGAGATATTAATTTTTTAAGTTAATGTGTGGGTTTGGTCAAGGTCAGCTAGGATTTTACAAACCTTGTGACAAGTTTTCAAGCCCGCACATGTGACTTGATGGAGCCCTTGTATTGTGTATAAATATAAGGTGGAGGAGAGTCATTTAAAAAATCCAAGAAGAATCTTTCATAGTCTCTACATCAAGAAAGGCAGTGAAAGTGTAGGTAGCTTGAGTGCAGGAACGCGTGAATGTGGGAACACGAGTGCAAGAACGTGTGGGTGTCAAAACACAAGTGAAGGAACGTGCGAGTGCAAGAATACACGAGTGCGGGAACACAAGTGCATGTAGCACGAGTGTAGGCATTGCAAGTGAGGGTTGAGCATGTAGCAAATTACACCAGGGTGATGTATAAGTTGTGCAGGGACAGGTATGTATTGTAATGATGTTTTAAGGATGAATTCATGCTAGTTGATGGTGTCCTAGGAGAGGACAGTTTGGAAGTCTGTTAGAAACCAAGAGGAAGGGTTTCCTAGGTGGTTGGATGCCCTAAATAGGAGAATATGCTACAAGAAGGGTTGATCACTCGTGGTCTTTTGGAGGGTAGCGTGAGAGTGGACCAAGTGTGAATAGTGGATTGGGAATTTATGGTCTGTTGGAGGGCATTGTGACAGTGTCCAAGTTGGAGCCCAATGTGCACCATATTCATGGACTTAGGTGTTTGCTAGAGTGACAAATGTTGAGCTCAAGTGTCTAATCAACCAGGAGCAGTTTGAAAAGCCCTAGACTTGTCGTTTGGAGAATGACATCTACGAAAGATGATGGGAAGTGCTACTGGCCAATGTTCATTGTGGGAGATGGAAATCTTGCAGTGATAGGTGGAAACTATCCATGCCCTATGTTAATCTTCATTGGAGCAGCGTAGGAAGACTATAGTGGGATGGATTCCCTAAGTAGCTGGGGAGCAACAATAGGTAGTTGTGAGTTGTTTACAAATGGATTTGTGAACAACTCGACATGATTCTTGATGTGTTGTGCCCTTGATGGACTAAGCCACAACTAGTGAGCATATTGGACAAATGAGGTTCAGTGGCTAGATGGACTTGGATCGTTGATAGAGGCATATTGGGTGTAGTTGCTGTACATCGGGAGCTGACAGACCGAGAAGGTACAAGGTATGAACAAGAAGAGTTGAGAGAGAATGCTACATAAGTTAGATGTTTAGAGTATCTTGTTAAGGGTAGATTGGTTGTCGACAGATTGACACCAAGCCCCAGTTTTGTATCTTGTACTAATAGATGTACGAGGGCCATTATCCCTGGTATAGGAGCCCTAGATTGTTGTATTATTTAGTTGGATTAATATAAAAAAATTGGGTTATTGTACAAATTTTGTGTAAAAAGTTGTCTATATTTGTGCACGTGTGATTTACTACATTATATTGTTCCACTATGCAAAGTATCTTTGTTGTGATTCTTGGTTTGGTAGCGTCAAAAATTTAAGATTTTGTCCTAAACACCAAGGTCGTGGAAAAACAACGGAGGGAGATGAAATATCCCCTGGATGTGTAAATGATTTTCATACACTTTTTTTTTACTCTATATGATCTGGTAAATTTAAACCAAGTAAAGTCTAGTGAAAAAAAAAAAAACTATGAATATAAAGTTATGTTAATTCTGTTTCTTTTAAAATTACATTTAGTTGTGGAAGCTATAGGAAAAATACTCAAAAGAGATAATCTTCGGTTTCATAAAGTTAATCTAGTTGCTTCCTAACCCCTGGGAGGCAAAAACATCTTGATTGGGAGAAGAAGGCCACAAGAGAGAAATCAAGAAGAAGAGGAGGAAGTGATGGGACGGGATGTTGTCGAAGAAAAGAAGATATTTTGCTGAAGGGTCTTCTTGATTTGGTCCTGAACTAGTGGAAACCATGTGATAAAAAAAGGATTTCTGGATTGGACTGGGGTCCTAAGGTCTAAGAAACCACTTCTAACCTAAACTGTGCTGGAATTGAAGAAGCTCGGGGGGAGTTCTTGATGTGATTGCTAAACTCAACTGTTGGGTGGAAGAGCCTTTTTCCAGTTTTATTCACGGCTAAAATATTTGACAAATATGTATAAGTTTGGAACATGATACCTGTTCTCTTAATATTAAATTTTAATTTTTGAAAATAGGGACTATGTGATGAGAAAATGAAAAAGTGGATTACTGTGGAAAGAACATTATAAATGTCAGTTTTTGTAGCGTTGGATGTGTTCTAGCCACAAAAATTTGTGGAGAGGCTAGAATACAAGAGATCTCCAGAACCCATAAATCATTTATGGATTTTCACCTATAAGTGACTTAATTAAATTAATAACCAATTTTTTAATGTTTCCTAAGTCTAAACTTAGGAAAAATGGTTAATTAATCAGTATTCATTAATTCAAGGAGAGAATCATCTAAAAAATCACACGAATCGATCCATAAATGATCCTATCCATCGATTATGTTTTAATCTTGTTTGTTGTTGCTCCAACAAAGGATTATAAGAGGAAATCGATGGGCAGAGAGAGTGAGGTTGGAGGAGGCATTCCATATCTAGCAAGTGCATTTTCAGAGAGGCAGAAGAGCCATAGAGAGGCTGACATTGGGGTAGCACAGTAGTCTCTAGAGGAAACATTGATTTGTTGAGAAGGAGAGACGTTTTCAGTTCCACAGACCGGAAAGGAGTCCTAAAGAACCAGAGAAGCATATTTCCAGCCAGAAGAAGGAAAAACGACTTCATTAGAGATCAGTCTGAGGTTAGATGTCCATCCAGCTACACAAAGGCTAACACAGAGGTTCATAGGGTCGTATTTCTAAAGGCAAGTCATGCCAGGAGATTTCTTATGGGGTGAGGAAAATTCCTCACTATATTTCTGCCAATATTTTTCTATGTAGGATTTCCATTATTTCGGCATCCAGTTGCACCGGTTTTCCCAAGTTGGGTTTTCCAAGGAATTTTGTCCAAAAATAATTGTGTTAATTTTATGTGTGTGTGCTAGCATTTTTTTCTAGCGTTTATTATTTCGTAGTTTTATTTGTGTAGATTGCAGTGTGATTTATTCAGTATTTTCCGAAGCAAACAACAAATAAATTGTTAAATAAAATTAACAATTAGGAGAATAATTTCCAGTTGATGTAATATGATTACCGTATGGAATTTTCATAGTAAGCTTCTGATAAATTTTGTTTAGGATTAATAAGTAACATACTTATTTACTCTGTGAATAGAGAACAAGTGAGGGTAAGATAAGAAGACAGATTCACTATGATAAATTTATAAGAATATAAATTTCCTCGGGCCCATGGACTTACGATTACCTTATGGTTTTGAGGCTTCATAGAGAAGTTCTTTGTCTTGAGCTCCCTCCTACCTTAGGAGTTGACTTAGCTTGTTAGGATCTAGGTCATGGAGGAATACCTAGTGTACTATTTTAAGGATCCTCTCACTAGGGTCTAGATGTGGAATTTGTGACCCCTCCCATCTCTTGTTCCATTGTGATATGTGATGATATTATTTTTTTGACATTCAGGCCTCTATGATATTTCCTTTTATGTTGTCAAACTCATTTTCCAACTTATCAATTCGCATAATCTAATCGTCTTGAAAGGACCATCGCCCCTCATCACCTAGATCCTCTCATGATGGATTATATATATCCCAATTGCCCATCATTCTATAATCCAATACCATGGAAATAATTCATAACTCACTCTTGTGAGAGGTGCCTTCCTCAACCTTTCATCTTGACATCTCCTTGCAAGGTCTCCTCGATATTTACTTCTATCTACTTTTGACGAATTAATATCAGTTGGTTTCATCAGAAATATCCTTATGATATATATGCTCAACAATGGTAGTCCTATCCATACCAACCCTCCCACAAAAGCTTCCATGTCTCCACCTATCAAAGACCCTACTTGAAAATCCCAAAGATATGTAAAACAAATGGTTGAAGGACCTGATATCATCTTAGTGGAGAGGATTAAGCTAAATGATATTCAAAATATGAAGAATGTGTGGTCATGGATCATTTTTCCAACAAGAGAATGGCCATGGAAATTATGAAAAAAGTGGACTGTTAGGAACTCCACAATTTATTTTGGTGACCCTCCTTTATGCTTAATACCAACAAGACATTGGATGGTGTGGTCCACAACCTTTGCAAAAGAAGCACAAAAGCTACCCTTGAAACATTTTCACTGGGGCTTGTAGCATTTTTTCATAAAAAAAGTGGAGAGTTGATTTCGATGTTTGATTTGAGAAATTGGAGGTCATTCCTATGTGGGTGTATCTTCCCAAGTTTCCTCTAATTTTTTGGTCAAAGGATTTATTTTTAGAGATAGGAAATAACCTAGGCTTCGTCTGCAAAGCTAAAATTTCATTTTGGGAATCAATATCTAGCTATGTCCCATATTTTGGTGGGTATAAACATATTGAATGGACTTGTGGATTCCATCACTATCAACAGAGGTAACAGAGTTTTTAGGGATCTCCTTGCTTATGAAGGTGCACCTTTCAAGTGTATTAGATGTCATGCTTATGACCATCTTTGGATCAACTGTTCTTAATATTCGAAAATAAAGAATTGGATTAAGAAAGATTCATTGTCTATGGAAAATAAAAATGGGTGTGCATCTCCATCCAACCACCATAACATGACAACTCAAGCACATGAAGAAAAGTCTACGGAGGTATGTAAATTCATGTCTCTCTTCTCCTAATTTTTTCATCTTTAGCTGATCATTTAAATTTAAGTTCTACCCTTTGGTTTTTGGGTCCTCCCCCTATTCAATATGTCTTAATGGTTTTTTGTCCAATTTATTTGGACTCTCCTTTCCATTTTCCTTCCCTTTAATTCATAGTCCCCATCCTCTCATGGATATTGATGCCTCTATCCCAACAATACCCTCTCCACCTCTCTCCTCTATCCTCCCCTCTAAGATCACATCCCTTTCCTCTAACACTAGGTTGTAGTGTAGTCTTAATTCTAGGAAAAAGGGAGGCCCCCTTATGGAACACATTATTGATGATGGGGATTTGGGGAATTTAGATGAATTGGAGTTGAAATCATCGATTAGAGTTTGGAAGTATCTTATCTCTCTTGCTTAGAGACAAGCAAATGTGGAAATTAGATATGATACACAGAAGTTGATATTAGGACCCCTTATAGTATCAATGACATAAATGTACTCCAAATGATTTGTCTCTCTCTCAATAGTGGGGAGCTGGCCAACCCTTTTAAAAATATAGCTATCAAGCACCTGGTGGTTTCTCACAAACCTCAAGTTTTACTCATTCAGGAGATGAGGCCGGAGGTTGAAAAAGCCACATAGGTTTTATCATCTTTTACCAAATTGGGAGCTTTTTGTATTCAACGCAATTGGATGTTTGAATGGCTTGATTTTTGGCTAGAAATGAGGGACCATGAAGCTCAATAATGCATGGTCCATAAAATCATGTTTAGAAATTTAGTTTTTAAAAAAGGACCTAGCTCTATTTGTTCTCTAAATTAATTTGTATGGTCCATAGGAAAAACATTTTGGAGGCCACTTTATAGATTCCCCTCCTCCATAGTGGAATAATTGAGGAGATCTAACTTTTACCCACAATGCCAATGAAATCAGAGGTTCAATTGCTCACGTTGATGCCCTTTTAACCTTCCTCTTGTGTATCCTAAAAATATTTGGTCTCATATCCAACCATTAAAGGTAACCCATACTTAGAGGAGTAAAATGGCGGGGAAGGACAAAATTTACAAAAAGGCTAGATAAATTCCTAATGTCAAAGCCCTTCTTGAAAGATAAATTTGGGATATGTCAATGGGTTTATGATGGATTATATCTAGAATTTGTCTACAATCCTATTATTCTAATATAGAATCCTCTATGTATAAAGCCCCTTTCCCATTCAAATTTAACCCCATTGGTTTGAAGATTCATCATTATTTCATTCTCTCAAAGCAACCTGAAAGGCCCTAGATCAATTGGACAAAGCTTCTCACCTTGTATAGTTCCAAGCAAATCTCATGTGGATGAAAGAAACCTATCATGGGAAAATCAAAATAAGGAGAGGAACTTAAAACTCCTTGATGATATTGGAAATCAACTAAGGAATATCCATAAGGATGAGGGGGAAGAGCAGTCTTCTATTCAAAGCTAGGATCTACTCAAAACTCTGGAATCTCAACAAAGGAAAATTATATGGGACAAAGAGACAAAATGGAGGGTGAAAATTTGAGCTCTATGGATCCAAGAAATAAAATTCTTCCACCATTTTTCAAACCACAAGAAGGCCATATAATTGATCTAGGATACTTCAAGATTATATGACATTCAAGCTATTTCCCTCCCGAAATTGGCTAAATAAGGTACATCATACTTTAAAAGAATCTATAAGGAGAAATTGAGGTCCACTATTAATGATGTCCTATAAGTGGAATCCTTTTTCCCCAAATTCATTTATCAAGAAGGAAATGATAATTTGATGATCGAAGTATCCAACAAATAACTTGAATATATACTTCACAACTTTCAAAAAGATAAAATTATAGGTCCTAACAGACTCCCAATTGAATTCTATCAAGTATGTTTCCACATTATATGCAACACTTTGCTTCAAGTAGTGGAATATTCGAGGACATCTAGCCAAATTCTAGCTCCTTTCAACACTACCTTTATTTCCCTTATTCCCGACTTTAACAATCCTTCAACTTTCACCCTATCTCCTTGTCTAATTATCTCTACAAGATACTATCCAGAATCATTTCCCTTTGCATAAAGGATAATATATATATATATTTTTTTTGCAAGGTAGAAAAATACATGAATAAATTTGTCTTGCTCAAGAAAGCTTACACTCCATCCACACTTGCAATCAAAAATTCATTTTCTACAAATTTGATCTGTCCAAATATTTTGATAAAGTTAGTTGGCACTACATTCATTTTCTACTTATCCATTTGGGTTTCTATTAGTATTTTATATCCTAGGTAGTAAGTTGTACCAATACTTATTATTTTTCCATTCTTATAAATGGAGCAACCACTATGTTCTTTCATGATGAAAGGGGATTAAGACAAGGTTTTCCCTTCTCTCAAGTAATTTTTCTTCTTGTGGCTAAAGGTTTCAATAAACTAATATTTGACACTTCATCTAGGAATGTATTTAATGGAATAATTGTTAGCCCAAATTGCTTAACATCTGACTTAGTTTTTGTTCACAACATCTTTATTATTCCTAGAGGAAAATTGAGATTCATTGAGAAGATGTAGTATCTCCTTGGAACCTTCTACATAGCCATGGATAGGTCAACAAATGGAAAAAAAAAAAAAAAACCATCAATGTTTTCTTGGGGGTTTTCATTTGAAGAACAACATTCTATTTCAAATCTCATCTCCCTGTAGACTGAGGATATAGGCTAATGTTTTAAATATGTAAATTTCATCCTAAATCCAAATAACTACAAGAAGTTGGACTATTATGGCTAATTGCAAAAACAAAAACAAAAAAAAGATTCCACATTTGGTGAATAGGCGGCTCTCTGAAGGAGGTAGATTGGTGCCAAATGAATTAGTTTTGGAGGAAATCCTTGTTTGCTACGGATCACTTCATGGTTCCTGAAAGGAACATTCGAAAGAACATCCAATTATCCTTTCGGTTTCTCTAGGTTGGTTGTGAGGAAAAATGCACTACAATACTTGCCTCTTGGAAAGAAAATAACAGTGCTAAAGGCCCAAGTAGGATGGGGCTTCAAGAACATCTTCTCATTTTCAAAATCTCTTGCAAACATATTTTTTTGCATTTAATAGAAGGTGAGGAATTTAGGCCTATGTGACAAAAGAAAAGTGCGTTGACCCGTCTTATATTGTGGATTAGATAAAATCACTAATAAAAGAATCAAAGAATGGGTCCATTATTTGGAAAGCTATAATACAAGATGAAAAACATTTAATTACCTCTCTAATTGCTCAGAAAGACAACCAAAAGATTGTGCATCTAATTGTGAGTTAACGTGAGTTAACATTAACATGCACTATATATGCAGGCTACACTCTCTACTTCCATCGGTTTGTTTTATGGTTGTAGTATCAATAATTTGTTTTGTATATGGAGTATAGATAGTTCACAAGCTTGGTAAGGTTATACAAATTCAAAGGTAAAGTGATTAAATAAACTTTCAAGAAAGTAAGAACACTTGCAAGAAAGTAAATATGATTGCAGGAAATTAAACACAATTGCAGTAAAGTAAATACACTTGCAGGAAATTAAACTCACTTGCAATAAAGTAAACATGCTTACATGAAAGAAAACACTCTTGTAAAAGGGGATGGATGACTCATGCAACATTTCAACTATGCACAGAAAAAGAAACACACATGCTGGAAATAAAAGAAACACACTTACAAAAATGAATTAGCACACTTCTACCTTATGAGTTTAGAAAGCTTATTGCATTAAGAATATTATTGGTTTAACCCCCAGCATACGTAGAACAAAAGACACACGAAATAAAAAAATCACATAGGAAGAAATGAATGAGGGACTAATCCTTGCCAATAATCCTTGTTTTTAATGAGACCAATAAATGTAATCGTTTTGTTGATCGCATTTATTCAATAAATAGATGAATGAAAACAAAAATAAAATGCAAGCCTATCAAAAGAATAATAAACTGTATAAATAAATTGATGCATGAAGAATTAATTTACCGCATTGCAGACTGGACTTGGCTCATAGCCAAATTGGAAAAAAAGGACCTGCATTTGGCATAATAGATGGTTGTCTCACGCTGACCTATTAACTCTCCTCAAATATGTGTTGGAAGCCACACCAGTTTATTGGATGTCTCTGGCTTGGATACCTCAGGTCATCATCACTCGAATACAACGTCTATGCAACAGATTTCTATGGAACGAGAATCACGATGGACAAAATTTTGCATGGATTAAATGGGACAACATTGCACTCCCCAAAAAATGGAGAGGATGGGGTATCAAAAATCTGGATATATTTGCAAAAGCCCTTGCTGCAAAAATGGGATGGTCGATCATGACATCTAAGAATCCATGGATGTAGGTGGTTTATATAAAATACATCAGGCCATTGAACATCACTAATTGGATCCGACAGCCTGCTTGGAGTCACTGCAACATATCATCCATTTGGAAGGTTGTCATCACATCTCTTCCTTACATTAGAAACGGTCTATCTTGGAGAATCAGATCTGGGAATCAAGCGCGCATTGGAATTGATCCCTGGTCTGGGAGTGGAATGCACACCCTCTACCCCATGATATAATCACACATTTCACTACACATAGCATTCATTATATCACACAGATTGCGGACCCTCTGTCTATGACCCTCCTCTTTCAAGGATCGAAATCAGCCACATAGCTTGGTCTCCCGAGGCCAATGCACCAATCCTAGTAGACATATATATTTGCGCTAGCTGAATGTCACATTCGCATTGGAACTGGGGATGATGAGATTATTTGGGCCCCCACAAAATATGGAATTTACACACCAAAGGAAGGATATCTGCGCATATACTCGGATCATCTCCCACAGAGATAGGAATGGTGGTGGCATCTCATTTGGAAGCTCAAAGCACCTCCGCGCACCAGACTTTTCATGTGGTGCACTCTAAACTAAATCTCTCATGTTAGGTCCCTGTAATTTGTCAGATTGGCAAGAACAAATAAACAAGGGTAACATCAAACCAACTTTGGAGTTCTAGGACCTACTCTTCCTGGACTCAGAGAGGGCTCTCTCTATATTTGTATAAATGATATGACTTGATAGATTTAGGATGCTGATTTTAGGCTAGTTATAAGTGATATGGTTTGTTTGTTTTGTTTTGTTTGGTTGGGTAGGTTGTCAAGTGAGTAAGAGAGGTTCAAACCATTGGCCTATGGGGTCTGCGAAAGGCTTGAAAAAGACAACAATGAATCAAGGGTGTTTCATAGGGAAATTTAACAAAGCCAAATAGATCTTAATAGCTTAGGTGGGTGTGAAATGAACATTAAGTTGTGAATTAAGTAGGTTTAAAGGGAAATTAAGAATCCTTTAACGTATAACATAACAAGGAGGGTTCTTAAGATCACTATGTTTAAGAAAGAATCAAAGGACAGGGCGCACCATAAACTTCTTTGACCTAGCCTCACCAAGTGAAATTTAAAACAACAATCCAACAAACCTTAGAGAGCAGGGAACTCCTAAATTCTCTAGCTATTTGTCTTCAGAGAAAGAAAACATTCAAGATAACACATTAGTAATGATTAAAGGGCAAGGAACTCCTAAATTCCTTAATCAAATCATGAAAGACCTTCAAAGTGACTATTCAAGATGGACTAAAGGACAGGGCAAACCATAAACTTCTTCAGCCAAACCCTAATTAGTAAACTCCAAAGAAAAGGTCTTAAAAACAATGTTTTAAGCTACACCAAAGGATAGGGCATACCATAAACTTCTTTGGATTGAATTCATTAAATCATTTTTAAGGCAAATAAGCATAAGTGGAATCAAAGAGCAATTAAGAATTATTCAATTAGACCTAGCAGAGGAAAACATTAAAACAATAGAGAACAGACAGACTTAAGGTGCCTCTCAACGACATATCTTAATCTAAATTTTTTGTTCCATTGCAAGGGAAAAGATGAAACAACATGGAAAACATAAGGAAACAAATGCAAGATAAGAACAACATCACCATTCAACAAAGTTCAGGAATCCTATGAATGTGCTTGCTCCATTGTCATTCAATTCAAAACAGTCACAAAGCTCCAAAGCCAATTTCTTCACAACTCCAAGTCTATGTATATTGAGCTCAACAACCAATCAACAACCACAATGAAGCTTACACGCAGTATTTAATTTCAAAATGATGAAGTAAACCCTAGCTAGGGTTTTAGAAGTCATTAATTACATATTAAATGCATTTGACCATTAAGACCATGCAAGGCCCAAGGCACAAATATCCCAAACTCATTAAATGCAAAAATAACTTCTAACATAACTTCTAAGCTAAATTTGGAGTTATTTGTCTTCAAGGCCTTAAAAATATCTTTTTCAATAACTTCTGATGTGTTTTGTTGACTTTTAGGCAAGGGCGCAGTGCCAAGGTACAAGGGCGCAGCACCAGGCCAAGGGCTCAGTGCCAAAACTGGAAAAATAACTTGTTTTGCAGCTGAGTTTTGGGGGCCTTGTCGGTGTCCAAATGAGCTCCATGATAGCTCATTGGAAAGCCTTTCCTGTCTAGTTTCCAGATCTGCCTTTATTTTCTATATTGGTTCCCATTTGCCTTGCCAAAAATCCATTCTCCCAAGACTGCTAAGGGCGCAGCGCTAGTGCTGAAAAGAGGGCAGAAAGGTGTTTTTTAGGTGGTTTTTGGCCCTTTTGAGGGACCAATTTTGCTCCAAATGGCCTGAAATTTTATGTGGATAATGTAATTTCCATTCCATGAGGATCATGAATAATTAATCCATTTGTTATTTTAGTTCCCCAAAAAAGAGTGTAGTTCCAGTGGCACTGCGCGTTTGGCCCTTTTTTCCATTGGCCAAACAATCAAAAATCAAAATTTGCACTGAAGTGCCAAAAGTTGGAACTTAGCTTGCTGATCATGTTTGGGATGCTTGGAGGGATACATCAGTAAGGATATCCAATTTTTCCTTCTCCTTTTCCTTGTTTTGTGCTTGAATCTTTGTAAGGGCTCTTTTGAGCTTAGCCCTTGCAATTCTGTTCTTCATGGCATAATGTCTTGCCATCTTCTTCTGTAGGTCAATGTCTCTTTTTTCCTTCTCAAGTTGACCCTCTATGTGCACATTGGCTCTCTTTAGCCAAGATTCTCTATCATAGTTGATTTCCATGGCAAGCAGCTCACTTGGAGTGACTTGCTCTGCCAACTCTATCTCTTTCTCTCTTTCCCGGGCTAAAGCCTTATTCAACCCAATTATCCTTGGCCTCTCCCTAGGAAGTTGTTCTTCCTTATCTTCATTGTCATCAAAATTTCCTAAGGTCTCATCTAGCATAGCCTTGGCCTTTCCGACCTCCTTTTGAGCTCTGATAGCCCTGACTTCACTGATGGATTTCTTTGTTTCTAAATTCTTGTTCTCTAGCTCAAGATAGTTGATCACGTTCTTTGCCCTACCAAGATTAGCTTGTAGCTCACTAATCTTGGCATCCTTGATTATGAGCAGCATATTGGTGATCTTCTCCTCATCCTCATCCTCAAGGTCAATAATTTGAAACTCTTGTTTAGTCTCATGTGTATCCTCCTCTTCAAAAATGACCTGCTCTGCAACCTTTTCCTTACCCTTGTCAAGTTTTTTTGTTGATGTAGAAGGCATGGCCCCTTGCACCTAAAGTGCAACAAACACATGCTTGTAGCCCCTCCGGTAGGTCACAGGAAATGGTTCAATGTCAATCATCTCAGTGCCATCTATCTTACTATCCTCATCATTGTTTGATGCTGTGGTGTCATGAGATGAGGGTGAAGGGCTGTGGGAAGGTGATGAAGGAGGATCATCATGCGGTGAAGTAATATGAGTGGATGGTGATGTGGAAGAGTCATCAAGGGGTGAAGGAATTTGAGTGAGTGGATATGTGTGAACAACAGGAAGTGATGGAGAAGTAGGAATGGGAGGATGAGATGAGGAAGTTATATCTTGCTAATGATGGCCTTGTGGAGTAGTGAACACCTCATTGGAAATGAAGGTCTCCCATGGAATGCATTTCTGCTGTAGTTGGTGCATAACCACCATCTTGATAAGTGAGTGATGGAATAGGCTCTGCATTTGTTGAGGATAATCTCTCTTTTGCACTATGTAGGCCATTTTATCAATGCTTCGGTAAAGATAATATGGTATATGCAGCATACTCACTCTAGTAAAGTGCATAAGAAGACGGATGTGGTAGGAGTATAGGTGGGAAAACCTTCCCTCACATGTGAAATACTTCATGATTATCCTCATCATGGGTGCATATATATCAAGCAAATGAGAAAACAGAAAGATGGACTTGTGGTGGTCTTTATACCTAGGTTTTAGATATGGTTCAAAGTAACTTATGTCTAGGTTTGCTTGCTTGAACCACTTTTCTCCCATACTTGGTATTCTTGTAGCGTTGGCAATGGCATCTGTAGACAACTCAAAGGTGACCCCGACAATATTAACTTGTTTTTCATGCAAATTAATAATGAAAAGTCTTTTTAGCTCAGGGTGGTTTTGTACTTGCTGCACCTTCTCACAAAAATCAAAGCATCCTACATGTTTGAAACATGAAACATTAAGGGGAGATGCCATGAGTTCCCTTGTATTGAGGGGCTCAAATTTGTTTATATTGCCTCCTTTATGATCATGCCTCCTTGGCATTTGGGCCTCTCCACCACTGTCTTCACCCTCTGACATGTTTTAAACTCTGTTTTGGAAACCTTAGGGCTGTTGTGAAATGAGATGAAAGGAGGGTATGAAATGGCAGTTTTGCAAATGAATGGAATGAGTGAGAATGAGGGGAATGGATGTTGTGTTAAGCAAGATGAATGGAAGCCCTCAGAAAATGTAATAACCCCTGCTTATGATTGTTTTTCTTCAAGGATGATGAAAATAGGAAAGAAACAGGGATTTCAAGCTTTAGACTTAGGGTTTCATTCCATTCATTATATGACGACCAAAATAGCTTGAAGATGAGCTCATGTCATGTACTTACCTCTATCAGTGCTTGGAGAACCTTTTTCAAAGACTTGAAGGAGTTTTGGAGTGATTTGAGTGGCTAGATGGTTTAGAAACCCTTCCTATCCAAGCGCGCAATGCCAAGCTGAGCGCGCAGTGCCAGTTCCGAGCGCACAACACCAAGGGTATGAGCAGAGGGTCTATCGGGCAAGAGAACAACACTGCTCCCAGTGCGCAGCGCCTTCAAAAAACGAGTGGAAGAAAACTGTCAAACGCACAGCGCCAAGGAAACTTGGCCAAATTTCGCTTGAAAACTCACAATTTCTCCCTTACTGAGCGCTCTTGATCTTTTGAAAAGCAAGAGTGATTCATTTGAAATGTAAAATGAGCTTTTATAGATAATAGGAATTTGATTTAATTATGAAAACCCACTTTCTAATGTCAAAAGTCCTTTTTCTTTTCTCACTAACCCTTTTACATTGTTTGCATGCAGGTTTGCTAAAGTGATGAATTTGACCTTTCTTTTGGTCATAGAGGCATGACAAGTTCATTTAAACACCTTTGGGATTTAATCACACATACTAGAATCTTCAAAATCTTCTGTAGTTTCCACCATGAAACTCAACTAATCTTTTCCACCTTGTCTGGCCACTTTCTCAAAACCCTAAGTGTCTGGAGTGCTTTAAAACAATCATCAGTGTTGTCTTCTAAGTTCTTTGTAGCCCTTTCAAGTTCATTCATTTCTGTCCAGTTCACCTCACCTTTTTCCATATTTCTTCAAGCTATTCTAATAGACTGTCTTCATGTTTGGCCTTGTGTGCTTCTTCCATGTCATTTTCTGCAAGGGATCACTGTTTTGGCACTCAACTGGACCATTAAGTTCAAAAACCCTAATCATCTACAAGACTAAGTGTTTCCCTTTCCCTTGCTATAATTTGTATTCATTTAGGAGTGGGTAGTCTACCTCATAAATACTTTTTGCTGACAAATCACCCAACACTCCTGCAGAAGTGCTAGACTTTGTCCATTTTCCTCATTTGCAGGTTCTGAACTGAGAAGATAATCCTCTTTGGAAACTTTTAGGTCCTTCTTGAATAACCATGTCTTGACATTCTATTACATCTAAGCCAGATTCTAGCAAAGGAGAGGTATCAGCCCATAAGGAGTTTTTAGGAGCAACAGGGTGACCATGAAATGGAAAACTGATAGAATAGTGAAAAATTTTCTATAAGGATAATGAAGGCAGTGAGATTTCTGAAACTCACAATATTCAAGGAATGTTGTTTTCAGAAAACTATAACCATCCTATAGTCATCTAAAGATAGTGAAAAATCCCGATGACTAACAACTCCCACCTTGGACAACTTACACAAGCGATCCATACATGGTCCCACTTGGTGCTCCCTTTGTAGGAATGACTCTGAAACCATTGATCACCTCTTCATTCACATAGATCCACCAATTCTCTCTAGACATCCGTCACATTTGAACTGGGCATCAATCTGCAATGGCATGGATTGAACTTAGGGGAGGCTTGGAAACTCTAGTGGAACTCGGTCTCTCTAAATAAAGTTAGAAACCTACCTCTCCTCATCTGTTGGGGAATTTGGTTGGCCAGGAATGCCTCCATATTTAAGGATCGTATTCCCAACTGGAAATCGATCTCTTCAAACATCATCTCTACCTACTCCAGCATTCCAAAAGACGATCCTCCCAATCCACCTAGAATCATCACCCCCGAAACCATTAACCTGAACACACCTTGGGCTTAGTTCGATGGATCAGCTCAGCCCACTGGTTGCTGGGGTGGTGCTCTTCTTCACCTCTCACAGAAGCACTTTTATAAAATCAAGACGGGCCTAGGATTTGGCACAAACAACTATGCAGAACTGATCACTCTCCTCCACCTTCTACAGTTTGCATTAGAACATGATATCCTCCACTTACAAGTATTTGGAGATTCTAAAATTGTCATAAATTGGTTCAATAAATATGCATTATGTCATGTTCACACACTACAATCTATATTGGAAGATCTCTGGCACTTAAAAGATCAATTCTCATCCATCCTATGTTCTCACATATACAAGGAATGCAAATGCATTTCTGACGAACTTTCCAAGGCGACAGTGATCCAACATAGGGGGCTCTGGCATATAGAGGAACATGACAACACTCAGCATTATAGTTATTATCATCGCCCATTCATGGATCAACTATTTTTTTAGGATCGATAACACTGATTTTGACAATTTTTTTTTATTTTGGTCATGATATGCACAAACTAAATTATTGTATTTATTGTAATTATTTTTAAAACAGTCTATGATGTACACCCCACTGGCGAATTTTGAAGAACATTATGGTGTGACTACAGTCACAAAAATGCATATGCAATGCATCTACAACATGTAATTTTCAATATTAATGAAAATTATGATTTTTCCTTGGGAAATTTTTTTTTGCATGAATAGATAAAATCACATAAGCAAATATTAATTACAAAAACAAATAAAATAAATTCTACGTGAATAAATAATTGAGGAATTAAATTACATAATTTGAAAAGAGAACTACGTAAACTAGACATCGCTTTGTTCTATTGGAGTGGGCTTTACCTCCATAGAACAAAGTGTTGATATTATCAACACTTGTTTAATTGAAAATATAAATTAATATAATTAAATAAGCTAATTAAAAGTAATTAATATTTACATAAAAAGTAATAATAAATTAAATTACCTAATCAATTCATAGATTATGGAAATTATAAACTAAATTATAGACTAAAATAAAAGCTTAATAATTAAATTGTTTCATTATGAATCAACCACTGCTCTAAGAGTCCTCGTGAAATGAAAGAGGAACTCTTTTTATACAACTTGTACAACAACCTTTTTGACACTTTGTCGTTTGCACATTAACTCAAACAAAAATACAAATATGATATTTTTCCAATATTTAATCATAAATTCATGTAAAACACTAAGGAAACACAATGAAAAACCGTTTATGTCTAAATCCCACATATAAGCATTAGAATAGACTAATATAGGGTCAAAGGCAAGTGAAAGGGAATTAAGAATAGGGAAAAGAGGATGTAAAAATATTCCAATTCTTAGGCCCGTGAGAAGCTTTCCCTCTAATTGCCCAAGGGATGCATTGGAAAATTAGAGATGGCTCATAGATTTTAATTGGAAAAGACCCATGGATTGACAATTGCAATAATCACCTCCTTCTTGATCAGTTGATCAAAATATTAAACATGGAAGGTTTTTACTTCTTGGATGAAGTAGCACAAAGAGATTTGATATGGGGTAACACTAGTTGGTTATCCTTGTATGATTTAAAAATTAATGAGGAACTATCTCATGCTTGAATACACTACATGGATTCCCTCCAAAACTATTTTGTTTCTCTTTGAGATAGTCATGATCAATTGATATGGGCCCTCAACACAACTAATGGATACACTCCCAAATCTAAATATTCTACTTTGATTTTGGACATTCTAGGGCCTAGATCCATAGTGGGGTAAAATGTTATGGAAGTTAAAATGCCTAGAAAAAGCTAAGGTTTTCATGTGGCAACTCATAAAAAATAAAGCTCTTACAGGGGATAATGTTTAGAAAATAGCTTTCCAAGGGCCAAACATCTATATGTTATGTAGACAACATGAAGAATTTATCGCCCACTTCTTTTTTTCTTACCTATATATTCAATATGTATGGGGAAACTAAGGAAGGATCTCAGGCAATCCTATGTGTGAATGGTTCCTTCATAGGCTTCACCCTTTCTCTTGGCTCTCCTCCTAGCATGAGAAACATCATAAATATTTTCTCGTAACAATTGCTTGGGGAGTCTGGTTAGATCAAAATCAAGCTATTTTTGAAAACAAGGAGCCTTCAATGCTTCAAGTGGAAATTAACAACATTGCAATCCTAGATGCTTTCAATTAGCGTGCTAAGCCAAAGAATAAGAGTCTCATCCTACTATGCAAATTTAGTCTGACATCCCATGGGATTTTTTGATGGGGTGGTACAAGGTGATTCTCCATGTGGTGGGCTAGGGGGGTCCTTTTCCTTTTTGATTCCCACTCCATCAATCTCTTTGCAAATATCAGGGAGGATGCCAACAACTTTACAAAACTTATGACTTTAAAACTTCTCCACATTGCGCATGAATAGGGAAGCTCTCATATTCATCTATATGGAGACTCATTGCTTGTCATAAAATTGAATGAAAGGAACCACAAGTCTTCAAAATGTTCTCTTCAACCATTTTTTAGAATATTCAACAACTTACCTATTATTTTTCTCACATCACTTATGGCTGCATTTAAAGGGAAATAAATCATAATGTTGAATTGCTCTCAAAAGATGGAATGACACTAGACAAAGGCACATGCAAGATTAAAAAAATTACAGAGGGCGTCTGGTCAGAATACATTCATAACTATTGTCAACTCCTAAACACTTAATTGTGATCGTGCTCCATTGAATTTTTTTTTACACTCTTTATGTTGAGTCTCCCGAGATTCCTCAAATGATAAACTTATATGATATAAAAGTGATTATATTTGATCGATGTATATCTATAATGATTGTACTTGATTAAAAGTATTTTCAAACCTTTTTTTTAATTTATAAGATTTTATTTTTTTGAAATTCTCTCTTTTAACTCAATAATAAGTTTTGACCCATCAAAGTATTATATACACTTTGTATATAATTATGTTAATTTAATAAAATTGTGTTTAGTAAATTATTCTATAATTTATATAATTTTATTTATTTATTTTTCCAACTTTACAACAAAACATAAATTCCATATAATACATACTTCGAGATAAATTTTCAAAATCTTAAATCCATTCAATAGTTTTAATGATATGAAAGAACTATAACACTTTGAAAATTTAACAAGTGTACTATATAGATTTTATATGGTTTAAAAAAAACCTTTCAAACATTAATATATAAAACTATCCAATATGTTGCCAAATTTTCCATAACACTTTATTCAATAATTATTTTAACTCATTTTTAATTTAAAAAACTTTTACCATATAACTTAAAATATATTAAAACATAGAGTAAATCTGCACATTTAGTCTAGGAGAGTGAATTTGTGATTAAAGCGACCATAAGCAATTAGTCAAACTGTAATACTTGTGATTAAAGCGACAAAAACCTATTAGTCAATCTGTAACCCTTTCCGACATCATGATTAGGGGACATAAACAGGTCCTGGTTCTTTTCCACATCAAAAAAGTGACTAGACAATCCAAGGCTGGTAAGCCATGTGAAGAACTCGATGCCTATTCATGGAGAGTCACTATTTCAAATTTGGGAGTAAAAAGAATGGAATACAAATACATTATATTAAGTACTGCCATCGGAAGCTTTTGGTGCACGCCCTGCACAGTGGGCCAAGGGGTTCCTCTGATTCAAATAAATGTATAAAAAGAGTGCCCACATTCCGCTTTTTTTTTTTTTTCTTCCCTGAGGGCGAAGGAGGCTGGAACCTTAGTGGGTTCTGCAACATTTATGTCCAGTGGGAGGCATCATTGGCAGAGACATAAAAGAAAAGAGGTCGGGCCACGGTCATGCCTAGGGAAGTGAGAAAGAAAAGATCCCAGTTGCTGGTTTGAAGGGAAAACGTAAGGAATTGAATTGAATTTTCTATTGAATTCTCTGGCACTGGGATTTGGCCTTTTTAATCCCAGGCATGGGCACATGGCCATGCCCAAATTTAATAGATATATAGGTGTATTTTAAGAGCTTCTATGCCTGTGCCCTTCTGTGAGCTTCTGACATGAAGAATACATTGGAGGAAGAGCTCTTGTAATGATGGAGGTGTGAAAATTGAGCATGGAGGCCTTCCAGTGCAAACCGTTAGGAATAGGAATAGGAATAGGAATAGGAATAAGATCATTTGGAAGAGGACAAAACCGATGGATTATTGGCTTCGGTTTTCATCAATCGCCAGCCATGGAGTCGCTCCCACAGATGCCAAGATCGTCGGCGACATTCCATACATTTGTCCCTTGTTCTTGGATGAGACTTTCTGTTCTCATCTGCCTTGTTTGCTTCCTCCTGCTTCTTCCTCTGCCTCCTGCTGCTGGTGCTCTGGGGGAGGAGCCATTGATTCCCAATTTCAATGTTACAGAGATTAAATTGAAGAGAATAGGAAAACATCTCAAGAGATTGAACAAGCCGGCCTTAAAGACTATACAGGCACGTTGCTGCATCTGTATCTGCATCTGCAATGGTGTTGGAAAATTTCTATATCAATATAATCCACAATTGGAACAAGGTTGCCAGTCATAGAAACAGTCATGTAACTACTGGTATGGAAATCATTGGTACAAGAAGAATGCCCTGAGAATCAAGAACCCATGATTTCTCTTATGGTATTCATCTGTAATGTGATGATGTTGGTTTGGGGATTGTTAAGGTATAGAAGAATGCACCAGTATCAAGAACTTAAAGATTTTTTCATGGTATTCGTTTCTAGTGTGGTCTATCTAATTTGATCATGTTGGTTTGGAGATTGTCAAGGTATAGAATATGACCATGTTGGTTTGGAGATTGTTAAGTGATAGAAGGTGATCATGTTAGTTTGGGGATTGTTAAGGTATAGAAGAATATACAGAATATCAAGAACCCATCGTTTTTTCCATGGTATTCTCTAAGGTGATCTGTTTAAAAGTGGAAAAACTTCTTGTTAATTTATCCTATAACCAGTGATGATACAGAGACAGGCCAGTGATACAGAATAGAGAGAATCGAACCTGGACCATATCACTGAGCTAAACACACTGTCATATATTATTGAGCTACATGGTCTTTCATGACTGGCAACCTTGTTCTGGATGTGGATTGATAATCTAACAATACCCAACATTGTGGTTTGGTTTGGTTTTGTGTAATTTGTTTTCTGATCGTTTTGGATTTTGGGATTTGACAGAGTCCAGATGGAGATATTATCGATTGCGTGCTCGCTCATCAACAACCTGCATTCGATCACCCTCGTCTGAAAGGACTCATGCCTTTGGTAAGTACTGCAATTCTCTTTTCATGGCTGCCATGGATATTTATGCCAGGATTTCGTTCTGTTTTAGTGATTTGCGGAGGATAAATGTGATGCAGGGACCTCCCGTGAGACGGCCCAATGGCTATAAAACCGGATCTTCATTGAAGAGTTTCCAGCCATGGCATCGACAGGGGAAGTGTCCGAATGGGACTGTTCCCATTCGCCGTACGAAAGAAGAAGATGTCATTAGATTCGGTTCTGTGAAAAGATTTGGCCGTAAACCCCATCGTCGGCCTACTCCCTGGAATCCTAAGAAGCACTACACAGTCGATAGTGGTACCCATGAAGTATGTTGTTGTCTGAGTTTATCAATTTGTCTGAGTATTTCAAAGATCCTTTTCTCAAATTTTAGGCATCATCAGAGTATTATGAACCAAGTGTTAATCCAATTAAGTCTTGTTCAAGGTGTGTGTGCAGTGGAACATGTTTCCAAGTACCCAATTCCCAATTCTGAATCGATTCAAATTTTAGAGTTCTGAATCCCAATTCTGAATCTATTCAAATTTTGAAACAATCAGTCAAATTTTAGAGTTTTGAATCCCTGAACACTCCATGAATCAATAAGAAAAATTTAAAAAGTTTGCTACACAAGTGAACTGCTCCCTACTTAAATTTCATTTCCTGTCCTAATCTGATTATCTTTAAACTGTAAGAGTTCACTACTGTTACAACATTGAGATTGGCACCTGCAGAAATTTCAATTCATAGCCCCCTGCTATCTTTAGCAGGATAGAATTAGCTGTATTTCTAATGGTTTGGGATTTTCTCTATACAGCATTCAGTGGGATTCGTGACGGGGGACCAGTACTATGGTGCAAAAGCCAGTCTGAATGTATGGACGCCTCATATACAGAAGCCATCTGAGTTCAGTCTGTCACAGATGTGGGTCATCTCTGGTACCTTTGACAATGATCTTAACACAATTGAAGCTGGGTGGCAAGTATGAATTACAATTCTGCTCATTGCAATATTTTTGTTCCCCATATCTAAGGCAGCTCTGGGGTTAAATCTAATGTGTAAACTACTCTCAAATTTTGCAGGTCAGCCCGGAGCTCTATGGAGATTCGTATCCCCGTTTTTTCACTTATTGGACGGTTAGTGCAGCAAAGTTTCACATTTGATCAGTCCTACATTGCATCCCAAATTGGGACCTAATGTTTTCTTGGGGTGTTTGCAGACTGATGCTTACCAAGCTACTGGTTGCTATAACCTGTTATGCTCAGGATTTGTGCAAACAAATAATGAGATCGCTATTGGAGCTGCCATATCACCAACTTCACAATATAATGGTGGCCAGTTTGATATCAGCTTGCTTGTTTGGAAGGTAAACAGTTGTTTTTTCTGGTTTGAAGATCTGATCATGTTGTTATATATTTTCTTTAGTAAAGATTTTGTGTTTGCCAGGATGTAGCTATCCAGTCTCAGATCAGATCATAACAACAACTGTTTCAGATCGGACTATACAAAATAGGTCCCCTATGAATCCAATCACTAGCATAAATCTTTTGAATTGCAATTACCATGAGTATAACTTTCATCTCTTTTGAATTGCAATTACCATCAGTATAACTTTCATCTGGTTGTCAATTGGGGTTATCTTGGGTGGTTGGATTTAGATGGAATGGTTGTTATCTTCCTCAATCATGTTCAATTTCTTGCGAGTTATATGATGATGGTTGGACTTGGAGACTATGGTTATTATCTTCCCCACCCATTGTTCAATTTATTTCCTGTCAGTTATATGATGATGGTTGGACTTGGATAGAATGGTTGTTATCTTCCCTACCCAGATTCAATTTCTTACCCATGTCCAATTTCTTGCCAGTTATATGATGATGACTACATACCTAAATATTGTTATATTGACCGTCACTAGCTGTTGGGAGCACTTGGGCTCAGTTAGGATTAAAGAGAGGATGATTTCCATTGGGAAAAAAAAATTCTACTAGGCACTCAACTTAGCTTACTGTAACTATTTAGGAAGTTCTGTGTAGAAAGTTTCAAGCAAGTTTATGAGCTGATTCTAATGATTTTTCACATATGGATTGAACTGATCAGGATCCAAATCATGGGAACTGGTGGCTGGAATTTGGAGATGGACAATTAGTAGGGTACTGGCCTGCCTTTCTCTTCAGCCATCTAGCAGATCATGCCAACATGGTTCAATGGGGAGGGGAGATTGTGAACACAATGCCTGAGGGCATGCACACCAGCACACAGATGGGCAGTGGCCATTTTGCAGAAGAAGGATTCTCCAGAGCCAGTTATTTCAGGAATATTCAGGTGGTAGATTGGGACAACAGCTTGATACCTCTCGCTAATCTACAGCTTTTATCAAACCGTCCAGAGTGCTATGACATTCAAGGAGGACAGAGTAACAAGTGGGGAAACTACTTCTACTATGGTGGACCAGGTCGAAATCCAAGATGTCCATAAGGCCCCCCCTTCTTCACACAAATTATTATACACAGATCTACACATTTTTCTTTTTTGATTTCCGGGATTCATGTCTAATGAATTCTAGCTGGGTATACATTCTTTTTCTCCACTGTGTGTCAGATTGACCATAGATCATCTCTGTGTTGTTTCCCGACGAGCAGTGATTCAGATATACTTGCTTTTTTTCTTCTTACAGAGCTGCTGTTTTTTTGTCCAGTACATAATGTGGGTATGGTAGGATGACTGGAGTGATTATACACACTGTATGTTTCATTTTGTGGGCTTCAAGTCCCAAGCCCTTCCTGTAACGTTCATTCATGTCAAACGCCTAATAAGTCCAGTAAGGATATTATAAAACAGAGACACCATTATGCAGTGTGATTATGTCAAATTATTCTGCAACTGTATTCGCTTCTGCTGTGCGAAAATACGTTATCTTTTTCTTCACAGGGTTGGCAGGTACTTTTAAGGAGGGCTGCAGCATCTCTGAAGCAAAACTATGACATGCATTGAAACCACTTCTTCAAAGTAAAGCATGTGGTGTACGATCAAACCCTTGGCATCTCTTCTGTTTTCAACGCAGACCACACTTTTTTTACTCGGCGTGGGACTTAAATTCAAGACAACGCGTCTGGATTTTCAAATAAAACCCTTTAAAAATTATTTTATATTCTAACGAAGAGCGACATTATGTGTCAAGCAGCAGCGTATATTTAGTCAAATACGATAACACATACATCTCAGAAGAATATATGTATATATCATCATCTCGCGATATATACACATTGTAATACTGCATATCTTTGCTGTTTATTGTTTTCCTGATACAAATACGATAACACAATATACGAGAGATACATCTCATACTATATGTATATATATATATATATATATCATCATATCACTACATATACACATTGTATATACTGCATATGTCACTGTTTGATGCTTTCCTGATACAAAACCATCTCGAATACGATAACATAATACATGACAGATACATTTCAGAATATATGTATATATCATTATGTCGCTATACATATAGTATACACATTGTATATACTGCGTATTCCGCTGTTTATTGCTTTCCTGATACAAAACCACCAACCAACAAAGCTCCAGCTGTGCACTGACCTCTTTTCCTCTCCGATCTGCCAGTTATCTTCCATGGCATTAATGTAAGTTGGTACAATAATACTGTTCTGGAGTAAATAAAGGCCCTCACAATAAAAACAAAGTGACAGACAAAATTAAATCCAGCATTTACTCATTTTTATCCAAATCTAATGATATTAGATTCATGCTCAGACATTTAAGTGCTTTGTCTCCTAAAATTACAGACTCATTGGACAGTGAAATGCAGGTTGTTTGAATCTCTATTTCTCACTGCCAGCATTAAATTCGACGTCGTACTCTGGGGACAAAAACATAAGAATCGAAACGCAGTAGACCGTTGAGAATTTTTACAATACAGATCAGTATCACAGATAATAAATTCCATTACTATTAATATACCTACATCTATCTAACTCTATCTAAGTGGATTCTTTACAGTGAAATCTGTAATGGCATCCAGATGGGCTGCCCAGATTCTTGGTGGGGAATTAATTTGATAGTTGGAAAGTGAAATCTGGGTCCACTTTCACTCTCCTGCCAACCCTTGCCTTGGCGTCCAAGGTATGTTATGCTGCCTTTCATTGAATTCAAGGCTTCAAAACGAGTGGAAAAGAAGCACCTTTATGTGTTTTTAACAGTGATTATGTCATTCTGTCAATAGAATTTATTTCATTATCCACTGCCCATTGCTTTGATGTGCCACTGGAAGACCCACAGTGGGGTTTCAGAGTCCTATTTTATTATTTACTTTTGATAATGAAAAGAAATAAGGATGGAGTTTTGTGTTTTAAGATATACCTGGTATGGTACCAAAGTGTTTTATATTTATTTTAAATAATAAAATTTATTATGATGAGTGCTAGGGTCCCATCATGGTCTAAAGGCAAACGCTGTTTTTTCGCTTTTAGTTGCAAAGCTGGCTTTCATATCAATATCGGAAAAATTAGAGTTTTACCGTGTATTCAACGCTGGCTTTCATATCAACTTCCTATTGTGCAAGAAAATTGGAAAATGGACCCAAAAAAACAGTTTTTTTGCTTTAGTATTTTATTATAATTATATTTGTTACTTTCTATTGTGCAAGGAAATTTGAAAATGGACCCAAAAAAAAAAAAACTGTTTTTATTTCCAAGTATTTTATTATAATTATATTTGTCTGGAGGTTGGGTTTTTTTTATATATTTTTTTCTTGATAATTAGTGGAATTGGTAATTGGAAGGGTTATGAATAGTATTCTTATTATTATATGATTTTAAAGGTCAGGTTAAGCTAGACACATGTTATGAATAGTATTATTATTATTATCTGGTTTTAAGGTTACGGACATCAAATTGGTGTATGAGACTCTTTTGTTTGTGAGACAAGAGACTCACCTCTTTGCGTAATTGCTAAGTCTAAGAAGGCATACATACTCTACCTCCTCTGGTTTTGAATGTGTGACCTCTTAGTATTTCATGGGTTGAGATGGTTTGTTAGCATTTTAAGTGCTAGGTACATTATGAGTAACTTAGATACAAGTTATTTAGGTATTGAATCAAAGTTATCATAATATTATATAACACTTATTTTACATAACCCATTTACATGTGTTTAGTGAGTTATTTTTGAATAATAATGGATTTACGTGTTGACCATTGTTAAAATTATTTTTGGAACATTTGATTGGATCATAATTTGAAAGTCTTATTGCAACCTTTGCCCAATACAATGCTATGTAGATAACTATCTCACAAACTTACAAACTTTTTTGTTAATACAATTGCAATATTCATGCCATGAGGTTATGTGGATCAGTGTCTAGCAATTTTTGTTATAACTTATGGACACAATTGTAATATTCTGCCATGATTTTTAGATATTTTGATACAATTGCAATATTTATGTCATAATTTTTAGATATTTTGTGGATATAGTTGGAAAATTCATACCATGATTTTTAGATATTTTTGTAATGATTTTTTATTATTAATTATGTCATAATTTTTAGATATTTTTTTGGATATAGTTGGAATATTCATACCATGTTTTTTAGAGATTTGTGTAATGTTTTTTTTATTATTAATCTTGGCAGGAAAACCATCTAATTTCTTTTTTGTTTTTTGAAAATAGTTTATATTGATGTAAATAACATATTTACCATTAGTGATTGTCCTCCATAATTTAAGCAAGTCTTCCCCTAAAATAATGGATAAGAATAAGATTTAAATACATATACTTGCTAGGAGTCATTGCTACCACCATTATTTATGTTCCTTGGCACTTTAACAAGTAGGAGTAAAAATGTATGTGTGCATATTTACTAGTGGTTACTATCCATTAATATTTATGCATGTCCTTGTGATTATATTTATGCATATCCTTGTGATTGAGTTGACAATCAATTTCTCCATCTTAGATATCAACTTATTAGTCTCTATCAAAGTAGGATTACAACAATATATTTTCTTATTAACCACTATTAGTTTAGCATTTCCTAATGCAAGTTATAATATTTAACTTTTAAAAATAAATAGGGAATACAATTTGTCATAATATCTCATACACCTCTTTCAAATTTCCAATCTTCCTAAGATATCCATTTTTTCTAATTTCACCAAATTCCTATTAATTATAGCTCAAGCTCAAATTTGGTGGATCCATTAAATAATTTTGAGCAACTATCTTATATGTAATTTTTCTTGCTCTGCAACACACATGCAAAAATGTTATAGTGATTATAAATGATTTAATAATTCAATTTGCTATTGTAATACTATATATATATATATATATATATTATAGGACTGCAAACAATTTTATGGAGGAGGAAAATATTAATATACCTATAACATTATAATAAACATATAAAAACCTAATAAATTTAATAAATATATAAAATAAAAAATAAAAATATTTCTTAATATAGAAATGTGAAATATATATAAATATAAATAATAGCTCTAAATTAAAATATGTTTAATCATATAATTTTTTCACGCTAGGAGGTAACTCCACCAAAAAGATGACTCCTCATTCATTGAGGATGCATATGAATATATACATGGAGGTGAGACTCTTGGGATTCATCTCTCAGTGTCTCTTTAAATTCGTTATTTTGTATTTACATTATATTACAATTTCACCCAATCCCTAGGATTAGGTGTCAACATTGCCCCCCTTAATTTGAAGGGATGTTGGTGAGTCCAAGAATCATTCTGAATCTTTCAAAATTTTCTCTTCCAAGCGCTTTGGTGAAGGTGTCTGCAATCTGCTCATTTGTGGAACAATGGTGTATATGGAGTGTCTTGGCCTCAACATGATGTCGAATCAGATGGTATTTTGTATTGATGTGCTTTGTTCGATCATGGAACTTTGGGTTCTTGGCCAAGTTTATTGCAGAAGTGTTGTCGATCATGAGTGGAGATGAATGCATTTGTTTCATCTGCAAATCTTCTAGGATTTTTCGTGAGCCACACAATTTCCTTCGTTGCTTTAGCTGTTGCCACATATTCTGCCTTAGATGTAGAATCTGTTGGAACTAATTATTTGTGTGATCTCTAGGAGACAACTCCTGATCCGAGACTCATACTATAACTTGAAGTAGATACCCCGTTTCTTTGTATCCATCAAAGTCCGAATCAGAGTATCCAATCAAGTTGAAATTGCCTACCTGTGTATACTTGAGTCCAAAGTATTGAGTCCCTTTCAAGTACTTTAGAACTCTTTTTGTAGCAGACCAATGTCCCTCACAAGGCTTTTGCATAAACATGGAGAGGATTCCAATAGAAAATGAGATGTTTGGTCTGGTAGTAGTCACGTAAATGAGACTTCCTACAAGCTATCTATACTTTGTTGCATCCTCAAATTCTTTCCCATCAATAGATGTGAGCTTCGATTTTTGTTCCAATGGAGTGGTCAAAGGATTACATTCAACCATGCCAAACCTGTTCAATAGATATCCAATGTACTTCTTTTGAGAGAGGAATATAAACTTAGGATGTTGAGTTACTTCAATACCAAGATAGTAGTGAACATAGCCCAAATCAGTCATTTCAAAACCTTTCCTCAATTCCTTCTTTATGGATGCAATATAGCTCTCATTGTTCATGTCATTAAAAGATCATCTCCATACACCACAAGGTATACAATTGTTTTGCCAACTTTCTTGACAAACAAAGTTGCATCATCAAGATCATAATGTTTGAAGTTAAGTTTCAGAAGATGCTCAATGAACTTCTCATACCATGCTCGCGGTGCTTGCTTGAGGCCATACAAGGATTTTACAAGCTTGCGTACTTTGTGTTATTGGCCCTTAACAAAAAATCCTTCTGGTTGGGACATAAAAACATTCTCCTTTAGATCTCCATTCCAGATAGTAGTTTTTACATCCATTTGATAAACTTTCCAACTGTTCTGAGCTACCAAGGAAAAGAGTGTCCGGATGGTAGCCCATTTTTCTTTGGGGCCAAAAGTCTCCTCATAATAGACCCTTTCTTTCTGTGCAAAACCTTTTGCCTCAAGCCCGACTTTGCGCTTTTTAAGTGAGCCATCAGCTTTGTACTTGTTTTTGTAGACCCACTTGCAACAAATTGGTTTGGTTCCCAATGGAGGATAAACCAACTTCTTCTTTATCAAGGCATCTGTTACACCATTTTTTGGTCATCTAACCTACTATCATTAGATGGACCCAAGTACACCATGTAAGATCAATTTTACCCTAAGTAAAATTGCTTTCACTATGTAAAATAACTTAATAAAACACATTTATTAGGTTGTTTATGGTCTAAACAGAAAACCCCAAAAGGAAATATTAAACAAACCTATATTTGTTTGATTTTCCTCAAGGAATAATTAATTAAACAATAATTCAATGATTATTCCTGGTCATGTTTAACCCAAAACAAAGAAATTAATTAGATAAATCTTTATTTATCTTATTATTTTCTAGGAATAATTATTTAAATCTTATTTAAATAATATTCCTTGTTAAATATGACTAAATCTCATAAATAATTAAATAAATCATTATTTATTTGATTATCTTTCAACCACTTCCTTAAAATGATAAATAGATCATTTATTTATTTATTATTCAAAAATAAAAGGGATTTGACCCAAGTCAAATACTTTTTCCCTCCAACAAATATAATAAAATATTCCATAAAAGGTGGATCTAGATTTGGTTAATGTTATTTTAATCATGCACCAAGATCTAGAATGACCCAATATTTTGTTATAAATATGAGGGTTTCTCCTACCATTCTTCACCTTTTGTTGCCTATTAGATCACTTTGGATCTATACTCTTGGTCTGACTTTGAGCCATTATCATTGTCATATTTTTCATTATTTGCTGTGTGAGCTCCTTTTGAGTTCTATCTTTGTCTGGGTTTTCTACACCAACAAGAGAGAGAAATGCTAGATCTGAAGTGCTGAGGACTTCCAAGAACCCATCACATTGAGGAGAATTGGAAACACCTTCTTGTTTTCCTCCCAGGTGCCCTTAATACAAAAATTCTTTCAAAAAATATTGTTCTTGTTTTGTCTATTGGATGTATGGAGCAAAACCTTGTTTTCAATGCTTAATGTCTCTCTGTGCATAGATCTGGTTTTTTGCAGCACTTGTCTTGATCAACTAACTGCAGATCTGAAGATATTGGCAGCCATATTTGATGTTAGGGCTATAAGTTATGCGTAGATAAAGGGGTCTTTTTTCGTACACTTCGACAAAAGATTCATACTAACAACTGACGATTCCACTGGGGATTTCAATTACGATTGCTGTTGTTTTTCATATTCCTGCATATCCAGCTACTTCAGACCCTAGGGTTTCTTTTCAGCTTTTTGTTTTTCCTATTTTTATGTTGTTTTTCACCTATAAAACCCTAAAACATTAAAATTTCTAACTTCCGCGTGTTTTTGGACCTATTGCGCAGGTGACAGACATTAGCCGCAACTGAGACGACAACTTTTTCGGAAATCTGCCGCCGGGACATCCGAAGCTTCAGGTCGCACTTTTCAGCCCATTATCTGCGACCTGCACAGAAAACAGGTCAGAACCTGCGACCTGTCAGTTTTTCTGCTATTTTTCTGCAAATTTTCTGGGTTTTTTTGAAGCTTCTATCAGGGTTTTCCAGCCTTTGTCTCAGCCCGTTTTAGACCTGTTTCTGATATGTTTTGCTCATCTAAGTGGGAACATAGCGCCCTAGGGCTTCAATACCCTCCACTTTTGGTGGAAGAGTTTTAACTATTTCAGGTGTCTGTTTTTTCAGAGTTTCAGCCGCCCCTTTTTTTTTTTCCAGATCCGATACCTCCTTTTCAGATCCCTTTTAATCAGCTCTTCTCCCTTTCAAATCACCTCCTGAAGTTTTGTTTGGATCTACCTTTAGGGCCTCCTCCTTGTCCCTTCTGCTTTTTGCTGATTTCCTCCTTTTTTGCAGCCACCTTGCCTCTGCCTCTTCGCTGTGTTCTGCACCTCTTTTCAGCAGATTTCTCCTTTATATCCCTGTCCCTCCCAACCTTAGATCTATTGGCCTCTTTTTAGTGTGTTTTGACTAGATTTTTTTTCCCTCTTTTCGACTAGTTTTGAGAGACCCGCCTTTTTGGGTTAGATCGATGCATTGTTAGCTGTTAATTTTCTGTTATTTCAGCATTATACTCTGTTCTCTGTAGATTTATTTTCAGTTACACAGCACACTTTTTCTTTTGCTCTCAAAACGCCAGGGTTTAAAAATTAAAATTAATGCACGCCACACACTCACCCTAAGCGAAGAAGAGCCTGGTTCACACCGCCAGGCAAAGACTTTAAAACATTGTAAAATCAATTGACACTGCACTTTTCTGCCCTTGTTTCGACATTGTAATCACTTGATTCTGCACCTCCCTGCCTTTGTTGGTCGTTCTTCTTCCCCAGTGCCGTGTTTGTGTTGTCACCATTGCGCCCCCAAGGCGCATATCCCGGAGACTTCTTGGCCTTCACCCTCAGTTTCCGGTCGGTCGACCTACTCCTTCCCGCCGTCGTCGAATTAGTCCTCCTCCGAGTCCGCACTCCGACTCCTCTTCTGATTCATTGGGTTCTCTTTTTACTTCTGGTTCTCCCCCTGTCACCTTCACTATGTCTGGTCCAGGGCCTAATGCTAGTGGTAATCTCCGCCCTAATGTCGGAACTAATACTAGCGGAACCGCCACAGGAACTACCTCGGCTGCACCTTTGCTCCCTTACATGGCAGGCCTCAGCCTCCCCGATCTCAATCAGTTGACCAATGACCCTATCCGCCACGATGTTGGTTGGCCTGCTATGCCAACCAAGCTCCCCTCCGACATCCCTAAGTTCGAAGGCCTTGCTGGAGAATATCCAACCAACCATGTCCGATATTTCCACATGTGGTGTTCCTCCAATTCCATTACCGATGATTCCATCCGTCTTCGGTTGTTCCAATGCACGTTTACGGGCGAGGCGTCTAAATGGTATGTTGACCAGGCCACCTCTTCCCATACCACCTTTGCGACAATTGCCCAAGCCTTTTTATCTTATTTCCAGCTCCCTCTCCGATACGACACTGGTACAGAGCTTTTGACTTCTTTCCGTCAAACCTCTTCAACCCGCCTTTCCACTCATGTCCAGGAATGGCGGAGAAGAAGGAGCTTATGTCGAGCTCCCACCTTCGAGGATCGGGTTTATATGGACTGGTTCCTTCACACTCTCTTACCTCCCATTGGCAAAGATGTCGCCTCCCATTTCCCTCAAACCGAAAAAGCCGCCCTCCAAATAGCCTTGAATTATGACCTGATCTACGCTCAGTCTGGTTATGTTTATACCGTCCTTCCTGACCTCCCCAGGCCCGGTGGCGCTAATGCCCCGGGGACATCTCATTCCGCCGACAGTATCGTTGGAGCCCTTTCTCATTCGTATGCTCAACCTCCTGTGGGCTATGGTCTCCCTCTGGGAGGGGCCAGCACCTCTAGCACTTTTCCCCCTCCAGGTAGCATGTATTCAGGATACGGCATGCCTCATCCTTTGGCCCAACCTCCTGCTTAACTCAATGTTGCCCAACCTAACCATTATCCTTATCTGCAGCCTGGTGCTCCAGATCCTCTAGCATATGCACTTCCACCTCCCTTGCCTTCTCAACTCCAGCAACAGCAACTACAGCCCCCTCCAGGGCAAGTATTTGCACAGCAGGGCGCGACTAATCTCCCTTCCTCTCAAAGAAGGCGGGGAGGCAATCAAAATCAATCTGCCCCTGGTACTCGTGGACCCAATCCTCAAGGCACTGACCCTAACACTGCTAACCAGCAACAGGGCACTCAACCCAAGCCGGACAGGCCTCTTCGCACAAATAAGCCTTGTTCGTGTTGCGGTGTTTACGGTAATTACACTCACGATTGTCCCCTTCTACCACAGATGCGGCAGATGTGGGAGTCTCAAGCCACATTGCGAAGACAACATGCCTCCCCTCATGCTCCCCCTAATGTGGCCACTACTCAACCGGCTGTGTTTACCGATCCTTTCCCCCAACAAGGATTCGTGGCTACCCAACCACCTGATGGGCAGGTCGCCACTCAACCTTCCCCTTCTGGTTCCTCTGATTACCAGATCCTCATGATGAATTCTGATCCATCCCCAACCGTCGACCTTAACCTTCAAACTCAGTCTCGCCAGTACCCCAAGCCTCCCGCTCAGTCTGCGTCCGAGTCCCCTTCTTTAGGTTCTACCGAGCCTCTTTTGACATCTAATGGTCCCTTACATATCCCTCAACCCAAAGTTGAGGTTCATACCAAGATTCCTAAAGGACCATTACGCCGAAATGCTGCTCCTGGTCGAGCTGCTCATTCGTATAGCATAGTAGATGATTTGACGCAGTCTCCTGCTGCCATTTCCACATTGGAACTCCTCCAATCGTGCCCTTCCCAAAAGAAGGCTCTACTATCTGCCATGGGCGCTGTGGATCCTGCTGATGACCAAATGATTGTTTTTGACGCCCATCAATCAGAACATCCTCCCCTTCCTGCTTCCATAGCCTTCCAAATCCCAGTCAAAATCCGGAACGCTAACATTTCTCGGTGTATAATTGATGAGGGGGCATCCACCTGTGTGATGTCCGCTTCGGTTTGGAAGCAACTCGGATCTCCTGAGTTGGCCCCTTCCACGATCACCCTTCGAGCGTGGGATGGCCACGCCTCCCAGCCCATTGGCCTCTTCCGTAATTGTCCTATCGCTCTTGCGGGAAACACTGTTTGCGTTGACGTCGAAGTCATCGACGCCCTTCTCAATTACAACATTCTCTTGGGGCGAAGCTACACCTATGCCATGTTTGCTGTCCCATCCGTGGTTTTTCGCAAGATGTCTTTTCCTCACAATGGAAAGATAGTCACCATCGACCAGTTGACTTATCATGAGCCAAAGTCTCAGACCTCCCCTGAGACGACCGTCTCTTCTGTAGCCAATAAGAAAACCGTCGATTCCTTGACCAGTGTCTCTCCCGGCGTCTACAAAGACTCCTCTTTGCTTGGAACTTTCCCTGGTCTCCCTCCTCCTCCTATCTCTGATCCTAGCTTATCGAATGTTTGCATGATGCAATTGTCTCGGGCTGCCCTTAAGCGACCCGCTTCGGCTAGTCAACAACCTCAGACTTAACCTCGCCCACCGCAACCCGCGCCTAGCCATTCATCTCAGCCAGCCGGACCTCCTCCTTCTGGCCCTTCTCCTATAGCTGGTATCCCTGAACCTCTTTATCCTCCTGGGTCGGTTCCCCCCGGCCTCAACCATCTCGGAGCCGTCCCCCCTGGTCATTATCCCGCTGGTCAGATACCTTTCCTGGCTCCCCCTCCCGGACTCTATACGGTCCCCGTCATGGCCACCCTCTCCCTCCCCAACCTGACCCTGGGCATCCCCGTCTGGCACCTTGACCCTCCAGCCGCTACCCCACCTGGTCACCCCAAACCTTATCTTGCTTTTACACCGGTTCAACCGGTCCCCCTCGCTTCCTCCGTTGCCACCATGCCCCCCGCACCCCCCCAGGACCCTGCCCCTGTGGTGTCAGCTCCAGGAAAGAAAGGCAAAGCTCGCAAGGGGGCAGCCAAAGACAAGGCCACCCCGACTGACCCGGCTCCTCCTCCGCCCGCAAAGCCTTGCGCCTTGTGTGATGTCATCGGTCACGCCACCCATACTTGTCCTGAATTGCCCCGTATTCAACCCATGGTTAAATTCGTGTTCCCTGAGTCTACGGTCCTTGACCCCTCTATTCTGTCCTCGTCTGTAACCAAGAACCCAAAGATTATTCGCACCAACAAACCCTGTGCTTTATGCGGTGTCCATGGCCATTACTCCCACCATTGTCCTCACCTGACGCATTACCGTGCCTCTTTAGAGGTAGTTCGAGAGTATGAGGTTGAACAAAATCAGTCCGCCTCTCCCATACTTGCGTAGTATGCTTCAGGTCAGCTTGAGGATCCCCCCGCTCCCATTGACATTCCCCCCCTGATGTCCAGATGACGGAGTCTACTACCACCATTCTCTAGCTATCATCCTCTGTGAGACCTTTGGAGAACATTCCCTTTGAATCCTCCCCTGTTTTTTCGCTCGATCCCCCTTCAGCGACCACCCTGGGCTTAACATCATTTCACCATCTGTTTATCTGTTCCTCTGTCATCCCCCGTGACGATCCGTATGTTAGCCTTTCTTCCTATACAGATGATCTAGGTAGCTTTGTCGCGTCATGTGGTTTCCCTTCCTCTCGTCATCCCCTCTTTTCCCGTCAGGATGCCCTCTTGGAAGCCTTCTCCACCCATAACCTCATCTTTCCCGCCCATAAACGGGATAACACCACCCCTATCTATGTTGACCTCCGCAGCCCGAGTCCCAGCCATACCTCCTATAGCCCTCATATACCACCATCTAGTTTGTATATGAGTCATAGCCATCCTGCCCATTGCACTCCCTCCCGCAATTGCCGCTCGATGTCTACTATATATTCACGCTGCCGTGATTGTCCCTCCTCCTCCCATTTTTTGTCTTGTACCACCATTCCGCAGGACCTCCCGTCCACACCCTATATCGATTACGCCGATGGTGCAAGTCGTTACTTTCGGAATCTAGCCTCGGCAGGTTGGGCCATTTTCACCCCCTTGCATGCCCTTGTTCTCTCGAATGGGGTCTGCATTGGTTCTGCCACCAATAATCAGGCCGAATATGATGCAGTGCGTGGTCTTTTAGTCGATGCCCTCTCTCATCGCATCCTCCATCTGCATGTTCGTTTAGATTCCCTACTTCTTGTCATGCAACTAAATGATGTCTATCGTGTGCATAATCCTTTGCTGTTTAGACGATATTTACGAGTGAAAATCTTGACACGTGAATTTGAAACCATAACTTTCAACCATGTACCTCGAGAACACAATCACTATGTAGATAGCATTGCAAACCATGTTCTAGATTGGCATTTATCACACGCATTTTATACAAGACAATAACATTCATAATTATTAAAAAAGATGCATATCCATAATATGTGTCGCAAAACATGTGTTTAGAGTCCATCTACTCTGATACATATGACATGCCCATAGCATGTTACAAAAAACTCAAAAATCGGGGCACCACCTGTCCCTACATACACACTAGGGGGCACCACCTGTCCCACACCTCATCACTATCTGGCGGATCCTGAGCCAATGGCTCTGCTCCCGCAGCTTGTAGATCACATATCCCCTGACCGGCCATTGCCATGCGTCGCATGACACCCCGCCATTCTGAGGGTATACCAATACATGGCTTTATGTACTGGTCGTCTAAGTCTTGCCACCCGCGCTCTGAAACACCGGTCAAAAACCTCTCGCATCTACGGCGAATGTTCTCCCGCCATAGGGCATATCCTCATGCTCTTGCTTAGTTCTCGATCACCGAACTGCAACTCGTGACTGGCAGAATTAGTCCCTTATATCCGGCAGTTTACAAAGCTATATCTGCATACCAAGCACCTTGAATTAGTACCTATCTACTGTCAATAACACAACCCTTTAGGCAGTCATAATGCTTCATCGGTCTCATACTCGACCGGTGGAAGTGGTAGTCCGAATCCCCACAATAACTCATCCCACTTAGGTGATAGTCGTGCATGTGTGACTCGCCCCGATCCCAATAGAGCGAAGAACTCGGTGGCTACTTGTTGTGCCCCCTCCTCATTCCGCACGGTAGTCGTCCCCACCGGTGCATCCTGGGCTCTCTCGGGCCCCCATCTGGGAGCTGTATACGAGGTTGTAAGGTCGGGATCTTCTCAAAAAAGAAGGAGCACAATAAAGTCCCATACGAGCAATCATGGTTCACTTGCCGCTTGCAAAGAGACAGTTGTCGTTTTAACGACACCAACAGCATTTGGACCCACCCATAGTAGGTCCCACTCAACACACTCTCCACAATCATCATCTGCCCCCCAGTGATGTGATGGAGTGCCTGGTTGCCCAAGATCCGCAGTACCGCTGCGGCCACTGCACGGGTCTCTAATCTCTCTAGGTCCCCGATCGGTATCCGAGTCCCTTTGACTTGGAGACCCGGTCGACAATGTCGCTCCACAAACTCCATGATGTTCCGCCCCCGTGGTAACACTGGCTACGTATTTCCCACCATCCCAAGTGGCGGGAGACCAATTAGGAAATACAGATCCTGGACTGTCAATTCGATCCTGTGCCCCTGCACTACAAAGATCTCATGATCTGGATCCCAATAACTGACAATCCGGGCCAAAAAGGGCTCCCCTGCTCTCATCAAAGGGTTCTCCAAAAACTTCAGAACCCAAATCTGGCCAATACACGACGGACACCCTGATCTGCCTAGATCTCTGACCGTAATGTACACAGGTCTCTCTCTCTCCAGTTGACCCGTATATCTACCATCTCTGCACAAACACATCATCTTTGTTAGTATACAGATAGGAAACACTGTAACCAATCACAAAAACCCAAATCTCAGCCCTAAAACAGCACTGAAATCTCATTCATCCTCCAGGTCGCACTTTCTTGCCCAATCTTGGGACAAGTCACAGTTTTTGGCTCAAAACCTACTTCCCAGGTAGCAGTTTTTGGCCCAAAAAGTGCGACCCGGCCGTAGAGGTGAAAGAGGGTCTGTTCCTGAGATTCTGGGCCCTAATCTGAACTTTCAATCCATCAAAATGAAAGAGTAAGGTTAGGCCTCTTACCTGCAACTGATGGATCTTGATTCCAACGGTCGGTTTGTCCGCTACGCTCGCCGCAAGATTTAGGGCCTTCTCTCCTCTCTACATCACCACAGCAACACTAGCAAATGAGTGAATTTGGAGGGAAAAATGCCTTATTAAAAGAGAACCCTTGTTTTTCTTTCGCCTGCTGCGACCACCGTAAGCTGCGGTGACAGAAAGCTTGTCTACCTTTGTTAAACTCTCCTTAGAGCCACTCAAATGGGTGTCGGTAGTTTTTTGTGGTTACTTCACCGAGAGGCAGTACATGAATGGGTCATATACAATCGAATTTCCTTACTTACAACACTTGTACTTGGGGCACCACTTTGCCTCCATACTTGTCTTTGTTCGTGTCGATTTTCGTCATGAGATAGCATCTTGTACTCATGTTTTTATGGTCCCTCATGAAACATTTTCTGTGTGGCAGCACCATCGAGTCGCCCTTGTTTAGAGCATCCAAGTTGAGTCATCATCACATTCATGGAGTCTATCCTGAGTCCCTTTGTACCCCGCTATAGTCCTCCATCCTTCATTGCTTGGTCTCTCTCTTGTGTCGTACATTATGGCCGTCAGTCCCACTGTCTCCTATCCCTCATGATACTTTGTCAATCGCTGCCATGTCATTCATGTCCTTTATGCTCTAGCAAGGGAAGTCGTCCATTTTCTACTCAGTCCCCTCCATTCCATCATCATCATTGGTATTAGTCTGTCAGTGGCTCTACTATTTTCTCTCGTGCCTTAGTTGAGGATCTCTCATTGCCTCACCTATGGCGGACCTCCTTCTGTCAACAACAGCTCCTTCATTCCAGAAGAGAGGTCTAGAGGGCGGTGTACCTTGGTTCCAGCTTCCACTCTTATTCGATGCCTCGGATCAGGCAAAGGAATCTCTCATTTCCCTTTGACTTGATTGTTTCTCCACTCCAGCTCCTTTCAGCATGATCGAGATCTGTATGCTTGATGGTTCAGTGATGCAGCAGTTGCTTTTGGTGATTCCCGGGTATGTGTGAGATGTCTCAGCCCTCATGAGGGGGTGGCCCTGCAGGTAGCCCCTCACATTCCCAGATGACCTCTACATTGCAGCCTTCGATGCAACTCCATATATTTGATGATGTCGGCCTTAGCCGCTTGCAGTGCTTCTTTGATTTACATATATTAGTTAGATTTTGTGAGCCCTTCCCCGCTTATAGGGGGCATTTGGTTTGTATTTGTATCTCATGTACTCAGATATTATTGTACAAGTCTTGGCTGTTATCCCAGGCACAGCATGTATATGGGATCCCTCATTGTATTGTTATTTGGCTCATGTTTATGCCAGCTGTACTTTATAGTTCGGTCCCTTGATTATTGGACACACTATTCTTTTGTACTTTGTCTCGGCGGGCATAGGTATGCCTCCCTCGCCGCCTTTAGCACAGGTACCCTCTCATAAAAAGAGACTTGTTGCACCTGTAAGTCTTGTCTCCTCAGGGTCTAGTTCTTCAGCACAGTAGTCTACCTCACATTTCTCTCTCTGACTCCCCTTTTGATGTCTGGTGATTGAGTTCTTACAACGTACTTCGGTCATACAATTTGCTCCTAACACTCGCACGCTGGGGGGCAATTTGTTACACCATTTTTTGGTCATCTAACCTGCTATCATTAGATGGACCCAAGTACACCATGTAAGACCAATTTTACCCTAAGTAAAATTGCTTTCACTATGTAAAATAACTTAATAAAACACATTTATTAGGTTGTTTATGGTCTAAATAAGAAACCCCAAAATGAAATATTAAACAAACCTATATTTGTTTGATTTTCCTCAAGGAATAATTAATTAAACAATAATTCAATCATTATTCCTGGTCATGTTTAACCCAAAACAAAGAAATTAATTAGATAAATCTTTATTTATCTTATTATTTTCTAGGAATAATTATTTAAATTTTATTTAAATAATATTCCTTGTTAAATATGACTAAATCACCCATAAATAATTAAATAAATCATTATTTATTTGATTATCTTTCAACCACTTCCTTAAAATGATAAATAAATCATTTATTTATTTATTATTCACAAATAAAGGGATTTGACCCAAGTCGAATACTTTTTCCCTCCAACAAATATAATAAAAGATTCCATAAAAGGTGGATCTAGATTTGGTTAATGTTATTTTAATCATGCACCAAGATCTAGAATGACCCAATATTTTGTTATAAATAGGAGGGTTTCTCCTACCATTCTTCACCTTTTGTTGCCTATTAGATCACTCTGGATCTATACTCTTGGTCTGACTTCGAGCCATTATCATTGTCATATTTTACATTATTTGCTGTGTGAGCTCCCTTTGAGTTCTATCTTTGTCTGGGTTTTCTACACCAACAGGAGAGAGAAATGCTAGATCTGAAGTGCCGAGGACTTCCAAGAACCCATCCCATTGAGAAGAATTGGAAACGCCTTCTTGTTTTCCTCCCAGGTGCCCTTAATACAAAAATTCTTTCAAAAAATATTGTTCTTGTCTTGTCTATTGGATGTATGGAGCAAAACCTTGTTTTTAGGCTTAATGTCTCTCTATGCATAGATCTGGTTTTTTGCAGCACTTGTCTTGATCAACTAACTGCAGATCTGAAGATATTGGCAGCTATATTTGATGTTAGGGCTATAAGTTATGCGTAGCTAAAGGGGTCTTTTTTCATACACTTCGACAAAAGATTCATACTAACAGCATCATATTCCTTTTGCATCACTTCATTCCATTCTTCATGAGAAGCATGTAATATCCCGAAGGGAAATAAACAGTAATATAAAACACACAAATAAGGTACACAACAACTAGAGACAAACCACGAGACAAAATACACAATATGGAGAACGCTGAGCCATTTTATTAATACTGAGAAATACGAAAAGTACAAATGTGATCAGAATGATGACACCTCGACTTGCTCAAGGCAAGTGTAGAAATACTCTTTGAACAATGTGTGGAATGGTTGCTCCCTCTATCAACTGCGTAATCTCTAAGCTGCTGGAAAATGTTGCCGTGCTGCTGCAACTGCTGGAATGCAATAAGTTTTTGGGGCTGCTCCCCAACTCGGAAAACGCCGAAACTCTGGGAATGGCCTCCTCTCCCAATACCCAGAAAATCCCAGAGAGCTTTTCGAGAATGGCTGACCCCGGAAAATACCTCCTTTGAGGCACTACGCTATCCCTCAAGGGAAAATGTTGACCCTGTTACACCATTTTTTGGTCACCTAAACTATTATTATTATATGAACTCAAGTACACCATGTAAGACCGATTTTACCCTAAGTAAAATTGCTTTCACCATATAACATAACTCATTTGTTTATATTTCTTGGTCATATTTAACCCAAAATAAGGAACTTAATTAAAGAAATCCTTATTTATTTAATTATTCCCTAAGAATAAGTTATTTAAATCATTATTTAAATAATATTCTTAGTTAAATTTGACTAAATCATCCATAAATAATTAAATAAACCATTATTTATTTAATTATATTCTTGTCACTTCCCTAAAATGATAAATGATAAATAAACCATTTATTTATTTATTATTTATAAATAAAGGAATTGACCCAAATCAAGAACCCTTTTCCCTCCAACAAATATAATAAAATATTCCTAAAGGGTGCTTCTAGAATTCGATTAATAATATTTTATTCATGCACCGAGTTCTAGACCACCCTAATATTTTGTTATAAATAGGAGGGTTTTCCCCATTCATTAGTCACCTTCATTGCATTAGATCACTTTGGATCTACTCTTGGTCACCATTTTCCATTTTTCTTTGTGAACTCCCATTGAGTTCTATGTTTGTTTTTCTACACCAATAAGAGAGAGGAATGTTAGATCTGAAACACTGAGGACTTTCAAGAACCCATCCCACTGAGGAGAACCGGAAAACACCTTTCTTGTTTTCCTCTCAGGTGCCCCATTCTTTAATATAATATAAAAATTCTTTTATTATTTCTTGTCTTGTCCATTGAATGCATGGAGCCATATTATATTTTATCTGCTTAATATCTTTTATGCTTAGATCTGAATTTGTGCAGCAAACTTAAAGATATTTTGCAGCCATAATCGATGTTAGGGCTATTTGTTATGCGTAGCTAAAGTGATCTTTTACGACGAAAGATTCATACTAACAATTGGCGACTCCACACGGGTTTTCTTTTGCGATCGCTGTCGTTTTATATATTCCTGCATATCCAGTTGTTTCAGACCCTAGGGTTTCTCTCCCCTTTTCTGTTTTTCCTCTTTTTATGGTGTTTTTCACCCCTAAAACCTTCAAATAGTCAAATTTTTAACTTTCGTGTGTTTCTGGCCTTATTGCACAGGTGACAGACATCAATCGCAGCTAAGACGACAAATATTTCTGAAATCTGCCGCCGAGAGAGCCGGATCTGCAGGTCGCACTTATCGGCCCAAAAAGTGCGACCTGGCCTTGAGGTCACACTTTTCTGCCCAAAAACTGCGTCCTGGACTACACACAGGTCAGAACCTGCGACCTGCCCTTTTTCTGTAAATTTTCCAGCACTTATTCTGGGTTTGTCTGAAGCTTCTGTCAGGGTTTTCCAGCCTCTGTCTTTGCCCGTTCAGACCTGTTTCTGATCTGATTTACTCAACTTAGAGGGAATCTTGCCCCTTACGACTCTAGTACCCTCCACTTTTTGTGGGAGAGTCTTTGCTTTTTCAGACGCCTGAATTTTCAGAGTTTCAGCCTTATTTTTCTCAGATTTGATACCTCCGTTTCAGATCCTTTTAGATCAGCTCTGCTCCCTCTCAAATCACCTCATATCGTTTTGTTTGGGTTCATTTCTAAGGCCACTGCCTTGTCTCTTCTAGTTTTAGTTGATCTCCTCCTTTTTAGCAGCAACCTTGCCTCTGTCTCTTTGCTGTTCCCTGCACCAATTTTCAATATATTTCTCCTTTAGATCCCAGTCCCTCCCGACATTTGATCTATTGGCCTTTTTTTCGCATGCTTTGCTTAGTTTTTCCCTCTTATAGACTAGTTTTGAGAGACCTGCCTTCTTGGGTTATATTGATGCATTGGTAGATGTTCATTTTCTGTTCTTTTAGTCTTATTTACTGTAGATTTCTTTTCAGTTACACAACACACCTTTTCTTTTTACTCTCAAAATGTCTGGGTTTAAACAATTAAAATTAACGCACACCACACACTGTTCCTAAGCGAAGAAGCGCCTAGTTAACACCTCCTGGCAAAGACTTTAAAATCAATTGTCACTGCACCTCTCTGCCCTTGACCTCACTTGATTTTGTCCCTCCCTGCCCTTATCGGTTTTTCTTCTTCCCGTCATCCTTGCGCCTCCAAGGCGCCTCTCTCGGAGACTTCTTGGCCTTCACCCTCAGTTTCCGCTTGGTCGAATTCCTCCTTTCCGTCGACATCGAGAAAGTCCTCCCCCGAGTCCGCACTCCGACTCTTCCTCTGATTGTTCGGGTTCTCCCCCTCCTCTTGGTTCCCCGCCTGTTACCTTCCCCATGTCTAGTTCCGGACCTAGCCCTAACCCCAGTTTTACGGCTGGGTCCGTGTCCAGTGGAACCCCTACGGGACCTACCTCGACTGCCCCATTACTCCCTTATATGGCTGGCCTCAGTCTCCCCGATTTCAATCATCTGATTAATGATCCTATTCGCCACGATGTTAGTTTGCCTGCTATGCCAACCAAGCTCTCCTCCGACATTCCCAAGTTCGAAGGCCTTGCTAGTGAAGATCCCTCTAACCATATCCGATCTTTCCACATGTGGTGTTCTTCCAACTCCATCATCGATGACTCCATCCATCTTTGTTTGTTCCAGCGCACGCTTACCGGCGAAGCTTCCAAATGGTATGTTGATCAAGCCACCTCTTCCCATACCACCTTTGCGACCATTGCCCAGGCCTTTTTATCCTATTTCCAACTCCCTCTCCGATACGACACTGGCACTGAACTCTTAACTTCTTTCCATCAATCCTCTTCGACCCGCCTTTCTGCTCATGTCTAGGAATGACAACGAAGATGGAGCCTGTGTCGCGCTCCCCCCTTTGAAGATTGGGTTTACATGGACTGGTTCACTCTCTCTTACCTCCCATTGGCAAAGATGTCGCATCCCATTTCCCTCAAACCGAAGAAGCCGCCCTCCAAATCGCTTTGAAATATGACCTTATCTACGCCCAATCTGGTTATGTTTATACCGTCCTTCCTGACCTTCCCAAGCCCGGTGGCTCTAATGCCCCGGGGGCATCTCACTCTACTGACGGTATCGTTGGAGCGCTGTCACATACCTCTGCCCAACCTCTTCCAGGACATGGTTTCCCTCCAGGGGCCAGCCCCTCCGGCACTTTTTCCCCTCCAGGTAGCATGTATTCAGGATACGGCATGCCTCCTCCTTTTGCCCACCCTCCTGCTTACCTTACTGTTGCCCACCCTACGCCTTATCCATATCCGCAACCTGGTGTCCCAGCTACTCCAGCGTTTGGACCTCCCACTCCCTTGCCTTTTCCACCCCCGCAATCGCACTTACTACCCCCTCCAGGGCAAGTATTTGCACAGCAGGGGGCACCTAATTTTCCTCCTTCTCAAAGAAGGAGAAGAGGCAATCAATCCGCTTCTGGTAATTGTGGACCCAATCCTTCAAGTATTGATCCTCACACTGCCCACCAGCCACAGGATTCTCAGCTCAAGCCGAACATGCCACTTCGCACCAATAAGCCTTGTTCGTGTTGCGGTGTCTATGGTCACTACACTCACGATTGTCCATTATTACCACAAATGCGGCAGATGTGAGATTCTCAGGCCACCGTGCGGGGACAACACTCCTCCCCTTCCTCCCCAACTACTTCTCAACCCGTTGTGTTTACCAATCTTTTCCCTCAACAAGGATTTGTGGCCACTCAACCCCCTCATGCCCCGGTAACCACTCAACCTTCTCCTTCTGGTTTCTCTGATTACCAGATTCTCATGATGGCCTCTGACTCACCTCTCACCATCGACCTCAACCTTCAAACTCGGTCACGTCAGTCTTCCACACCTCTCGTTCCATCTGTCTCCGAGTCTCCATCGTCAAGTCCTACGGAGCCTCTATCGATACCTAATGGTCCCTTGCAACTCCCTCCGCCCAAAGCCGAGTTTCATCCCAAACCTCCTAAGGGACCATTACGCCGAAATGCTGCCTTTGGTCAGACTGTCCATTCTTATAGCATAGTAGATGATCTGGCCCAATCTCCTGCCGCCATTTCAACACTAGAACTCCTCCAGTCATGTCCTTCTCAAAAGAGGCTCTACTATTTGTCGTGGGCGCTGTAGATCCTGCTGATGACCAATTGATTGTTTTCGACGCCCGTTAGTCAGAACATCCCCCCCTTCCTCCTTTAGTTGCTTTCCAAATCCCCGTCAAAATCCGAAACGCCAATGTTTCTCGGTGTATTATTGATGAGGGGGCATCTACCTGCGTCATGTCCGCTTCAGTTTGGAAACAACTCTGATCCCCTGAACTGGCCCCTTCCACCATCACCCTTCGCGTGTGGGATGGCCATGCCTCCCAACCCATTGGCCTATTTCATAACTATCCTATCACTCTTGCCAGCAAGACTGTTTGTGTCGACGTTGAAGTTATTGACGCCCCTCTTGACTACAACATCCTTTTGGGGTGTAGTTACACCTATGCCATGTCAGTCGTCCCGTCCGCAGTACACCGCAAGATGTTTTTCCCTCATAATGGCAAGATTGTCACCATTGATCAGTTGACTTACCATGAACCAAAATCTCAGACCTCCCCTGAGTTCACCATCTCTATTGTCACCAACAAGCAAACTGCTGATTATTTGACCAGTGTTTCTCCCGACGTCTACAAAGACTCCTCCTTGCTTGGCCCCTTTTTCGACTCCCCTCCCGTCTTTGATCCTAACTTGGCGAACGTTTGCATGATGCAATCATCTTGGGCTAACCTTACAGAGCCCACTTTGGCTAGTCAGCAACCTCAACCTCAACCAACTCCTAGCCCTTCGCTCCCGTTAGCCACCCTTCTTCCTTCTGAATCTTCTTATACCGCCACTCCTCATGGGTCGATTTCACCTGAAAACAACCCCCTTGGCACCATTCCTCCTGGCCATTTCCATGCTGGTCAGATCCCTTTCCTCGCTCCCCCTCCTGGAGCTTATTCGGTCCCTACCTTGGCCACCCTATCCCTCCCCAACTTGACCTTGGGTATACCCGTCTGGTATCTTGACCCTCCAGCCACCACTCCGCCCGGTCAACCTAAACCATATATTACTTTGACCCCAGTTCAACCAATCCCTACGACTTCTCTTGTTACGCTGGTACCTCAGTCACCTCAACAAGCACCACCTCCTGTTACAACCACTTCGAGTAAAAATGGCAAAGCTCGCAGGGGGGCATCAAAGGACAAACCTACCCCGTCCAACCCTGCTCCTCCTCGGCCTACCAAGTATCCCATCCAGTGTGCTCTGTGTGATGTTGTTGGTCACGCCACTCATACCTGCCCTGAATTACCACCTCTCAAGACCATGGTTAATGAAATGTTTCCAGAATAAGATATCCCAGAAGTCCATGTCACCATACCGGATTCTACCCCTACACTTAAGAATTTGCGCACCAATCACCCTTGTTTTTTGTGCAATTTCCATGGCCACTATACCCACCTTTGCCCCCGCCTTGACAAGTATCGTGCCTCTTTAGCCACATACCGCCAATTCGAAGCCGCCCTCGCCCGTAATCCTTCTTCCCTCACACAGGACCACCTGTCTACCACGATTACCATTCCTCCTCCTGATACCGAAATGACCGAAACTTTAGCTACCATTTCCTACCTTTCCTCATCACCGCGATTCTCGGATACCAACCCCTTAGTACCTTCCCCTAATGCTTCGCCTGATCATTCAACTGCTCACTCTGTCACCTCACATACCATCATACCTGTGAGCCATTCCCATCACAATCAAGAGTCTCATCCCTCTACCTCCTCAAGTCAACCTCTTCCATCCTCTCTTCCCATATTTCAGTCCGATGAAGACATCATGGAAGCCATGACCAACCGTGATTTTCCATGGGACGATATGCACCATCGTGCATATTTCCTCCCACATCAATCCCATGACCAATATGCCCTCGAATCCAAAGACTTCATTCCTGATAAAGTTGATTGGTTCAAAAACCCCATCCCTGCACTTGATGCTTTCGAAGAAGGTAATATGGCTAATATCTCTCCCACCATCAAAATCAACATTTCTGTCAAGCCAGGTATTGAAGAACATATCACCATGGGCGCCCAATGCACTCCGGAAGAAATTGAAGCCTACACGAAACTCTTCAAAGAATTCCATGATGTTTTCGCCTGGTCATACTCAGAAATGCCCGGACTCGATCCTGCCATTGTCGAACATCACATCGACACATGGCTTGATGCCATTTTAGTTCGTCAAAAGTTGAGACCCATCCATCCTTCTAGACGTGAAGCCATCAAAGCTGAAATCGACAAGCTCCGGCACGCTGGTTTCATTTACCCCATTGAATATACCACTTGGGTGTCTAACCCAGTTCCCATCCTCAAAAAACAAGGCACCATTCGTGTTTGCACCGACTTTCGCGATCTGAACAAAGCTTGTCCCAAAGACAACTTCCCCACACCATTTATTGACCAAATCATCGATGAGAGTGCGGGGCACGAGATTCTCTCCTTTATGGATGGCTTCTCCGGATACAACCAAATTGTTATCCGTCGTGCTGATCAACTTAAAACCGCATTCATTAGTCCGTGGGGCACTTTCGCATACCGAGTCATGCCATTTGGCCTTAAAAACGCCGGCGCCACCTTTCAACGAGCCATGTCTTATTGCTTCCATGACTTAGCCCATATTATCCTTGCCTATTTAGACGACCTAACTGCACGTTCTAAACATCGGGCGCAACACCTCATGACCTGCGTACCATTTTTCTCCGATGCCGCAAGTATAACATTCGCCTTAACCCTTTGAAATGTGTCTTCTGTGTTCCCGCCGGTTGTCTCCTCGGCTTCATCGTGTCTAAAGACGGGATAACTCTCGACCCTTTGAAGGTTCAAGCCATTCTTGAACTTCCTCTGCCTCATACCTTACGCCAGCTACAAAGTCTCCAAGGCAAAGCTAATTTTCTTCGCCGATTCGTTCCTGACTACGCCACTACCGCACACGGCTTCCTTAGACTTCTTCGATATCACACCCCTTTTTTCTGGGATACATACGATTAAGAGTATTTTGATGCCCTCAAGCATGCTCTCACATCCGCTCCCTTGATCCATCCCCCTGACTTTTACCGAGATTTCATTCTATACATCTCCGCTTCCACATATTCGGTTGCTGGTGTCCTTATCCAGGAGGATGATAACGGTGTCGAACATGTGATCTATTATGTCAGTAAGAACCTTGCCGGTCCACTTGTGTCCTACTCGCATGAAGAAAAATTAGCACTAGCTGTCGTGTTCTCGGTCCAAAAATTGCGTCATTATATCCTCATGCGTTCCACCAAGGTTGTGACTAATTCCAACCCCATGGCTTTCCTATTGAGTCGCCACATCCTCAATGGGAAGTACGCCCGTTGGGTCGTTATTCTCCAAGAATTCGACCTTGAATTTGTCACCCCAAAAAGTAAGAAAGGTTTAGTCCTAGCTGAACTCATTTCTGATTTACCTACCCGGACACAAGATACTCCAATTAATGACGCTCTTCCCGATGAACATTTGTTTTCCATCACCACCGACGATCCTTGGTACGGTGACATCCTTACTTACTTGCGAACCCAAAAGTTCGCCCTTCACCTTGGTCGTGATGATCGACGACGTATCCGACACCAAGCCTCTCGCTACCTTCTAATCGGCGATGACCTTTATTGTCGCGGCGTAGATACTGTCCTTCGTCGTTGCCTCACCCACACTGAAGTTGAGCAATTCCTAAATGCCTATCATAGTGGCGCTTGTGGTGGCCACCTTTCCGGCCTCGCCACTGCCCAAAAAATCATGCGTGCTGGGTATTTTTGGCCTTATCTCTTCAGTGATTGCATTGAAGCAGTCAAACACTGTTCCAATTGCCAACATTTCGCCCCCAAGGCGCGAGCTCCTCCCTCTCCTCTCCATCCTGTCGTCACAGCTGGTCCTTTTTGTAAATGGGCCATCGACTTTATGGAATGTCGACCTCCAGCTGCTGGTAACCACAAAGATATCATCGTGGTGGTTGACTACTTCACTAAATGGGCCAAAGCTATGCCTACGTTCAACAATACGGCAGCCACTGCAGCCCTCTTTTTCTTTAACCATGTCATTGCTTGATTCAGAGTTCCAAAATAGTTAGTCTCGGACCATGGCCGAAATTTCGAAGATCAGATTTGGCATGAGCTCTCCTCTTTATTGGGTTTTGAACACCAATATTCATCTTCCTATTACCCCCAAGGTAATGGCCAAGTTGAAGCGGTCAACAAAATTCTTAAGACCATGCTTCAACGAACGGTGAATAAACACAAAACCAATTGGCATCTCATGCTCTTCCCTGCTTTTTGGGCTTATCGTACTTCTGTTAAAACCGCCACCAGTTTCACTCCTTTCCACCTTGTCTTTGGCGAGGAGGCAGTCTCACCAATCGAATGTGAAATCCCTTCCCTTCATTTGGCCGTCGAACTTCTCCCTGATACCCAACCTATAGAACAACGACTTATCATGCTTGAGCGCGCTTCTGAAGATCGTCGTGTTGCATTACAAACTCTTGAAGCGACCAAAAAGCGCACCAAAGCTCAGTATGACCGAAAAGTGCATCCTCGCACCTTTCATGAAGGTGACCTTGTTCTAGTATATGACCAGGCCCACGATACCCTCGGTCATGGTAAGTTCGACTCATTATGGCTAGGTCCTTACATCATCAGTAAAAATCTTGGGAAGGGGGCATATCTTTTAGAGGACTTTGAAGGCCACTCCCTTCCTAATCCTCGCAATGCACTCTATCTCAAGAGGTATTACCCTTAGCATTTCCCACATAAATGCATGTTTTACTTTCTTGTAGATAGCCAGCATATGTTTGTTCTCATCAGTCACTACTTCACTAGGACACATGTTGTCCACGAAGTCTTCCTTTCCTCCTTTTTCAAATCGGATTTCCTCACTTACAACACTTTTCCTTGGGGCACCACTTAGCCTCCATCTTTGTTCTTGTCTGTGTCGATTTCCATCATGAGATACCATTTCATACTCATGTTTTTCGGGTCCCCTTTGGACCTTTCATCATTTCAACATCATCATTAGTCTTCATTTGGGTACCTTGGATCCAGCCCCTTTTCAGCATGTTCGCGATACATATACTTGGTGGTCCAGTGATGCCGCAAAAGCTATTGGTGATTCCCGGGCATGTGTGAGATGTCTCAACCCTCATGAGGGGGTGGCCCTGCAGGTAACCCCCCACATGCCCTGATGACTTCATTCCCGCCCTTGATGCAGCTCCTCTCATTTGACGATATCGACTTCAACCGCTTGCAGCGCCATTTTCGATTCACATGTCTCTATCAGATTTTGAGAGCCCTTCCCCGTGTGTAGGGGGCATTTGGGTATATTTGTATCTCATGTACTACCATATTACTGTATAAGTCTTGATGATTATTCCAGGCATCACATGTATGTGGGATTCATCCTATGATTTATCTGGCTCATGTTTCGGCCAGCACATGCTTCATTATTGCGTTCCGTGGTTTTTCGGGCACCTTATTCTTTGTACTTATTGCGTTCCGTGGTTTTCCGGGTGCCTTATTCTGTGTACTTTGTCTCGATGGGCATAGGTATGCCTCCCCCGCCACCTTTAGCACAGGTACCACTTCATAAACTAGAGACTTGTTGCACCTGTAAGTCTCATATCCTCAGGGTCTAGTCCTTTAGCACATAAAACAACCTTACATTTCTCTCTCTCACTTCCCTCTCGATATCTAGTGATTGAGTTCTTACAACGTACTTCGGTCATACGATTTGCTCCTAACACTCGTACGTTGGGGGGAAATCTGTTACACCATTTTTTGGTCATCTAACCTATTATTATTAGATGAACCCAAGTACACCATGTAAGACCAATTTTACCCTAAGTAAAATTTCTTTCACCATATAAAATAACTCATTTTTTTATATTTCCTGGTCATATTTAACCCAAAATAAGGAACTTAATTAAATAAATCCTTATTTATTTAATTATTCCCTAAGAATAAGTTATTTAAATCATTATTTAAATAATATTATTAGTTAAATTTGACTAAATCATCCATAAATAATTAAATAAACCATTATTTATTTAATTATATTCCCATCACTTCCCTAAGATGATAAATAAACCATTTTTTATTTATTATTTATAAATAAATGAATTGACCCAAGTCAAGAACCCTTTTCCCTCCAACAAATATAATAAAATATTCCTAAAGGGTGCTTCTAGAATTCGATTAATAATATTTTATTCATGCACCGAGTTCTAGACCGCCCCAATATTTTGTTATAAATAGGGGGGTTTTCCCCATTCATTAGTCACCTCCATTGTATTAGATCACTCTGGATCTACTCTTGGTCACCATTTTCCATTTTTCTTTGTGAACTCCCATTGAGTTCTATGTTTGTTTTTCTACACCCCTAAGAGAGAGGAATGTTAGATCTGAAACACTGAGGACTTTCAAGAACCCATCCCACTGAGGAGAACCGGAAAACACCTTTCTTGTTTTCCTCTCAAGTGCCCCATTCTTTAATATAATACAAAATTCTTTTATTATTTCTTGTCTTGTCCATTGAAAGCATGGAGCCATATTATATTTTATCTGCTTAATATATTTTATGCTTAGATCTGAATTTGTGCAGCAAACTTAAAGATATTTTGCAGCCATAATCGATGTTAGGGCTATTTGTTATGCGTAGCTAAAGTCATCTTTTACGACGAAAGATTCATACTAATAGACCCTGAAGGCAACACTGCAAAATATGGCCTCTCCCTCTGCAAAATGTCTCCAATAGGTAAGAGTTGATCTCTTCCCTAATCCTCCGGTCTGAATCCAACCAAATCACCTCAATCCGGAACTCTCCCCAACTAGAACTGTGTCCTCCCTTTGCAAGACTGCACTGTCCCTCCAAGGAATGCTCCTCAATGATTGAAGCTCTGATCTCTCCCTGCAAAATACGATAGGACTCCTCACCCGAGCAAGCACTCGAAGTCTCCCGGGGCTGAGGTTGGGATCTCCACACGGAGACACCCGGCGTACTGAATAGTACGTGCAGACTAGCTAAACAACAAGCGTGCTCTATGTCTAGAGACAATCTCCAAAATGCATAATCAGCAATGAAAGAAATGAGGTAGCCTCTCCTCTCTTTATCTTGGGTGAGCCTCCCTCTCTCCTTGGCCCCACCATGCTAATGCTATCCCTCTTTGGCCCACGCTACCAACTCATCTGCGCTGGCTGGGCCCACGCTGTCTAAGTGTGTCCCCCTCCCTACGTTGTCACTTGGCCCCCTTGGCCCACCTTGACCATAACATTATATTTCCTAGGGGACTTTAAGGAGTGTGTTTTATCCTAAGTGAGTCACACTCCCACTTTATTTATAATTTAACTATATAATGAAAAATTAATCAAAATTAATATTTCCAATTAGCTATCGCTAATTGGGAATATTATAGTCTCCCCCGGAAAAATGTTGCTTGTCCTCAAGCAACTGTAACGATGGATGTTGTAAGATCTACTCACCCTCCCAAGTGGCATCCTCATCTGGCAAATTCCTCCATCTCACTAAAAACTCCCGCACTGTCTTGCTCCTCAGCTGTCTCTCCCTGGTGTCAATAATGGCCTCCGGCTGCAACACCAAGTGCCCCTCATCATCTGTAGGTGGAAGCTCCTCTGTCACTGTCACTTGTTGTCCCAGTGCCTTCTTCATGCATGAAACGTGAAAAATATTATGAATCTTTCTGCCCTGGGGCAGCTCCAGCTCATAAGCAACATGTCCTACTATGTGTATCACCCTGTATGGACCGTAGAAGCGTGACTTGAGCTTCTCAGCCCCCTTTTGCTTTAGCGTGGACTGTTGGTGCGGCTGTAAGCGAAGGTAGACCAAATCCCACACCTAAAAATGCCTCTCTACCCGACCCCTGTTTGCATACAGCTTCTGCTGGTTCTGTGCTGTAGCCATGTTGTCCTTGAGAGCTCGGAGGATGTCCTGACTCTCTTGGATCCAATCCTTGGCTCTAGGAGCCTTGTTGGCACCAAAAATCATGTCAACAAAAGATAGAGCATGATATCCATACAATGCATAAACTGGAGACATACCGATAGACGTGTGATGAGTGTTGTTGTAGCAGTACTCCCCTAAGTGCAGCCACTTCAACCAGGCCCGCTGCTGTCCACTTCCATAGTTGCGCAAGTATTCCTCCAACCACTTGTTCACTATCTCGGTCTATCCATCTGTTTGAGGATGGTAGCTAGTTCTCGGTGTCAACTCTGTGCCCACCAAACGAAAGAGCTCCTGCCAAAATCCGCCCATGAAGCGGCTGTCCCCGTCACTGACGATGGTCTTTGGGAGACCATGCAACCTGAAAATGTCCCGAAAGAATAGCTCGACCACCAGTGCTGCTGTGTAATGTGCGTATATAGCAAAGAAGTGAGCATACTTTGTCAGTCGATCAACGACTACAAATATGCAGTCCTTGCCCTGCACCGTGGGCAACCCTGTGATGAAGTCCATCGAAATGCTCTCCCATTTCCCCTCTGGTATGGGAAGGGGCTGCAATAAACCTACTGGATGGTTCATCTCCCCTTTGTTGCGCTAGCAAACCTCGCACTCCCTAACATGTTGGAGTACGTCCTCCTTGAGGCCCTTCCAAGAGAACCTCTCCCTGATGGCCCTATAGGTCTTGGTAAACCCTTGATGGCCTGATAGTGGTGAATCATGAGAAGCCTACAATATCTTCTTCTTGAGCTGAGAGCCCTTAGTCAAGAAGATCCTGTCCCTGTAATAGATGATCTCATCCATCACCCTATACCTGTCATCCGTCACCTGCCCATCCAAAATCTCACAGGCAAAATGGTCCTTGGAGTACTCCACCAACAATCGAGCCCTCTAATCCGTGTCTATGCTCATCAGGGACAATGTTGCTAGTCTGCGTGAGAGTGCATTAGCTACCACGTTGTTCTTCCCTTTGACATACTCGATGTCAAAATTGTAAGCCTGGATCTTACTGACCCACTTCTGCTGCCTCTCCTGCAACTGCTTCTGCTCCAAGAAAAATCTGAGGCTGTTGTGGTCTGTCCTCACCTTGAACCTGCTGCCCACCAGGTATTGTCGAAATTTGGCTAATGCATGAATGATGGCAAACATCTCCTTGTCGTATATGGCATACAACCGCTCATGTGGTAGGAGCTTCCGTCTCTCAAAGCTATGGGGTGGCCTCCCTGCATCAAAACCGCGCTTATCCCCTCTCTCGACGCATCACACTCCAAAACAAAGGGCTGCGTGAAGTTTGGAAATGCTAACATGAGACAGCTGCTCACTTGAGCCTGTCAAAAGCCCTCTGTGCTGTATCCGTCCAACCAAATGCCCCCTTCTTGGTCAGATATGTCAGCGGTGCAGCAAGTTGGGAAAATCCCTTGATGAACTTCCTGTAGTAGGTGCATATGCCTACAAATCCTCGGAGTTCCGTCACGTTCCTCAGCTCTGGCCAATCCATGATGGCCCTGATCTTCTCCTCGTGGACCCTCATTCCGTCCACACTGATGATGTGCCCCAAATAGAGCATCTCTGTTAGCCCGAACTCGCACTTGGAGAGCTTAGCATAAAACTGCTGCACCTCCAAAATACGCAACACTGCCTCTATGTGCTGAAGATGCTCCTCCCATGTCCTGCTGTATATCAATATGTCGTCAAAGAATACCAGTACACACTTCCTCAGGTGACTGCGAAAGATGTGGTTCATACAAGAATGGAAGGTGGCGGGTGCATTGGTTAGCCCGAAGGGCATAACCAAAAACTTGAAATGGCCATAGTGACATCTGAAAGTGGTCTTGGGAATGTCCTGCTCCCTCACACGAATCTAGTGGTACCCGGATCTCAAGTCAATCTTCGAGAAGAACTTTGCCCCCCTCAACTCATCCATCAACTCGTCAATTCGTGGAATAGGGTACCTGTTCTTCATCGTTTTATTATTAAGGGCCCTGTAGTCAATGCACATCCTCAATGTGCCGTCTTTCTTCTTCACCAGTACTACTGAAGAAGCGAAAGGACTAGTGCTGGGCCGAATGTGCCCAAGAGCTAACAACTCATGGATAGCCCGCTCAATCTCATCCCGATAGGCCTTGGGGTGCCTATAGGGTGTGGTGATGACAGCCTGTATGCCCTGCTCCAAATCGATAGTGTGCACAAAACCCTATTCGGTCGCTGTCCTGGCGGTATCTCCCCAAATACCATAGCGTACCTGCCAAGGAGGGTCTGCACCTCTGGGTGTACGGTCTGCCCTGTAGATCCTGCCTCTGAAGCACGCAGCTCCACTGCCCACTTTATATCTCCCTTCTGGAAGACTGCGTCCATTCGGTGAGCTGATATTGTTTGAAGTGGATACGTATGCATGCCCCGTATCTTCTCGTGCTTCCCTGTCTTCTTATCATCCCACTCCATCTCCAAGGCCTCCCAGTCTGTGGTGACCTTGCCCAAAATGAGCAGCCACTGCACTCCCAATATCACGTTGGTGTCTGAAATGTTCACCACAAAGAAGTGGTCAGTCAGTGTGTAAGTGCCCATTGTCACTGCCAACGCTGGGACGCATCTGGCACACTGCATGGTTTGGTCCCCTAGAACCAACACTGAAAACCCATCAAAACTCTCCGTCGGAATGCCTCTTCGCTCTACCATATGTGCATCAATTAAGTTGTGGGTTGCCCCATTGTCTACTAGTATTGACATTCGCTGCTCTCACATCGTACCTTGAACACGTAGTGTCAAATACTTGGGAACTCCTCGCAAGGCTGCAAGGGCTCCTCCGGTAGGTGCGAAAGATGCACCCCCTGCTCCTGGTGGTGGGGGCGGCAGATGATCCTCCCTCTGCGCTGCATGGCTCCCCCCTACACCTATGTCGTCGTACTCATCCTCTTCTCCACTGATCTCGGAGAAGACCTCAATATAATGTGCCTTGCCTACGGCACAACGGTGTCCTGGTGCCCATGGCTCCTGGCAGGTGAAACACAGTCTCTTCCTCCTCAGATCCCTCCCATTATCATCATCTATCGGTCCCCTGCTCTGGTTCTCCTTTGGAGGTGGATCCCTCATGTCCCTCCCCTTGGGCTGGAATGTCATCCTCTGAGGGTAAGGTTCTCTGGTCCAGGGTAAAGCATCCTGTAAATCTCTAGTCCTGCCAACTGCATCATGAAGTGTGGTTGGCCTAGTGGATTGGACTAATCCCCGAAGGGGCTCTGACAACCCGTTAATAAACATGTAGATCATCCGTGCTTCTGATAAATCTGGAACCATCATTGAGATTCTCAAGAAATCTGAGATGTATGTGTCCGGACTCCCTGTCTGCTTGAGCTTCGTCAGCTCAACAAAATGCTCCTCCGGATCCTTCTGGTCAAACCTCTCTATCAACCTTCCGGTGAACTTGGCATAAGCTGTCACTATCGAGTGCCCGAGTGTAACCATCCCATGGAACCACCAATCTTGGGCCTCGCCATCTAGGTGCAGCGCTGCCACCTTGATGGCCTCCGTCTCCGCCATTTGGTTGAGCTGGAAATATATATCCAGCTTTTCTACCCATGCCTTTGCCGAACTACTTGACGAACCGTCAAAAGTTGGCAAGTGGAACCTGCCCATAGTACGATGCATATCTCCATCCTGAGAGTGTCTGTTCCCCCTGTGATGATGGCGGGGTCTACTGTCCCGCTTGAGCAAGACAAAATATTGAAATGTGAGTGCATCTCTGAACTCCTGTCCATAGGCCTGGTATTCGACAAAGTAGTCACCCATGTGGGCTGGCTCCTGCTCCTGTTCCTACTGTGCTCCCACCCCTATATCTGCTGCCAGAAAAGTGGGCATCGTGGAGCATGGGGGTGTATGGGATGCCACCTATTGTGTTGCGTAGTGCCCCTGCAAATGATGGGACGTACTCTATCCCTCTCCAATGTGGAAACCCCTCGGGGTTTCACGTTGTCTGGGCTCTGCTGCCTTGAATCTCTGCCCCATCTCCTCCATCTTCCTTGATAGGTCCTGTACTGAATTGAGGAGCATCTCCCAAAACTCCTTCGCGGCATTATCATTTGCCATCGGTTCCTCCTGCTCTGTGTCCACTACTGGAGTGCAGTCACCCTCCCCGTAGGTGATTTGCAACCTACGCTCTCGGTCACGATACTTCCTATCCCTGTAGAAAATGTACGGCTTCTCGTTCGGTGTCATAGACGACTTTCTCCATAGGCTAAGCCAGGTCTATGAGCTTTGATACCACTGTACCCTTAACACTAAGGCCCAACCACTACACCAAAAGACCGGCTTGTTACTGAGGGCGACATCCCAGGGTGTTAAGGGTGGGGTCTTAAGGCCCACCGAATCATCTGAGGGAAGGGACCCTTGCACAATACCCCTCATTACGCAAACCCCAGACACATGGTTGCGGGCCCTACCTACACACGGGACATTACAGCCCACCACGCTCCGCGAGTCTCGACCTTAAGACCTCGGCTTTGATACCACTAGGGCCCAACCGCTACACCAAAAGACCGGCCTGTTAGTGAGGGCGACATCCCAGGGTGTTAAGGGTGGGGTCTTAAGGCCCACCAGATCATCTGAGGGTAGGGACCCTTGCGCAGTACCCCTCATTACGCAGACCCCAGACACGTGGTTGCGGGCCCTACCCGCACACAAGACATTACAACCCACCACGCTCCGCGAGTCTCGACCTCAAGACCTCGGCTCTGATACCACTGTAATATCCCGAAGGGAAATAAACAGTAATATAAAGCACACAAACAAGGTACACAGCAACTAGAGACAAACCACGAGACAATATACACAATATGGAGAACGCTGAGCCATTTTATTAATACTAAGAAATACGAAAAGTACAAAGGTGATCAAAATGATGGCACCTTGACTTGCTCAAGGCAAGTGTAGAAATACTCTCAGAACAATGTGTGGAATGGCTGCTCCCTCTATCAACTGCATAATCTCCAAGCTGCTGGAAAATGCTGCCGTGCTGTTGCAACTGCTAGAATGCAATGAGTCTTTGGGGCTGCTCCCCAACTCGAGAAATGTTGAAACTCTGGGAATAGCCTCCTCTCCCGATACCCAGAAAATCCCAGAGAGCTTTTCGAGAATGGTTGACCCCGTAAAATACCTCCTTTGAGGCACTACGCTATCCCTCAAGGGAAAACGTTGAACCTGAAGGCAACACTGCAAAATATGGCCTCTCCCTCTGCAAAATGTCTCCAATAGGTAAGGGCTGATCCCTTCCCTAATCCTCTGGTCTGAATCCACCCAAATCACCTCAATCTGGAATTCTCCCCAACTAGAACTGCGTCCTCCCTCTGCAAGACTTCACTATCCCTCCAAGGAATGCTCCTTAATGACTGAAGCTCTGATCTCTCCTTGCAAAATACGGTAGGACTCCTCACCCGAGAAAGCACTCGTAGTCTCCTGGGTCTGAGGTTGGGATCTCCGCACGGAGACACCCGGCGTACTGAACAGTACGTGCAGACTAGCTAAACAGCAAGCGTGCTCAATGTCTAGAGACAATCTCCAAAATGCATAATAAACAATGAGAGAAATGAGGTAGCCTCTCCTCTCTTTATCTGGGGTGAGCCTCCCTCTCTCCTTGGCCCCACCATGCTAACGCTGTCCCTCTTTGGCCCACGCTGCCAACTCATCTGCGCTGGCTGGGTCCACGCTGTGTAAGTATGTCCCCCTCCCTACGTTGTCACTTGGCCCCCTTGGCCCACCTTGACCATAATGTTATATTTCCTAGGGGAATTTAAGGAATGTGTTTTATCTTAAGTGAGTCACACTCCCACTTTATTTATATTTTAACTATATAAGGCAAAATTAATCAAAATTAATATTTAGCTAACTGGGAATATTACAAAGCGGCTTCTTTGAAAAAATTTGGTTCAAGATCTGTAGACAAATTCAATTCACAATTATAAGAAACATCCATATCAACAGGTGAATCAAATCATCTACATCACCTCCATTTTTCCTGGTGGAACTTCTTGTTCCTGTCTTTCCAATCTCATCAGGACGAACATTTTCAAGTGTCTTTGTCAACCATTTTGGAGGACCTTTCTCAGATGGCCTAGGCTGCTCATTTGACTGAGCCGGGGTTGAATCAAGATTCAATCTCCCATTTCTGTCAATCACATCACTCAAAGTGTCATCCGTGGTTGGATCTTCATGTGGGGGAGACGATTCCAAAGATTGATTCAGTATAGAAATCCCCCCTTCAAGATGTGGAATCTGATTATCAAATTCTTGAAATGAATTTGCATGTGCGAATCAATCCAAGAGATCAAGCTGCCGCTCAACAACATTGTTAGTTTTGGAAGATTAAAAAAAATGACATTTCTAGATACTACAAAATTCTTATTATCTTCATCATAGAGACGATATGCTTTGGAGGTATTGGAGTACCCCAAGAAGTGCTCAAGAAGATACATTTTCAACTCCTTGCACCAAGTTTATTTCTTTGATCCTTAGGTATCAAAGCATAAGAGGTGGAACCAAAGACCCTGAGATGCTTTACCGAAGGAATGTGGCCATGCCACATTTCATAAGGAGTCTTATTTCTTATTGCATTATAAGGACACCTATTCTTTATGTACACATCACACTGCATCATCCCAAAACATCAATTTTACATTCATTCTTTCAGCTACACCGTTTTGTTGGGGATTATAAGGTACATTTATTTGATGTTTGATCCCATGTTGGGAAAGATAGTTTTCATATCCATTTGAAGTGTATTCTTTTCATTATCAGTGCATAAAGAGCCAATATGAGTTTGTGCATCATTTTCAATCCACACATGAAAGTTTTTGAATGTTTGAAAAGCATCAGATTTGTTCTTGAATAAGTAAACCCATCACATTTTGGTGTAGTCATCAATAAATGTCATCATATATTTATTTCCATTTGCAGAAGGAACATGCATGGGGTCACATAAATATGAATGAATAAGCTCAAGTTTTCTATGTGCTTTGAATTGGGAATCATGAAAAGATTGTTTGCTATGCTTTCCTAGAATACAAACATCACATTGATTAAGTTTTCTAGGAATCGTAGGAAAACCAGTAACACCATTTTTCTTCAACAATCGAAGGTTGTCATAGTTCAAGTGTCCAAATATAGCATGCCATAAAAGAATTGATGGGAATGTACCTTCATCATAGTGAGAATTGAATGCAAAGTTTTGTACATGAGCAGAGGTACCTTGCAGTTTTAGAAGTCTTTCTTCTTCTATCCCTCTCATGATAAGTGAGTGATCTGATGCCTTTTTGACCTCAACCTTGCCATCAAACATATGAATTGAGTGTCCTTGCTGATGGATGTGGACCAAAGAAAACAAGTTTCTCCTAAACTCTAGGATGTATAGAACCTCATGTAAAGGAAAGTCTAGAATACCAGGTAGCTTAAGCCTGATTGTGCCAAGCCCTGATCCCTTGAGTTTTGATTTGTTTGCAAAGTATACTTCTCCATCAACCTTGTCATTAAATTCTTCAAAATACTCTTTTCTAAAATTCATGTGGCATATTGCTCCTGAATCTAACAACCAATCAATTCTCCAAGAAGCAAGTGAAGCATTAAACAAGTCTTCAGTTACTCCAATATTACAATGTACCACAAGATAATGAGCGGATTAAGGTACTTTACCTTTGTCTTTTTCATGAGTTTTATATTTGGCTTCATTTCTTTCCTGCTCAACTCTTTCCCAAGATAACTTACATGTCAATGCATCATGTCAATATCTATTGCAGTGTATGCAATGAAGATCATATTTTTCACTTTGAAATTGTCTGCCCCCTCTACCTCTAAAATTTCTTCTTCCTCGTCCTATTCGGTCACCTCTCCCTCTGGAAGAATCTTGAGCATGATTTTTCTCTCTATGTGGAAGAAATACAACTTCTTCAGAAGACTGAGGAGCTTTCTTCTTCCCAAAAGCCTTTTCTCTCTTTGCAAAACTTTTCTCAAGGGAGTCAAAGGTAATCTCCTCGAGGTTCCCACTTGCTTGCAATGACTCAAGATGATGTGAATAAGTGGGATATAATGCCTTGACATAATATATGAGAGGTATGTCAATTTAAGCACTGGTGTTTTTAATGTCATGCATGATAGATCTTACTTTTGATGCTAAAGCAAGAGGGTCATCATTTTTCAATTCAAGGCTGAATAGTTTAATCATCAACTTAACAAATTCAAGTTCTGAATGTGAATCATGGAGTTCTTTCAACTTCTTCAAGGCTTCATAAGCATTTGAAAATGGTGTAATATGGCGACTCACCTCTTCATTTATAGATGTTGCAATCAAGGCATAGGCCTTGCTATTTTTGTTGTCCTAAAAGACAATCTCCTTGTTTGTTGTAGGCTTTGCAAGTGCATTTTCTCCTTCTCCTTCATAGATTCCTCTCCAAAACTCATTAAAAATGAGAGTGTGTTTAATATTTCTTGAACATTAAGGATAGTTCTCCTTGCTAGAGAGAACGATTCCCACAATAGATATGAGTGAACGCATTTTATAAAAAAAAATCACTCTGTTGCCACTGTAAACAAATACGATTATGATGCTAAAAATTTAAATTTTGCACTTAGATTTTTTTTGGTATTAAAAAAATTGCAGAAGTATTAACTAGGAGAGGGATTAACTCAGGGGGGTTTATTTAGGGGAGGGCATAACTAGTGAGGGAGTATAGTTGAGGGAGGGCGTAGCCGGTGAGGGTATTATTGTGGAGGGAGGGCATATGGAGGAGGCCGAGCAGCAAGGATAGAGGGAGGGCGTATAGAGGAGGACACACAGCGTATGAGCACACACTACAATATCCAATCTTGTTTTCCAGGTTTTGAGGGCATATAGAATGAAAATCCAATTTAGAACGTAGCGTATTGGAGGGAGTATGGAGGAGAGGCCCGATGCAGCGTATTCGACGGCATCTGGAGGGAGGGTCGAGTAGTGTGGGAGGTGATGAGCAGGAACAAATTGGAAATAATGATTAATATTTAAAATTATTATATTTAAATTTAATTAATAAACATATAAAATTCAATATTTACAATAATTTTTTTGTTGTTTTTAAGTTATATATAGATATATCATTAATACTATGCATATGACATTAAAAAATTAAATTAAAAAAAATTATAAAATATGTCAAAGAAAAATGCTGCATATATATGTAATATCAAGATGGTATAAAATTAAAAATATGAATATTTCTTTTTATGTGTTTAATTAGTATAAATATAGATAATATTATTAAGAATTAATATAAATTTATCTTAATTTAGGATTTATAAAATGTGAAATATATTTAAAATATTTAGGATTTATAAATTGTAAAATATATCTAAAATATAAATAGTAGTTATAAATAAAAACTTGTTTAACCATATAAACTAAAGTAATGGTTCATATTCAAAACCATTATATTTTAGAATTTTATATTTAAATTTAATTAATAAACATATACAAAATCAATATTTATAATAAACTCAATTTTTTATTATTTTCCAAAGGTATATATTTATCTGTCTAGATATATCATTAATACTATGTATATGACATTAGAAAATTAAATTAAAAAAATTAACATGTGGCATATATATGTAACTAGCATATAATCATATAAATTAAATGGTTGGTAAATGAACATTTGAAGTTGCGAAAATTAACAAAATCATAAGAATTAACTAAACTATAACTTTATTTAATCTAATAATTATTATTATTAATGATAAAAAGATTTAATATATAATTTAAATACATATACATTTAAAAAAACATGTAAGTAGATTATTAATCATAGATATTCATCCCCACTTTGTTCTGGAGATTCTTAATATGTAAATAGACTTTTTTACAATAGGACATGCCCAACCATAACTCATTTCATATGACACTTGTTTATATGATACATTTTTTTAATTAAAAACACAAAAGATGGTGGTTAATATTTCTATATTTTCTTTTGAACCTTCGTTCTATAAACTTTTGGATAAATGATTAAACTTTTACCTTGCTCCAAGAAAAATCCTAGTGGAAGAGATTATTTGTGGCATTGAATATGAGATAAAAGACTTACAAGATAACATAAAATATGTCATTAGGCATGAATGTGCAATTTTTCTTAGAAAGACAAAACCCCCTAAGAGAAACATTAGTGAGTAGGAGTTTCATGCCCTCAATATCTTGAAATCACAACATTGTTATTCTCAAAGTTGACAAGGGTGGGATGCTATTATCTTAGACAAGGATGATTACGGTAGAAAAATGTTGGATCACCTCTATAACAACAGGAGCTACAAGAAGATGAATAAAAACCCCCTAAATAAAGTCTTGAAAGTTGCGACTCTAGCTATAAAATCCAGTAGCACCGTTAGATCCATTAGCCATAAGCTCATTGAGAGTAACCCTCTTACTCCAAGGATCTATGGGCTTCCCAAGATCCATAAGGAGGGGGCCACCCTTAGAGCCATTATCGATACAATAGGTTAGAAAAATTATCTTCTAGCGAAGTATTTAGCTCAAAAGCTCAAGCCCCTTGTTGGCCTTACAAATTCCTTTGTTAAAGACTATTCCTCCTTTGTCACTGAGTTACAGGGTATTAAGATTGATCATGAGGATGTTTTTGTTAGTTTTGACGTGTTATCCCTTTACACTAATATCCCATCAATGCGGCTATATAAGTGATCAATACCATTGCGGATCCGAATACAACCAAGTTGGTTGAAATATGCCTTATCTCAACCTTTTTAAGCTTTGAAGATGGATTCTATGAACAAACTTGTGGGGTTGCCATGGGTTCTCCACTCTTCCTCGTTATGGCTAACTTTTTCATGGGAGACTTTGAATCCATAGAATTTTCCTCATATCAATTCAAGTTGAATCCTTGGAAGAGGTTTGTGGATGATACCTTCATCATCTAGCCTCATGGGCGAGAGAAGTTAGATCCATTTTTTCAGCATATTAACAATTAATCTATCTCCGTCAAGTTTACAATGGAATAAGAAGTTAATGGTAGCCTGCATTTCCTTGATGTTCTTATCTCTAAGAAGGATGATGGTTCTTTCTCTCACCAAGTCTTTCATAAGAAGACTCACACTGAGCAATATCTACATGCTAAGTCCCATCATTATCCTACTCAAAATATGGGAGTTCTCAACACATTGGCTACTCATGCTTTAAGCATCTCTGATGAAAATCACCTTGACCCATCAAAGATCCATCAAAGACCAGGTGGACCCTAAAAATATGAAAGGCGTTTATGTAATCCCATGTTCCTGTTGGCCCCCCTACATTAGAGAAACTAGCTCCTCAATAAATCAAAGAATTCATGAGCATGCAACTGACATCAAACATGGTAGGACTCGCTCCTCAGTGTTGGAAGAACATGATGAGAAGAAGAAACACCACATATATATTGAAGATGCCAATGCCATTGCAAGGATTGAATATTTTCATCACCAAAATTTTAGGAAGGCCATCGATATTGAGAGAAGACCAAGTACTCTAAATAGAGACAATGATTGGAAAATTAGTAGTTGTTGGATCCTTGCTCTTTCTTTTTAGGAATCTTCACTTTTTAATTGTTTTTCCTCTTGTATTTGGTTCTTTGTTTGTTTCCTTTTCATGTTGTTTTTTTTTATCATGTAATTTACATTTATTTATAGATTTATATTTTTATAATTCTAATTCTTAGGAATATTCTGATTCTTAGTATTTTAATTTTAATTTTTAGATTATTTATTTATATATATATATATATATATATATATATATATAATTCTTATTATTTTTCACAATATTTATATTTAAATAAAATATATTTATATATTTAAATATATTAGTTTATATATATTAAGATTTATTTATTATTTCTTTTTATATTATATTTTATTATTGATGACCATGTGATTTTACTTTTTATTTGATTTTTATATAAACATTAAGGGATGGCTTTTTTCTTAAGATTTTTTTTAAATGATTTTTTATTATATTTTATATATTTATATTCTTTATTATTTAAATTTTTATTAATTAATATATAAATTAATAAGTCTTTTATTTTTATTTTTTAAATTTTTTGATTAATAATTAATTTATTATTAATATTATTATTGTTAGAATTTAATTTTTGGGATAATTATCCGTACATGTTATATTATTTATTTTCATGTTATGATCAAACTACTCATCTTAATTTTAAAGATGCTTATACTCGGTGGTTCAAAAGATACAATAATTTGAATGTGATTTTTTACTAAAATATTTTTAAATATACAATATGATTTGTGTATACTACTAAAAATATTTTAGAATATTCTATGGAGGTTAAATCTATACCATCCACATTATACTAAAAATTAATATAAATATATCCTAACTTAAGATTTATCGATGGTCCAGAAAAATCAAATTTCTTTTGGTACTGGAACATTGATTCCTCTAGAAATTTGGTAGATTTGAAATTAAGATAAATTTATACTAATATTTTTAACATTTAAAATATACATTAACTATAAATTTTAATATAAAATTTAACATGAATAAAAAAATTCACACATATTAATTTTTTAAATATTGATATAATCATCTTATTAAAAATCAAAATTTTAAAAAATATTACCATTTTATAATTGTGAATAATTACCAATTATTAATAAAAAACTTTACCAATTATAAAAAACTTGATAATGACCCATTATGATTAAGATAAGAAATTCACCTTTTTATTTTAATAAATACACTAATTTCAAATTAGTGACATTAAAGGACTTGCCTACCATATTTTCAAAAGAGTGATTCCCATTTTATAGCGTTTTACTTGAAACTTGGAGGATTTATATTTATATATATATATATATATATATATATATTAAGAATATATATATATATATATATATATATATATATATATATATATATATTTATATATATATATATATATATATATATATAATATTAGTATATTAAGAATAAATTTATATTAAAGGAAATTTTGCAAAATTAAAAATAAATGCAATAAAATATATATAATATTGTTAATTGTATTTTTTAATTTATTTTTAACTGTTAATCTTAATCTTAATATTATTAGTTTTGTTTATGGAGTTTTAGAGCGTTTTGTTAAGGGGTTTTGGAGTGTTCTGTTAAGGTATTTTTTAATATGAAGTTAGGAGTTTAATTTTTCACCCACATAAAACTGATATATTAGATATGATGAAAATGTAGTCTTACCAAAATTATAAAAAATATTAATATTATTAATTTAATTAATTTTAATGATAAATTTTTAATATATTTTGAGACATAAATATTAAAATATAATTAATAAAAATAAAATAATTATTAATTTTAATAATATTTTGGATGATGATGGTGGTGGTGGTGGTGCTGGTTACCATCCATTAAGACCAATGCGGTCTATTGGACCTTAAGAGAGGAGAAAGAACCTAAGTTTGATTCTTCAAAATCTTGTTTCTATGCTCAAAGAGAAGGGAAATAAGTGCTCCAAGATCGCTATATCAAGAAGATTGGAAGTGTGACATATGGTAGGGAATTGGGAGCGAATGTGAGTAAGCTTCGGGCAGTCTAAAAGGAAGTGCTTTTCATCTTCCACCTGCTTAGAATCACAAATATGGCAGATCTATCATTCCAAGGGGTCTTGGGAATAGACCACCGCCTGGTCTCACTTCGAAGCTCACGGGAATTAGTTCTTATCTTAGCGATGTTCATTTTTTTTCTTATTGTTGGACAACACAGAGTGATAAGTCCGATTATCAAGGGTGGGGTTGATCACTTCCTTATAATATCTTAGCCTTTTTTTACCTTCGAGCTCCTGATCCTCCCACAACTTGTCCTTAAACTTGGAGGTAATAGTATTTTTGATATTATCTTTACTTCCCATACTGAGCTCTTTCTTAATTTCCTAATGGTTGAACCAAGAATAGACATCCTTATGTCACCGGCACTTAAGGCAAAAGTGAGAGTTTTAATTACAGTTTGAAACAATTTTAAATATTTTTTGATTCTATATTATTAATGGACTTGCCTATCATATTTTCAAAATTTTCAAATTGGTGACATGGACTTGTACACCATATTTTCAAAAAAAAAAGTGATTACTAACTAATTTAAAACTGGCCAAGATTGATAACAAATTATGATTGGAATTTGGGATAAATATTATTATTATTTTGAAATACTTAACATCTCAAAAATAAATATTACCATTAAATTTGCTTTTTTAAAAATATATTTATATGTAAAGAATAAATGCATTAATTTAAAATTAGTGATCTCAAAAGACTTGCATACCAAAAATAAATACATTAATTTCACATAATGATGAGGTTAAAGGCGTTTTTAATTTATTTTTAATTTTTAATTATATTTATATTATTAATTAAATTATTTAATGATGTTTAATGGTATTTTTTACTAAATTTTGAACATAAGTTTTAAAATGATATGCCATAAAAATAAAATAATTATTAATTTTTATTAATTATTTATTAAAAACATATTTTAAACTATAAAATAATTTTTGCAATTTATATTATGATTTTCTTTGCGATATTCTATAAAGGTTATAAGTTTTTCATACATTTATGTATATTTATTTGATTCATTTATCTAATGATTTTCTTTGCGATATTCTATAAAAGTTATAAGTTTTTCATGCATTTGTGTAGATTTATTTAATTCACTTATCTAGTTAATAATAATAGCTAATACACTAGATAATAGCCAAGACATTTTTAATCGTTATTATTTTTGTATTATGGATTTTTTTTTTAAAATAAGAAAGACTTTTAGCTATGCTTTCAAACTTTTAGTTATGCCTTCAAATTTTTAGTTTGGTCATTTGAGTTAAGGCTAAGTGTGTATACTTATTTGTATAAAAATGATTAAAGATTTAGTGTATATATTTATTTGCATAAACATATTTTTTTTGGGTAACAATTCATCCATACATGCATAAAATTTAAAATTTAGGAAGTACATATTAAAGATATGATTGAATTAAACTAAGAAATCACAGAACCAAGTCATATACTTCTAGCTTGGTGTGCAACATAAATAAGCACAATAATTAGGAGTGATTTAGCTTCATAATAATCTGCCATGTATGCGATAGTTCTATCCTTTAAATGCATTGATATTAGACTGACAACGAGAACGAAGGAAAAGGATATTATCCACTTGGATTGCCAAAATATCAAATATGATCGTGAGGTCAGAAGGTGGAAATCACCTGAGAGTTTGGTAGAGTCGGAGAGGAGGTGTCTTGGGAGGAAAGGCACCTCCTCGATATAAATGGAAGGCTGGAGATAAAGAAGAGGGAGGAGGAAAGAAGAAGGAAAAAAATACAGAAAAAACCTTAGAATTAGAAGGAAAGCTCGAGTGAAATCTGAGGGATGAGTTTGGGGTTCGATGAAATTAAAAATTGAGCAATTGTTCTTGGATTTTTGGGCACAGGCCTAGAAGACTTTGATCTCGAAGTCCTTTGTATTTTGGAACCAAAGAGGTTGATCCTAGATAGGTCGAGTGGATTCGGTTGGTTTGATAACGTAGTAGAGGATTTCGAGAGCAGTGACAACCAGAGATTGACATTAGACAAGAGAAACAAGTATGTACTTTTATTTATTCTGGTATATTATACATATAAAATTGATTTTTTGTTTAAAAATGAAAAATAAGCCTTACAAATTTTTGATTGAAGGATAAATTAATTTTCACATCTCATTTTACATTAGATATAGTTTTTCCATTTATAGCATTTATTCATTTTGATGAGTATGAATCTTATGCAAAGGTTAAGGATTTAGATGTTACACAATTTTGAGCTATATATAATTGAATATTTTCATTGCTTCTTAATTTAGTTAGAGAGATAACAATTTCTTTTTTTCTAAAGAAATTTACTTTTTATTTCTAGTAGAAATATTAGTTACATAAAAAACAAAATCACCTTTTATTTCGAGTAGAAATATCATTTACATTTTACAAGTTCTTAAGGCACATACAAAATAGGTTTGATTTTATTTTGGATAGAGGTCTCCCACAAAACAAAAATAACACCAAAAATAACATTTAGTATATGAATATAAGGTCCACATTTATACATCTTGCATAGTATAAACCAAAAGTCTAAAAAAGATGCTCTCAAAATAATAGAATAATAATATAATAGATCTATAAATAATATGTTTTTTACTATGTTATAACTAAAATAGTATAAGAAAAGAAATGGATGACATGGACAATTAGGACAACTGAGGCATAATCACACAAGGTCATTAACTTATAACTTCCCTTTAACATTAACATGGAATAATGAGAACTTGGGCAATGAATTATGCCAAAAGAATTTGATAATTCCAACCCACAATGCAAGAGACATTGATGTATATCTCCATAAATATGGGAAGAGTAACTAATATGTAGGACTTTGAAGGTGAGCTTAAGACCATGGTACAAATCTTAAATCAATACATCAGAAACCCAATTATAACGACATGGTTCAAAACAAGTGTTATGTTCAAGGGTGACACTAACATATCATTGATAAATCTATAGAAACAAATCATTAAGCTATTGATTCCACCCCCTTGCCAAACTCCCCTCCATTCCCACCACCCCATCGTTTTTTGTTTTTGTTGTTGTTGTTTTTTTTTCTCCATATTTTAGAGTCTGTAAAAGAATAATAGAATTCTATGAGATACAATGGAAAAAAAAACATAATAATGTGAGCCAATACATCCCAAGTACATAGAATATATATATATATATATATATATATATATATATACACAAAAGAAAGAAAAATGAAAAAGGTAGGTTTTGGAAACACATATATTTGTCTCTTTCATGTAGATCAGGATTGGAGTGCACGAGTAATAGCTACAATGACTAGAAACAATTGATAATGTAATGGCAGTTAGCAATTATAAATCAAACTACATTGATTAATTATGGAAAATAATGCAAGCAACATTGCACCACCAAGCAATGAAAATGCAAAAAAAAACCAAAATATATGAGTTTACTAGGAAAATGGCTAGAAATAGATTGAGAGAGAATCATGAGGATTTTTCTCAAGTTTGGTAGTGCTAATGGAATTCTTGGGCCTATAGAAAAATTTGGAAAGGGTATCAAAATAGAAATTAGGGGCTAAATATAGTTTATATTGATAGGGTGGGGGGAAGAATTAGTAGAACATAATTTTAACTTATTTAAGCATTCCATCACCATAAAGTATCAATATGATAAGCAAAATGAGAAAATAAAGATATGCACAAAAACCCTTTTGAGGGAAAACTAAAAAACTTCTTTAAATTCATTGTTCTTTCCATGCAACAACCTACTATTACAATATTTGTAGGCATCAACCTGAAGGAGACACCAACCACCTCAATCTTTCAAATTTGTAGGCACCAACCTAGAAGAGACAATAATACCCTTTTCTACTTTATAGGAACCAACCTATAGAATACACCAATCTCCTTTGATGAATTGTGGGTGCCAACCTATAAGAGACACCAATCCCCTCTGAACTCTACTTTACAAAATTTTATTTTATGGTCCATTATTATTTTCTAAATCTTTATAGTTACCTCATAAAATATTTTCTCTCTTGTAATTTTTGGAGTCACCTCATCAAGTCTTTTCTTTGAACCAATTGCTTCCTTTACATACCAAATTCTAAAGATGAAAACTTTATTGCTTGAAACTCTTCAGGAACTCCTCACCTAAGCTTCACTTTAATCATTGTAATAATTTCTTATATGGCACTTCCTTCAACACATTGATCAAATTTTTGTGCTCCCTTTAATCCAACCTTTCAAGATTTAGTATTTTTGAGCCAAGTGATTTATTTCATGTGTAATTATTGACCACCATAATGTTTATATTAAAACTAGTGCAATTATTTTACAAGCTTTTGGATATAGGTGCTCCCATCAATCCAACTATCAACTCGATTCTTATACATATAACCAAATTCTATGTAAGTGCTTACCATTCCTTGGATCTCCCTTCAATCCAAACATTTTAGAACTTGTTGCATATTTTCCTTAACACTACACCATATCCCAAAAGAACACGTCTAGGTCCTTTCCAATTAGAATAATGACTAATTAATGTTATCGGGTGGATGAGAGTTGAACCTAAATTTTCCTTGTTGGCACACTCTTTAAATAATATCTTGACAAGGGGAATTAGATGTCCTAAAACACGAAATTTTTCTTTTTATTAGGAAAATATGAAATCCTTTAAAACTCTATATCCTCATTAAAATGAAACCTTTTGGGTACAGATGATGGAAAAACATTATGTCAAACCTTGTTGTTGGATGATGGGCTCGGGACATCGAGATATCGGGACTTTAGAGGATTCATTGTTCACCACACATCAAAACATCTCGGAGACAATATGCTAAGAGCTATAAGCTCCAGTACTATAACATATTACTACTTTGACTGGCCAATAATACTGGGCACTTACCATGGCTTAAGTTATTAGCGAATCTTGAAAACATTTATTTTCCAAAACCATCATTATGGAAATATGTCGAGGGCTTAAAACCATTGTATCTATAGCCAAGATCCTTTGCAACTAGGGGCTCCAAGAAAGGGGTACATTATATCAAGATATCAAAAATATGATTAATTGTGCTTTACCAAAAAGATGATATGCCAAGGGCCCTTAGGTGCTATACTTAAGTACCCACGTGACCAAGGCTATGACTAGGAGATTTATTATATTGGGATATTATAAAATCAACAAATTCGTACCCTTTTGACTATTACATCAAATGGTAATATCTTGAGGGTTTAAGCCCTTCGGAATTATACCTCAACACTACATGATCAGGGTAGAGACGGGGAGCTATAAATATGGAATATGGGAGAAATACATGAACCCACACCCTTTGTCAACGTGCTGATATGGAGATATTTTTAGGGATAAAAGCCCTTAGGTGCTATACCTTGGCACCATGCGACAAGAGCTTAAGATATCTTGAAATAGAGTAAAGTGCAAGCCATTTCTCATTATAACCAAATTTGTGGATTTTCATAAAAACAATAAATAACTAGTTCACTTTTATCGTTGATATGAATCGATCCCAATAGCGAATTCTTCCAATGTAAAAAAATTCTCAGTCCAAAACCTCTTCAAAGAGACTTCAATTGCTACTTTTATCGTCACATCTTAGCTGTCTTCTTCACCCTTTCTCTTCATCATTGCACCTTTTCTCCTCAGGCCCTCTTCTTGCTTGCCTCATATTACTTCTACGTGCTCGCCTGAGATTACACTACTACACCATGGAAATAATAAAATTAAATTCTCCAATCCTAGATATTTATAGTGATTTGGAAATCGAGGTTGGGCCAATTCATCAATAAGGGCTCTCAAATTCGGTGCTTGAGTTATGAAGCCAACTTGAACTCTAGTTCTTTTGACTTAGGTCAATCCTGATTTGGGTCCAATTATTCCTTTGCTTTGATAGGTCCATTATACCTCAAATGTTTGTTAGCTTTGAGTTTTCTCTCTCACTTTAAGATATATGAAAAGGGTCTTATAGCTTTCTCCTTAGATTTGATCTAACACCCCCATGCTACCCTTACTTATTATGATGATGATTGTGTAATATTCCAAATAGGAAAATGATAGTAATACAAAGAAAATAAAAACAATAATGCCATAATATCAAAACACCATGAATAGAACCATAAATAGCTGAGCCATTTTATTCATAAGGAGGTGGAATACAAGTACAACAATGCTCAAGAATGGTAGCACTCAAACCGACAAAGATGGCTAGAATGAACCTCAAGTTCCCCCACTGAGAACAATGTGTAACTATCGCTCTCTTGGAGACCCTCACTGCGTTGCCCCTGCTGGAAATGTTGGAAATGCAACTGCTGGCTGAAAATAGGTGTGTAGATGAGGCTATTCCGATGCTCATAAAATTATGGGATTTGGACACCATATTTTACTTGCAAAACCCAAAAAAACCCAGAAAGGATTTCTGGATTGGCAGACCCCGGAAAATCACCCTCTTAGGGCATGAAAATGCACAACTATTATGATATGAGTTGAACTAACAAACAAAATGCTGCAAAAACTCCTCCATAGCTCAACTAGTGAAGGGCTTATCCCCCCACTGGATTCCAAGCGACAATGCTATGGAATCTTACCCTCCTCTGGATCTCTCTACTGCTGCACTATCTAAGTCAATAGGTGACTGCGTTGCTTAAGAGGGCTACAAATGGCCAAATGTTGGAATATTGAAATCTGCTCACAAGATAGAAGGACTCCTCTCATGAGTGGGCACTCGAAGTCCCCCAAGGACAAGGTTGGGATTTCCACTCGGAAACATCTGTGTGCTAAACAACACTGCAAAATCAGCTAAACAGCTCAAGCGTGCTCAAGTCGTAAACGACAAGAAATCAAATAACTTAGAATGCTCTCTATGGCTGCCCTCACCTCTTTCTTATACTTGTGGAACCCTCACACCCCTCAGCCTACATCATAATTGCGCTTCTCTCTTGGTCCATATCCTCTTCCTTGACTGCACTGTTCACATGATCTCTTGGCCCCCTCCACTACTGCACTATTCCACTTTCACACTGGTGAAGTGGTTTTATTCTACTAAAGGGATTTATGGGTCCCTTTACCCTCCTATTCATCTACTTAGTCAAAGAAAACAAAAATTAATATTCTAATTAGGAATATTACAGTCCTCCTAGCCAAAATGTTGCTTGTCCTCAAACAACTGCAAGGATGGATGTTGCAGAATTTTATCCCCCTCCCAAGTGGCATCCTCATCTGGAAGGTTCCTCCAGCTGATCAGATATTCTTTGACTACTCTGATCCTCAGTTTCCTCTCCTGAGTATCCAAAAGGGCCTTCGGCTGTAAGACCAAGTTCCCCTCATCATCAATAGGTGGGAGTTCCCAGTGGCAACTATCTGTTGCCCAAGAGCCCTTTTCAGGCAAGAGACATGAAAAATGTTGTGGATCCTACTCCCTGTTGGGAGCTCCAACTCATATTCTACCTCCCCCAAACATCGAATCACCCTGTATGGCCCATAAAAATGGGGCTTGAGCTTCTCCTCTCCCTTCTTCTTTAGCGTAGACTGCATGTATGGCTGAAGACGAAGGTAGACCAAATCATCTACCTCAAACTGCTTCTCTATGTGGCCTCGATCTGCATACAACTTCTGCTAGTTCCGAGCTGTAGCAATGTTGTCCTTAAGAGCGCGGAGTATATCCTAACTCTTTTGGATCCAATCCTTGGCCTTGGGGGCCTTGGGGGCCTTGGGAGCTAAGAGAGCCTGCTACATAAGCCAGATGGTCAGAGTCTCTTTTTGATGGTAGATTGGTTGTCGACAGATTGACACCAAGCCCCAGTTTTGTATCTTGTACTAGTAGATGTATGAGGGACATTATCCCTGGTAAGCCCTATATTGTTGTATTATTTAGTTAGATTAATATAACAAAGTTGGGTTATTGTACAAATTTTGTGTAAAAAGTTGTCTATATTTGTGTACGTGTGATTTACTGCATTATATTGTTCCACTGTGGAAAGTATCTTTGTTGTGATTCTCTATTTGGTAGTGTCAGAGATTTAAGATTCTATCCTAGACACCAAGGTCATGGAAAAACAACGGAGGGAGATGAAATATCCCCTGGATGTGTAAATAATTTTCATACGCTTTTGTTTTACTATATACGATCTGGTAATTTTAGACTGAGTAAAAGTCCAGTGGAAGAAATATATATATATATATATATATATATATATATATAAAGTTATATTAATTCTGTTTCTTTTAAAATTACATTTAGTTGTGGAAGTTATAGGAAAAATACTCAAAAGAGATAATCTTCGGTTCCATATATTTAAGCTAGTTGCTTCCTAACCCCTGGGAGATAAAAACATCTTGATTGGGAGAAAAAGGCCGCAAGAGAGAAATCAAGAAGAAGGAGGAGGAAGTGATGGGACGAGACGTTGTCCAAGCAACGAAGATGTGTCGTTGAAGGGTCTTCTTGAGTTGGTCCTGAACTAGTGGAAATCATGTGATAAAAAAAGGATTTCTGGATTGGATTGGGGTCCTCAGGTCTAAGAAAATATTTCTAACCTAAACTGTGCTGGAATTGAAGAAGCTCGGGGGGATTTCTGGATGTGATTGCTAGACTCAACGGTTGGGTGGAAGATCCTTTTTCCAGTATTATTCACGGCCTAAATATTTGATAGATAAGTATAAGTTTGGAACATGATACCTGTTCTCTTAATAGTAAATTTTAATGTTTGAAAATAGGGACTATGTGATGAGCAAATGAATAAGTGGATTACTCTGGAAAGAACATTGTAAATGTATGTTTTTGTAGCATTGTATGTGTTCTAGCCACAAAACTTTGTGGAGAGGCTAGAATACACGAGATCTCTAGAACCCATAAATCGTTTATGGAAATTCCACATAGAAGTGACCTAACTAGATTAATAACCAAAATTTTAATGTTTCCTAAGTCTAAACTTAGGAAAATGGTTAATTAATCAGTATTAATTAATTCAAGGAGAGAATCATATAGAAAATCACACGAATCAATCCATAAATGATCCTATCCATTGATTATGTTTTAATCTTGGTCGTTGGTGCTCCAACAAAGGATTATAAGAGGAAATTGATGCAGTGATGGAGAATACACTTGGAGAGTTCGATTTCATTGGCATATTGGTTTCGAGAGTAGAAACAGTTAGTTGTCGGAAAGAGAGTCAGAGGAATCAAAGTAGTGAGAGAGGCGGTAGAGACAATGAGGTTGGAGGAGGCATTCCATATCCAACAAGTGCATTTTCAGAGAGGAAGAAGAGCCATAGAGAGGCTGACATTGGGGTAGCACAGTAGTATCTAGAGGAAAAATCGATTTTTTGAGAAGGAGAGATGTTTTCAGTTCCAGAGACCAGGAAGGAGACCCAGAGAGTCGGAGAAGCATATTTCTAGCCAATAGAAGGAAAAATGACTTCATCAGAGATCAATCTGAGGCTAGACATCCATCCAACTATGTAGAGGTTGACGCAGAGGTTCATAGGGTCATATTTTTGAAGGAAAGTCATGCCAGGAGATTTCTTGTGGGGTAAGGAAAATTTCTCACTAGATTTCTGCCAGTATTTTTCTCTGTAGGATTGTCATTATTTCGGAATCCAGTTGCACTCATATTTTCTCACTGCTACATTATAATAAAACCCTCAGTTGTTGCACCGGTTTTCCCAAGTTGGGTTTTTCCGAGGAATTTTGTCCAATAATAATTGTGTTAATTTTATGTGTGTGTGCTAGCATTTTTCCTAGTGTTTATTCTTTCGAAGCTTTATTTGTGTAGATTGCAGTGCGATTTATTCTATATTTTCCGTAGCAAAAAACAAATAAATTGTTAAATAAAATTAACAATTATGAGAATAATTCTCTGTTGATGCAATAGGATTCCAATATGGAATTTTCACAGTAAGATTTTGATAAATTTTGTTTAGGATTAATAAGTAACATATCTTTTTACTTTGTCAATAGAGAACAAGTGAGGGTAATATAAGAAGGCAGATTCACTATGATAAATTGATAAAAAGACAAATTTCCTCATGCCTATGGACTTACCATTCCCTTATGGTTTTGAGGCTTCATAGAGAAGTTCTTTGTCTTGTGCTCCCTCCTACCTTAGGAGTCGACTTAGCTTGTTAGAATCTAGGTCATGGAGGAATACCTAGTGGACTATTTTAAGGATCCTCTCACTAGGGTCTACATATGGAATTTGTGACCCCCCTCATCTCATGTTCCATTGTGATCTGTGATGATATTACTTTTTTGACATTCAGGCCTCTATGAGATTTCCTTGTATGTTGTCAAACTCATTTTCCAACTTAGAAATTTGCATAATCTAATCGTCTTGAAAGGACCGTGGCCCCTCATCACCTAGATCCTCTCATAATGGATCATCTATAGCCCCATTGCCCATAATTCTATAATCCAATTCCATGGAAAGAAGTCATAACTTACTCTTGTGCGAGATGCCTTCCTTAACCTTTCATCTTGACATATCCTTGCAAGGTCTCCTCAATATTTACTTCTATTTAATTTTGATGAACTAGTGTCGGTTGGTTTCATCAGAAGTATCCTTATGATATACATGCTCAACAATGGTAGTCCTATCCATACCAACCCTCCCACAAAAGCTTCCATGTCTCCACCTATCAAAGACCCTACTTGAAAATCCAAAATATGTGTAAAAGAAAAGGTTGAAGGACCTGATATCATGATTAGTGGAGGGGATTAAGAAAAATGATATTCAAAATATAAAGAATGTGTGGTCATGGGTCATTTTTACAACAAGAGAATGGCCATGGAAATTCTGAAAAAAGTGGACTGGTAGGAACTCCACAATTTATTTTGGTGACCCTCCTTTGTGCTTTATCCTTGCAAGACATTGGATGGTGTGGGCCACAACCTTTGCAACAGATGCAAAAAAAGCTACCCTTGAAACATTTTCACTGGGGCTTGAGGGATTTTTTCATAAAAAAAGTGGAGAGTTGATTTTGATGCCTGATTTGAGAAATTGGAGGTGATTCCTATGTGGGTCTGTCTTCCCAGGTTTCCTCTAATTTTTGGGTCAAAGGATTTATTTTTAGAGATAGGAAATAGCCTAGGCTTCCTCTGCAAACCTAAAATTTCATTTTGGGAATCATTATCTAGCTATGTCCTATATTTTGGTGGGTCTAAACCTATTGAATGGACTTGTGGATTCCATCATTATCAATAGAAGTAACAGATTTTTTAGGGAGCTCCTTGATTATGAATGTGAACCTTTCAAGTGTAGTAGATGCCATGCTTATGACCATCTTTGGATCAATTGATCGTAATATTCAAAAATAAAAAAATCAGGTTAAGAAATATTCATTGTCTATGGAAAATAAAAATGGGTGTGCATCTCCATCCAACCACCATAACATGACAACTCAAGCACATGAGGAAAATTCTATGAAGGTATGTAGATTCTTGTCTCTCTTCTCATCATTTTTTCATCTTTAGTTGATCATTTAAATTTAAGTTCCCCCCTTTGGTTTTTGGGTCCTCCCCCTATTCAATATGTCTTAGTGGTTTTTTGTCCAATTTATTTTGACTCTCCTTTCCACTTTCCTTCCCTCTAATTCCTATTCCCCCTCCTCTCATGGATATTGATGCCTCCATCCCACCAATACCCTCTACATCTCTCTCCTCCACCCTCCCCTCTAAGAGCACATCCCTTTCCTCTAACACTAGGTTGTAGTGTAGTCTTAATTATAGGAAAAAAGGAGCCCCCCTTATGGAACACATTATTGATGACGAGGATTTGGGGAATTTGATGAATTGGAGTTGAAATCCTTGATGAGAGTTTGGAAGTATCTTATCTCTCTTTCTTAGAGACAAGAAAATGTGGAAATTAGATATGGAAAATGGAAATTCATATTAGGACCCCTTAGACTATCCATGTCATAAATGTACTCCAAATGATTTGTCTCTCTATCAATAGTGGGGAACTAGCCAACCCTTTTAAACATATAGCTATAAAGCACTTGGTGGTTTCTCACAAACCTCAAGTTTTACTCATCGAGGAGATGCGACTGGAGGGTCAAAAAGCCACATAGGTTTTATCATCTCTTACCAAATTGGGAGATTTTGGTAATAAATGCAATTGGATATTTGAATGGCTTGATTTCTGGCTAGAAATGAGGGACCATGAAGCTCAATAATGCATGGTCCATAAAATTAGGTTTAGAAATTTAGCTTTTCAAAAAGGACCTAGCTCTATTTTTTCTCTAAATTAATTTGTATGGTCCATACGAAAAACATTTTGGAGGCCACTCTACAGATTCCCCTCCTCCACAGTGGAATAATTGAGGAGATCTAACTTTTACCCTCAATGCCAATGAAATGAGGGGTTAAATTGCTCACATTGATGCCCTTTTAGCCTTCCTCTTGTGTATCCTAAAAAGAGTTGGTCTCATATCCAACCATCAAAGCTAACCCCTACTTGGAGGAGTAAAAGGTGGGGATGGACAAAATTTACAAAAGGTTAGACAAATTCTTAATCGCAAAGTCCTTCTTGAAAGTTAACTTCAGGATATGTCAATGGGTTTATGATGGAGTATATCTTGAAAACAATCCTATTATTCTAATATGGAATCCTCTATGTAGAAAGCCCCTTTTCCATCAAAATTTAACCCCATTGGTTTGAGTATTCATCATTATTTCACTCTCAAATCAACCTGAAAGGCCCTAGATCAATTTTACAAAGCTTCTCCCCTTGTATAGTTCCCAAAAAATCTCATGTGGATGAAAGAAACCACTTTATCATGAGAAAATAAAAATAAGGAGAGGAACTCAAAACTCCTTGATGATATTGGAAATCAACTAAGGAATATCCATAAGGATGAGGTGGAAGGGTAGTATTCTATCTAAAGCTAGGATCTACTCAAAACTCTTGAATCTCAACAAAGGAAAATTCTATGGGACAAAGAGATCAAATGGAGGGCGAAAATTTGAGCTTTATGGATCCAAGAAATAAAATTATTCCACCATTTTTCAAACCACAAGAAGGCCATAGAATTGATCTAGGATACTTCCAGATTATATGACATTCAAGCTATTTCCCTCTTGAAATTGGCTAAATAAGGTACATCATACTTTAAAAGAATTTATAAGGATAAATTGAGGGCCACTATTAATGATGTCCTATAAGTGGCATCCTTTTTCCTGATCTGAAAATGAAACTATTTGTATCTGTTGTTCAAACTAATCATTTCCATTTAATTAAGTGTGAAAATTGTTTGTCATGTCTTGCAAATTAAACAAAGTGTTTTTGGTAACTGTTTTTGAGTTTATGTGTGAGGGAATGTTAATTAAAATTACTGTTTAACATCTTGAATCAGAAATACACAACATAATAACTTCACCATAACAACACAACAACATGATGAGGCAGTTCACCCCTCCTGGGCTACATCTGTCGGGTCCAAGGCTCCCAATGGGCATGTCCTTGCTCTATTAGGTTGCTCAAATTGGTTTTACAGTGAGAAAGAAGCCTAAACATGCTGAAACAACTGTGAAAATGAATTCAGAAGACAGAAATAAGCTAAGTATGGCTTTTATTTCACCTCAAACAATGAAGTGTAGCCTAATGCAGCGCCATTGCCCTCATGGCCCCGATGGCTCTCCAAGCTTCCCTGAATAAAATATGGCTGAAAAACACCTATTTTGGCACTGCAACCTATCCCAATGGCTCCAGAATGCTTAGAATACTCAAAATTGACTAAAATTTTGTCTAATTTGGTCGAATATGGAGAAAGTTATGATCCCAACAGTATTTTTCCAAGTGGCCCTAAAAAAACTCCACTAAACTTGGCTAACTCCAGTTAGCTCCACCAGAAAGGCGAAATCTTCGAAAATTTCGAAACCGCATGCTAAAATTGGCCCAGGCATTTATTGTAACTGTTGGTTAATCTACGCGTTCACATGATGGAAAAGAACTAACCGTCAATTGTTGGGCGAATAATGTTAAAGTCGCGCCCCTGGTCATGGCCCTTAGATCACATGTGACAAGGGCTAGCACCCGAGGGCTTAGCCCAAAAATTACCACCATTTGTAAAGGGCTTAGCCTTTGGTCCTACGCCAGGTCGCGAGGTTTAAAACCATAGCCCTGAGGGCTAATCCCTTGTTTTCCGCCGGTTCAAACGTTCAAACGACACCGCTATAACTTGACCCTTTCGCGTTCGGGTTAGGTCGTCCTCCGCCCGACTAACCTGAATATGTTCACACCTGCACGAGGTCTTGTTCACCATGGCCCGCTGTTTGGTGACCCGAATGCTTTCAGGGTGACTCGACTCCGTTCAGGTCAGGTCGGGTCTGCCCACCAAAATAATTTTTGAACAAGACTTGAACCTTGGGTCTGGGGCCACGTGGCAGCCTCCAGGTAGGCCACGTGGCACCCTCTGATAGGGCCCCAAAAACCATATAAAACAATAAAATTCTGCCACATATTTTTTTTTGAAAATGACAAATTTTTGAGTTCAAAAGTTTTGTTTCAAAGGTTATTGGGCGTTTAAAAACTTCAATATCTTCTTCATACGACCTTGGATTTGGGTCCCATTTCTGGCGCCAGAATCGCAGCGATGAGGCCTATCCGGTAGTTTAGTTTGCAACCAATTCTGAGCAGTTCCAATTTTGAGGATTTTTTTCCTCTTGGACATGATCACCTGATCACACCTCCCCATTGGGAAGCTTTTGGACCCCAAAAGAATTCAATTACCTGTTAGGAAGATGAGGGTACAAATCCCTCACCTTTTTCACCTCAATCCACTTTTCCTTACTCGGTTTGCTACCTTTAAGACCAACCTGAACATAATCAACATTTCCCCTCCTCGAAGTGCATATCCTTCTGTCAAGGATAGCATCCTCTTTCAGCTCATCCAAAAATTCTGGCGAGAAATCCTCTATGGATGGCAGTCGAATGTCACTTTCATAATAAAAAATTAAAGGAGGTTCATACAAACGTAAATTTTCCACATTCACAACAGAATACATTTGCATATATGAAGGCAAATCTAGTTGAAAAGCATTATTTCCAACTTGTTTAAGGATCTTGAATGGACCATAACGAATAGGCTTCAGCTTTTTACCTTCTCCTTGCATTCTTTCCTTACTAATATGCAGCCATACCTCATATCCTTCTTGAAACTTATGATCAACTCTGTGTTTTTCATGCCTCTCCTTGTACTTGCCTTGAATTTTTTCAAGCTGTTCTTGAACCTGCTGATGTATGAGCTGAATTATTTCAATGAACATGCGAGCTTTGTCAATGTCACTATGCCCATCAATGACAACATCCTTCTCAAGAAAAAATTCTAAAGGTGACTTAGGCAAATACCCAAAGCAAGCGTCAAAAGGTGAAGTATTTGTAGAAAAGTGCTTAGCCCAGTTGTAAGAATGCTGAATGTAATGCAAGTGCTCATCCCAAAGCTTGGGATTCTTGCTTCTATAACCTCTCAAAAGATGTACAATGGTTCTGTTCACTACCTCTGTTTGGCCATCTGTTTGCGGATGGAAAGCAATACTCTTCTTCAACTTGGTGTCCATCATCTTCCATAAATTGGTCCAAAAATTCCCAACAAATATGGAATTCTTGTCACTAACAATAGAAGTAGGCAAGCCATAATGAACCCAGACATGTTGAAAATATAAATCAGTAGTTTTTTCAGCAGTTATAGATTTCTTACATGGCATAAGAATACACATCTTGTTGAATCTATCAACTACTACATAAAGATAATCATGCTGCTTTCTAGATAATGGTAGACCTCCAACAAAATCCATAGAAACACTTTCCCATGGTCTAGAAGGTATCGGCAATGGCGTATATAAAACAAGCTTCCTATTGCTAGGCTTGCTTGTAGCACATAATGAACAACCTCTAATGAAACGTGAAACACTATCTACCATGCGAGGCCAATAACAATACCTCTGTAATGTGCCACCGTTTTGCTTACCCTGAAATGTCCAACAATAAGAGAAGAATGAGCTTCTCTCATGATGCTTAGTCTCTCCCCCTGTGGTATACATAACTTGCCCATATGAAACAACAAATTATTATGCAAATGATAATCATTCTCCTCAACATGATTCCCTTCACTCAAGTTAGCATACACATCCTTAAAATCAACATCTGGTGCATACTGTTCTATGTAGCTCTCATGTACAATAGAATCATTATTAAGTAAAGTAGTAGCACTAATAATAGGCCTTGAAAGCATATCAGAAACTTTATTGAAAATACCTTTCTTGTACCTTATTACCAAGTGAAATTGTTGGAGGAAACCCATCCATCTGAAATTTCGTGACTGCTGTAATTTACTTTGCGACTACAAGTACTGTAAGGCTGATGGTTGGTATGAACAATTGTTTATTTGCCCATCAAATAGTGTTTCCAATTTTTGAAGCTTTGTACCAATGCATACAACTCCTTATCATATGTAGGATAATTCACAACAACACCATTAAATGTCTCAGAATGAAATGCGATAGGCTTACCATGTTGTAAGAGAACTGCACCCATGGCGTAATCACTAGCATCGGTTTGAATCTCGAATGGCTATCTCAAGTCCGGTAATTCAAGGACTGGAGCTGAACTTATATTCTCTTTCAAAGACTCAAAAGATTTCTATTGCTTGCCTCCCCATTGGAAAGCACGCTTCACACTTGTCACTGCATGCATAGGAACGACTATGGCAGAGAAGTTAGAAATAAACTTCCTCCAATACTGAGCTGCACCCAAAAAACTTCTTACCTCTGTAATGGATTTGGGAGTAGGCCAATTCACAATGGCTTCTACCTTAGAAAGATCAATTCTCAAAGCACCTCCTCCTACTATGTGTCCTAATTAAACCAAAGAAGTCTTTCCAAATTCACACTTTGACATTTTAAGAAATAACTGATTTTTCTTCAAAATATCAAGTACTTTCTTAACATGCATGACATGCTCTTCTCTAGTCTTGCTGAAAATTAAGATGTCATCTAAGTAGAAAATAACGAAATCATCAAGAAAAGGATGTAAGACATCATCCGTTACCCCGCATGAAAGTTGCAAGTGCATTGCATAAACCAAACGACATAACAAGCCACTCAAAGAGTCCCTGTTTGGTTTTAAATGTTGTCTTCCAAATGTCACTTTCTGCAATTCTAACTTGATGATAACCACTACATAATTCTAACTTAGTGAAATATTTAGCATCTTTCAGCTGATCTAACAAATCATATATCCTTGGGAGTGGGTAACGATTCTTTACCGTTATCTTTTTCAATGCCCTGAAGTCCACACACATGTGCCAAGTTCCATCTTTCTTTGGAATCAACACTATCGGTGACCCACATGGTGAAGTGCTTGGTCTTATGAATCCTTTTTCCAACAAGTCTTTAATTTGCCTCTTGATTTTGTCATTCTCCATGATAGACATGCGGTACATGCCTATGTCAGGAAGAGGACAATCTTGATGTAACTGGATTTCATGCCGAATCTCCATTTTAGGAGGTAAACCTGTTGGTTCTTGAAACATCTCATGATGTGCATAAAATACATCACATAAATCTGATTTAAGCTTGGAATCACAATTTTCAAATGACTCATGATTCACATCAACCTTGGGCTTAACCATAAGAAGTAAAAAACTCTTACTAGAATTCACTATCCTTTTTACCTGTCCCTCATTTACCATCGCTATATTTTCCTTCTTGCGACGTGCTCTAACAATGAACTCCTTGTCATCTTTAAAGAGATGATACTTATTTTCATGGCGATGGAAGATCGCTTTCTTGTCAAATAAGTAAGGACTTCCCAAAACAATTCCTGATATATCAAGCGGTACTACATCAAGTTCAACTGTGTCAATAAAGTGTGCAGTAATCGTGAATTGCAATATGCACTTTCTTGAGACTTGTAAGTTTTCATCCCTGCATATCGACCCAAGTGGATAAGGCTTTGGATGTGGAATGGTCTCAAGTTTAAGCTGTTTGACCAAGTCTTCTGATATGAGATTTTCTTGTGACCCACTGTCAAACAGTGTGTCAATTTTTGTATGTTTTGAGACTACCCTCACATGGAACAATTCAATTCTTTCTTCCTCATTTGGAGCTTGTACATAACAGTTTGAAGTACTAGTGCTTGGCATAGTTTCAGTTTCCTTTCCCTTCATACTTTTCAAACCCATGGCTGCAATTTTGGTTTCGTCACCTGAATCATCACCTAAGTCTTGTGGTGTAGTTAGTAGTTGCAGTTTTCTTCTTTCCTTTGTTTTTGTTAAATTGAGTTCTTTTTTCAGGATGTAATTTCCAACATTTTTTCTCTTCATGGCCTTCTCTTCAACAATGTTTACATATCACTTTCTCACCCTCTTGTTTGACAGATGCATTATTTTTTCCTTTTCCCTGAAATGTTTTATCTTTGTTTTTCCCCTTAAAAGGCTTGTTTCTACCCTCATCAAAAGTGTTTTTCCCTCTAGCCTCTAAATGTGTAGCTTGTACACAAACTTCATCTAGAATAGTAGGATTGAACATAAGGATAGTATGTCTAAGGTAGCTGTGCAAACCACCTATATATTTCAGCAAAGTATCTTGACTTTGTAAGTCTACCCCTAATAAGAATGCTCTTCTCTTAAAACTCTTGGGTGTAGTCTTGTACATTTTTTCCCTTAAGCTATCTGAAGTTTTGCCAGTTCATGATAGCCTTTTGTAAATGAGCTAATGGATAAAATTGATTTTTAATTGCAGAAATAAATTCAGCCCATGATAAAGTGATCTTACCATGTTTTTTAATTTCATCCTTGGTCTTAGCTTCCCACCATACCAATGCTGCTCCATCCATTCTCAAAGAGGCTAACTATATCTTAGTGTTGTCATCATGAAGGTTCTGTATCCTCAAGTAAACTTCCAACTGTCTGATCCAATTGTCAAGTTTCTCTACATTGACTTCACAATTAAACATAGGCAACTCAAATTTAACATCAAGCTTTAAAAATGGAATTTTACCAGTGGTTTTAGACTTGTGAGATTGATTCACCAAAGTCGAGGAGGATGATGTAGAGGAACAGGATGAAGATGGGGATGGTGGATCACCATTTCCTTCGTATCATTTCTTTGAATTGTCATCAATTTTCTTTCCTCCTGCAGAACCCTCTCCTTCTTTCTGGTTTTTAGACCCTTCTCCAACAAGCCTATCATTCCTTTCTTGGTAGAGTATCCTTACCATCTCAGTCATATCCAAGAAAGCCTTCTGGAACACCCATTCCTCTTCTTTGGAATCCATATCTTTAGGAGCTTCTCCCTCTCTTGAAGACATGCTTGAAGCTGCTTCTATGACTCTGGGAGGTGGCTCTTTGACCCTTCTTGGTTGTGGATTACTTTTTACACTAACCAAATTTCCTTCACCTCTCTTGAGTTTAAGCCTAGTAAGCATCAAAACTTGCAAACAATCAACTATATCTTTGCACAAAACAAATGCTGCCAGACAGTTTGAACCTAGCCATCGAAGAATGTTCGGAGCGGAGAGAAAGACGTACCCACTCTAGCTCCTAAGGCTCAAAACCCGGCTCTGATACCAACTGATATGAAAATGAAACTATTTGTATCTGTTGTTCAAAGTATTCATTTCCATTTAATTAAGTGTGCAAATTGTTTGTCATGTCTTGCAAATTAAACAAAGTGTTTTTGGTAACAGTTTTTGAGTTTATGTGTGAGGGAATGTTAATTAAAATTACTATTTAACATCTTCAATCAGAAATACACAGCATAATAACTTCACCATAACAACACAACAACATGATGAGGCGGTTCACCCCTCCTAGGCTACATCTGCCGGGTCCAAGTCTCCCAATGGGCATGTCCTTGCTCTATTAGGTTGCTCAAATTGGTTTTACAGTGAGAAAGAAGCCTAAACAGGCTGAAACAACTGTGAAAATGAATTCAGAATACAGAAATAAGCTAAGTATGGCTTTTATTTCACCTCAAAAAGTGAAGTGTAGCCCAATGCAACTCCATTTCCCTCATGGCCCTGATGGCTCTCCAAGCTTCTCTATAGAAAAAATGGCTAAAAAACACCTCTGTTGGCTCTGCAACCTGTCCCAATGGCTCCAAAATGCTCAGAATACTCAAACTTGACTAAAATTGTGTCTAATTTGGTTGAATATGGAGAAAGTTATGATCCCAACAATATTTTGCCTAGTGGCCCTCAAAAACCTCCACTAACCTTGGCTAACTCCAGTTAGCTCCATGAGAAAGGCGAAATCTCCGAAAATTTCAGAACCGCGCGCTAAAGTTGGCGGAGGCATTTATTGTAACTGTCGGTTAATCTGTGCATTAACATGTTGGAAAAGCGCTAACTGTCAACTGTTGGGAGGATAATGTTAAAGACGTGCCCCTGGTCATGGCCCTTAGATCACATGCGACAAGGGCTAGCACCCGGGGGCTTAGCCCAAAACTTACCGTCGTTTGTAAAGGGCTTAGCCCTTGGTCCTGCGCCATGTTGCGGGGTTTAAAAACCATAGCCCTGAGGGCTAATCCCTTGTTTTCTGTCGGTTCAAACGTTCAAACGACGCCGCTATAACCTGACCCTTTCGCGTCGGGTCGGGTCGTCCTCCGCCCGACTGACCCAAATACGTTCACACCTGCACAAGGTCTCATTCACCACTGCCCGCTGTTTGGTGACTTGAATGCGTTCAAGTCGACCCGACTTTATTCAAGTCGGGTCGGGTCTGCCCACCAAAATAATTTTTTAACAAGACTTGAACCTTGGGTCTAAGGCCACATGGCAGCCTCTGGGCAGGCCACATGGCACCCTCTGATAGGGCCCCAAAAACCATATAAAAAAATATAATTCTGCCACATAATTATTTTTTGAAAATGACAATTTTTTGGGTTCAAAAGTCCTATTTTGAAGGTTATTAGGCGTTTTAAAACTTCAATATATTCTTCATACGACATCGGATTTGGGTCCCGTTTGCGGCACCATAATTGGAGCGACGAGGTCTATTCGTCCGTTCAGTTTGCAACCAATTCTGAGCAGTTCCAATTTTGAGCATTTTTTTCCTCTTGGACATGATCACCTGATCATTTCCCCAACTTCATTTATCAATAAGGAAATTTTAATTTGATGATCGAAGTATCCAACAAAGAACTTGAATCTGTCCTTCACAAATTTCAAAAAGATAAAATTATAAGTCCTAACAGACTCCCAATTGAATTCTATCAAGTATGTTTCCACAATATATGCAACACTTTGCTTCAAGTAGTGGAATATTCGAGGACATCTAGCCAAATTATAGCTCCATTCAACACTACCTTTATTTCCCTTATTCCCGACTTTAACAATCCTTCAACTTTCACCCTATCTCCTTGTCTAACTCTCTCTACAAGATAATATCCAGAACCATTTCTCTTTGCATAAAGGATAATATTTTTTTTTTTTTGCAAGGTAGAAAAATACATGAATCAATTTGTCTTGCTCAAGAAAGCTTACACTCCATCCACACTTGGAATCAAAAAGTCATTTTCTACAAATTTGATCTGTCCAAATATTTTGATAGAGTTAGTTGGCACTATCTTCATTTTCTACTTATCCATTTGGGTTTCTATTAGTATTTTATATCCTAGGTAGTAAGTTGCACCAATACTTCTTATTTTTCCATTCTTATAAATGAAGCAACCACTTTGTTCTTTCATGATGAAAGGGGATTAAGACAAGGTTTTCCCTTCTCACAATTACTTTTCTTTCTTGTGGCTAAAGGTTTCAATAAACTAATATTTGACACTTCATCTAGGAATGTCTTTAATGGAATAACTGTTAGCCCAAATTGCTTAATATTTGACTTAGTTTTTGTTGACAACATCTTTATTTTTTATAGAGGAAAATTGAGATTCATTGAGAAGATGGAGTATCTCCTTGGAACCTTCTACATAGCCATGGATAGGTCAACAAATGGAAAAAAAACCATCAATGTTGTCTTGGGGGTTGTTATTTGAAGAACAACATTCTATTTCAAATCTCTTCTCCTTGTAGACTGAGGATATAAGCTAATGTTTTAAATATGTAAATTTCATCCTAAATCCAAATAACTACAAGAAGTTGGACTATTATGGCTAATTGAAAAAATATAAAAAAAAAGATTCCATATTTGGTGAATAGGTGGCTCTCTCAAGGAGGTAGACTGGTGCCAAATGAACTAGTTTTGGAGGCCAATCCTTGTATGCTACAGATCACTTCATGGTTCCTGAAAGGAATATTCCAAAGAACATATAATTATCCTTATGGTTTCTCTAGGTTGGTTGCGAGGAAAAACGCACTACAATACTTGCCTCTTGGAAAAAAAATAACAGTGCTAAAGGCCCAAGTAGGATGGGGCCTCAAGAACATCTTCTCATTTTCAAAAGCTCTTGCAAACAAAATTTTTGGCATTTAATAAAAGGTGAAGGACTTTAGGCCTATGTGACAAAAGAAAAGTACGTTGACCCGTCTTATATTTTGGATTAGATCAAATCACCGATAAATAAATCAAATATGTGTCCATTATTTGGAAAGCTATAGTACAAGATGAAAAACATTTAATTACCTTTCTAATTGCTCAAAAAGACAATTGAAAGATTGTGCATCTAATTGTGAGTTAACATGAATTAACATTAACATGCACTGTATATGCAAGCTACACTCTCTACTTCCATTGGTTTGTTTTATGGCTGTAGTATCAATGATTTATTTTGTATATGGAGTATAGATAGTTCACAAGATTGGTAATGTTATACAAATTCAAAGGTAAAGTGATTAAAGAAACTTTCAAGAAAGTAAACACACTTGCAAGAAAGTAAATATGATTGTAGGAAATTAAACACAATTGCACTAAACTAAATACAATTGCAGGGCATTAAACTCACTTGAAATAAAGTAAACATGCTTACATGAAAGCAAACACTCTTGTAAAAGGGGATGGATGACTCATGCAACATTTCAACTATTCACAGAAAAAGAAACACACATGCTGGAAATAAAAGAAACACACTTACAAAAATGAATTAGCACACTTCTACCTTATGAGTTTAGAAAGCTTATTGCATTAAGAAGCTTATTGCTTTAACCACTAGCATACGTAGAACAAACCACACAGGAAAGAAAAAATCACATAGGAAGAAATGAATGAAGGACTAGTCCTTGCCAATAATCCTTGTTTTTAATGAGACCAATAAATGTAATCATTTTTTTTAGCACATTTATTCAATAAATAGATGAATGCAAACCAAAATAAAATGCAATCTTGTCAAATGAATAATAAATTGTATAAATAAATTGATGTGTGAAGAATTAATTACATCAATAGATAAAATCACATAAGCAAATATTAATTACAAAAACAAATAAAATAAATTCTAAGTGAATAAATAATTGAGGAATTATCTACAAATAAATAATTGAGGAATTATATTACACAATTTGAAAAGAGAACTACTTAAACTAGACATCACTTTGTTCTATTGGAGTGGGATTTACCTCCATAGAACAAAGTGTTGATATTATCAACACTTGTTACATTGAAAATATAAATTAATATAATTAAATAAGCTAATTAAAAGTAATTAATATTTACGCAAAAATAATAATAAATTAAATTAACTAATCAAATCGTAGATTATGGAAATTATAAACTACAACTAAAATAAAAGCTTAATAATTAAATTGTTTCATTATGACTCAAACACTACTCTAAGAGTCATCGTGAAATGAAATAGGAACTCTTTTTATACAACTTGCACAAGATCCTTTTTGACACTTGTCCTTCCACATTAACTCAAACAAAAATACAAATATAATCTTTTCCAATATTTAATTATAAATTCATGTAAAACAGTAAGGACACACAATGGAAAAAACTTAATGTCTAAATCCCACATATAATAATTATAATAGACTAATATAGGGTCAAAGGCAAGTGAAAGGGAATTAAGAATAGGGAAAAGAGGATGTAAAAAGATTCCAATTCTTAGGCTCATGAGAAGCTTTCCCCTAATTGGCCAAGGGATGCATTGGAAAATTAGAGATGGCTCATAGATTTTAATTGGAAAAGACCCATGGATTGACAATTGCAACAATCACCTCCTTCTTGATCAGTTGATAAAAATATTAAACATGTAAGGTTTTTACTTCTTGGATGAAGTAGCACAAAGAGATTTGAAATGGGGTAACACTAGTTGGTTATCCTTGTATGATTTACAAATTAATGAGGAACTATCTCCTGCTTGAATACACTACATGGATTCCCTCCAAAACTATTTGTTTCTCTCTCAAATAGTCATGATCAATTGATATGGGCCCTCAACACAACTAATGGATACACTCCCAAATATAAATATTCTACTTTGGATTTGGACATTCTAGGGCCTAGATCCATAGTGGGGTAAAATGTTATGGAAGTTAAAATGCCTAGCAAAAGCTAAGGTTTTCATGTGGCAACTCATAAAAAATAAATCTCTTACATGGTATAATGATTAGAAAGAGCTTTCCAAGGGCCAGACATCTATATGTTATGTAGATAACACAAAGAATTTATCGCCCACATCTTTTTTTATTACCTATACATTCAATATGTATGGGGAAACTAAGGAAAGATCTCGGGCAATCCGAAGTGTGAATGGTCCCTTCATAGGCTTCACCCTTTCTCTTGGCTCTCCTCCTAGCATGATAAACATCATAAATATTTTCTCGTAACCATTGCTTGGGGAGTCTGGTTAGATCAAAATAAATCCATTTTTGAAAACAAGGAGCCTTCAACGCTTCAAGTGGCAATTAACAACTTTGCAATCCTAGATGCTCTCAATTAGCCTACTAAGCCAAAGAATAAGGAGTCTCATCCTACTATGCAAATTTAGTCTGATATCTCATGGGATTTTTTGATGGGGTGGTACAAGGTGCTTCTCCATGTGGTGGGTTAAGGGGATCCTTTTCCTTTTTGATTCCCACTCCATTACTTTCTCTGCAAATACCAGGGAGGCTACCAACAACTTTACAGAACTTATGACTTTAAAACTTCTCCACATTGCACATGAATAGGGAAGCTCTCATAATCATCTATATGGAGACTCACTGCTTGTCATAAAATAGAATGAAAGGAACCAAAAGTCTTCAAAATGTTCTCTTCAACCACTTTTTTAGAATATTAAACAACTTAGCTCTTATTTTTTCTGACATCACTTATGGCTGCATGTATAGGGAAATAAATCATACTGTTGAATTGCTCTCAAAAGATGGAATGACACCCAAAGGCACATGGAAGATTAAAAAAATTACAGAGGACATTTTGTCAGAATACATTCATAACTATTGTCAGCTCCTAAACACTTAATTGTGATTGTGCTCCATTGAAAATCTTTTTTGCACTCTTTATGTTGACTCTCCCTAGATTTCTGAAATGATAAAATTATATGATATAAAAGTAATTGTATTTGATCGATGTATATGTATCATGATTGTACTTGAATGAAAGTATTTTCAAACATTTCTTTTAATTTATAAGATTTTTTTTGGGAATTCTCTCTTTCTAACTCAATAACGAGTTTTGACCCATCAAAGTGTTAGATACACTCTATATATACTTTTTTTAGTTAATAAAATTGTGTTTAGTAAAATATTATAAAATTAATTTAATTTAATTTATTTATTTTTCCAATCTTACAAGAAAAGCATAAATTCCATATAATACATACTTCTACATAAATTTTCAAAATCTTAAATCCATTCAAAAGCTTTAAGATATGAAAGAACTATGACAGCTTGAAAATTTAACAAGTGAACTATATATATTTTATATGGTTTAAAAAGAAAACCTTTAAACCATTGGTATATAAAACCATCTAATATGTCAATTTACGCAGGGGCTTCAATAAGCTTGCTTGCAACCGCTCGCACAGGCGGACTGGCCTTACTGAGTCTCTTATTGTCTTTCTTCTTTCAAAATTCCTTATGTGAACCCATACACGAACCTACTTTCACTTTCATGCAACTAGTGGCCTTCACACGACATCCCCTCGCCTTCAACGGCCTTGGCGTCCCTTCGTGATTTGGCGAACCTCTGGCGAACTTTCAGCGAATTTGAAAGAGACAATACTACCTCAGTAGACAATAAAAGGCACAGAGTGACAAGTACTCAAATGCAGAACATCAAAACTTCTCTCTTTATTGATTTCAAATATTGATATTACATCAGATTTCTAGACTCAGAATTTCTTTCCAGAGATTGACTGCACCAGCATTTACCAGACTTATGCTTCTCAGTAAATGAGAAAGCTCACTGGAGGCTTCTTGGTTGTATGAGAAATTATAAACACACAGACTATACAAACTCGATCTAATGATCAGGCCACTTTAGGTTCTCACCAGTTCTGAGCACACTGATGCGCAGGCTTCTCTGATCACCTAATGGACTTGAGACTGATCTCCGTGATGCAAGTAGATCAAGATAGAACTCGCAGATGCAAAGCAGGGAGAGCTCAGACTCTGACCTACAAAACCAAAATGACTCAAACACACACTAACTCCCAATGCCGAATGAATGAGCCTCACCCTCCTTATATAAGAAATGAGGGGGACAACCAATCAATTCGGATCGTCCTATTATAATGACGTGGAGGAGGAATCATTGTTTTCGGGTAACACCGAAGTGACATCCGCACAAAGATTCCTTTCTCTAGACACATACATGTGATCGTGTGTGGGGTACAATGTGGATGCCTTTAGGTACAAAGGCCCACGAGGAAACTAACATGATTATGTACATTGAGGATGCTTTTTGAATCGGGAAAAAGCCCTCGAGAAAAATCTGGTCACTGTGATCTCGTCACTGGGAGATGGTACATTGTGGAGGCTTTTGGTCAGTGGAGCGCACGGGAACCACTAGCACTTCTTTCTGTTGGATCTTCCAAAATTTTAGTACCAGGGAATCTATACTTTTGGAAAGTGGTGTCATTTCATGCTTTTGTATAGATTCGTCTTACAATCATGGGTTTATTAAGTATAATTTGGTGCTTTATTTTGGTCATTACTAACCATTGATGATGTGTTTTCATATACATTTCTAGGATTGGATCATTTCCCATATAGTATTTTCCAAACTGACCGAGTTCCCGGACATCCTGAAATGGCATGTGAAAACATCACACCTTCCGACTTCAACACACCAATTACACTTACTTTGGAAGAAAGATTCATAAGCCACTGGATCCATTGCCATTGAGTTTAGACCATAATCTTTCCACCATTCTTGAAACCACGAGGATTGTTGACATGATTGCATTAATCCGATGGCTCCGAATTTGATCTTGGTATAGTGAGTTTCATTAGGGCCATCCTTGTTCATGAGATCCCACCATAATTTTTTGTACCCTGAAAAATTATACACAGTGTCAGGAAAAATAAAGTCAGGGTTATTACCTGGCCATTGATTGAAGCGGGTCTAGGTCCATTGTGGGTCTCTTGAATAGCTGATAACCAAATATTCGTGATAGACTTTTATTCTATCACTTCCACTGGTATATGTGGCAGTAATATCACAAAAATATTGTGATAGAGATTCTTTTGCCTCCCATGATGCTCGCATGCTGTGAGTGTACAATTTGTCATGGATCCATCTGCTACTTTTGGGGTACACTTGTCTTTCTGGCACGAGGTGCTGTATATCATTATGATTCTGCAAATGGGCATCAAGGACTTTGGTATTGCGGAGTTGCCAAGTTGGTCTCCACTCATCTCTGTACGTGGCCCATTTTTTATCATCAGGAATGGACCTTAAAATCTCTCTTTGATGGGACTGATCCCATTCTGTCACAATAACCATTACATGGTTTTCTTGGTTATCAGAATGTTCTTGATGCTGGATAAACTCTCTGCTGAGAAAGTCTGGCAGAGAATTTTCAATTCCCTTGATATGCTCAACCCTGAAGTCAAAATTTGCAAACAAAGCCTGCCATCTTGCAAATTTTGCTTCTTCTGGTTTTCTAATATTTTTTGGCAAAACTTTGCCAAGGGCTTGAGCATCAGTTCTTAATAGGAAAAATTTATTTACCAGATGAATAGAAAACTTACTAATACAATTCCAAGCAGCCTTGACTTCTTTTTCAATAGTAGAGTAATTCTTTTCTGATTTACTCCATGTTCTTGAAGCATACTGCACGATTTGTTCCTTATCTTTTGAGTCTCTTTCATCTGGTTTTTGTTTTAAGACACCTCCCCAACCTATATCATTGGCGTCTGATTCAAAAATTTTAAATGACTGATCATCAGCAACATAAAGAATAGGGAGATTCTTTACCTTGTCCTTTATCTTCTGCACTGCTTCAGTATGTTCATTGGTCCAAGGCTTTGGATTCTTCCTTAATCTCTGATTCAACAGAGATCTATCAGTGGCACAATCTTCATAGAAATTGCTCACATAATTTAGGCATCCTAGGAACCTCTGCAATTGTGTTTTATTCAGGATGACATCTGGAAACTTGTCCGTGAACTCCATTGCATGATTCTGGAGAGCAATTTGGCCATTTTCAATGGTGTGCCCAAGAAACTTAATCTTGGTCTGGAAGAGCTCCATCTTCTTTTTACTTAAAACCAGACCATTTCTTTTGACCAGCTTCATGAATATCCTCACATGTTTGAAGTGGTCTTGCAAATTTTTTGAAAATATTAGAATGTCATCTATGTATACTAATAACCATTCAGCATAGGGTTTGAAGATAGAGTCCATGACTCTTTGAAACTTCGAAGGTGCATGTTTCAACCCGAATGGCATGACATTCCATTCATAGTGTCCAACAGGAATGCTAAATGTAGTCTTGAATTTATCTTTTTCAGAAATAGCAACCTGCCAGAAACCAAATTTTAAATCAAACTTAGAAAATATTTTTGCACCTGATATCCTTCCCATTAGATCTCCTTTGTGTGGGATCGGATAGGTGTCATCAGCCGGAACAAAGTTAATGGGTTTGTAATTTATTACAAGTCTGGGAATTCCCCTTATTTGTTCACTTCTTTTATTCACGTAAAAGCCATAGCAGTTCCAAGGGCTGCTAGATTCTCTGATCAGTTTTCTTTCTCGAAGTTGATTGATCTCTTTTTCACAGAGCTGTCTGTATTCTTTGTTCATGGGTATAGCTCTGGACTTACATGGTCTGCCTATGTATCCTTCTTTATAAGGCAACTCAACACAATGCTGCTTTTGATGCCATAAGGCATTCAGCTCTTCAGAGCAGCATTCATCTTCTAATTCTTTCTGGATTTCAAAGATTTTTCTTTGAACCTCTGATGAGCTTAATTGTTCTTCAATATGAATAGTCTGTTTTAAATCTTTAAGCTCATTTAAATTATTTTCTTCTTTTTGAAGCTCCTGCATGGCCTGTACCATAGTGGAAACTCTTGGGTTAGACACATATGGTAATTCAATTATTTTCCCTTTCTTATCTAATGTAGGGACAGTGATAAAATACCCCGCTTTTTTATCAGGAAATATTATTGACCCATGGGGTTCTACAACTGCTAAAAAGAGATTCCCTAATATGCAGTCAACAGGGATGTCACCTACTGCAAATTTTAATTTGATGCAGTGGGATTCAAAGCATACAGCTGCTTTGGGAGCTTCATACTGCAGGATTTGTGTGCCCAATCCTACAACTTTTCTGGTAGCAGAAACCCAGAACTTGGAGGGAATTACTTTCTTTGAGAGGATATTAACATCTGCTCCTGAATCTATCAAAGCAGTTAAAGGAAAAACTTCACCTTTAATGCATATATTGATTTGTACATGATGTTGCTGATACTCAATGGCAAGTATCCTCATTTCCCTTAATCCTAGAGTAGGATCAAGTCTTCCTTCTGCAATTTCAACATCAGAATCTTGTGACTGTATTGGAGCAGTGTGCAATGTATAATTTGTACTACGGCCAGAAACAGGTTGTGCCATTACCTGTTTTTCTTTTTCAAGTCTTGAGACTTGAGTTTTAAGAGCAGAAATTTCAGATTTCATCAAATGTATTTCTTTACTCACCTCCCCGAAAGTGAGTGGGCGAACTTTGCTCTGCTGTTGTTGCCGTAAATAACTTTTTGTGTTCTTTTCATAAGAAGCATCAACAAAAATGGGCTACTTGGTGGCACGGTTGCTGGAAGAAGAAGAACTATTCTGCATGAAAGTTTCCAGCAAACGAGTCTTCAGATCTCCCTCTTCCATGGCTCTGATTTGGGCAAAATTTTTGATTTCGTCTTCATTAGTTTGAGCCATGAGGACTTTCAGCTTTTGAGAAAAATCTTCTGTAATAGAACTGTCAGATGAAAAACCATATTCACTAGAGGAGCAATCACATTTACAGTTATCTGAATCTGAGCATTAACAGTATGCATTTAATTCTTCTACAGAAGATATAGAGGAAGATTCAAATGCTGAATCAAAAGAATATTCTTCTTCTGCTTGTTGGACGAAAGGCCAAGGACAATGGTTTGTGTTGTGAAGTGTAGAGCCACATCTTTTACATTTATCTTCAATTTTCACAACTGCCTTATTCTTGTATTATTCTTGGGATTTTCTACCTCGGTTTTTCTTTGACTCTTTTGCATCAGGACAAAGATTTGAAGTGTGTCCTGATTTCCCACACAACCAATAGACAACTTGTTTCATCCTTTCAACTTTCTGAGATCTGGGATGAATGTCTGAAGGATCATAATAATGTGTCTTAGGGGTATACTTATAATATCCCTTTTTATTTTTGGATGGCCGCTTAGGGGGCCGAGAAGTGTTTGGAAAACTTTTCCTTTTATTATATTTGTTGATGAACTTTTCTTTCTTCTGTGTCTTCTTAACCCTTTTCTTTGATTTTCTATGGGTGACCAGAGGATCATCTATTGTGATGCCATATTTATTGCAAAATGATTTAGTACCAGGCAGTCTATTCAGCTTTTCTATAGACTTATTCATTTTGGAGCTGGTACATAAAGTTATCAAGACCTTAGTGATTATGGCATAGATCTCACCCCATAAATAGACTTCTAAGGGTAACTAAAAGGCTTCTTGCAGTTTGAGAATGTCTACAAGCTTTGAAGGAAGAGCTGCAAGGTATATCTGTTTCCACAGAAGGTTCTTGGGATCTTTTACCAGAAAGATCCCCTGCATCCAGTCACGATGGAAATCTTCGTACTGATTTATATTCTTGCATTTTAAGTTCATCAAAATTAATTCATGTTTATTTGAGACTGTAGGCTCAGATCCACAAAAATGTTCTTGGATTAGTGCAGTCAAAGCACCAATCATATTGTTTATGGGTGTTCCATCAGAATGGAACTCAACATCACCATTCTCATCTTTCACCACCTCTTTTTCCATTTTTTTAATCATAGCTGGAGATGATTCCAACTCCCACCATCTAGCTAGTGTTCTTGTGAAACACTGAATCAAAGTCTTACAAGACTGAACTTCTGATTTGCCACAAACACACATGAGCTTGTATTATGTAATCATCTGATCTAACATTTGTCTAATCTGTGCTGTGGACAAATTATCAAGATTCCATTCTTTATGACTACTGTCAAAAAATGTTTCTCTGTGAGGAATATTTCCCAAACCATTTAGATCAGGAGCTGCATATCTTGTAAACTGAGACTCAAGAGGTTCATACACAGGAAGTACTTGGTTCTCTGGTTCAGACTCATGGAAAATAGAAGCAATAGTGACTTTATATTTTGGTGATTCTGGCTCAACTTCTTTTGGGAAAAGACTGGGAAATCTATCAACTGGCTTCTAGATTTGTACACTTTTTTCCTTATGAAGAAAAGAAGTTGGAATGGGCTTATCTGTCATTTTGAAATTTATTTTATCAACTTTTTCAAACAGATTTGAAAGGAGTTGTCTAGTAGAGATAGATTGGTCTATTATACAATTCTCTACTTCATCAATCTTCTTCATAGACTGTAAAGAAAGATCTTTAGCTACATAAGAGTTATACTGTACAAAATTTAATGTTCTATTTGCATCATTAACAGAAACTTGGACTTTTTTAATCTGATCTTTGACTATGGCAGCTTTTGCAACATTTTTCTCTAAACCAGTAATTGCAGTGTTTGTCCAGTTTATTTGTTCACTGGTTTTCTGTATTCTACCCTCAATCCCAAGAGCTGAATCATCCTTTTGTATTAAAGGATAGGCTTTTGCTGAATGTTGTCCTTCTCCTAGGACAATGCCTTTGAAAGGGGGAAAAGTGGTAGATGTTTCTATTTTGCTACCATCTATAGCTGACCATGAGTGTGAGGAGGATGATGCAGAATCTGTCATCAAAACTGTTTCAGATTCCTTAGCTTTTTTCCAGGAATAGAAAGAAATCCAAACATTTTTCTTTTCCATATACTCTTTCCATTCATCAGCTAATTTAACTTTTTCCTCACAGGAATATGTTGAACCAAAAGCATCAGCTTCAGGATGGGTGTAAATATCCCAGTTAAGCATTTGCTTCATCCATGCTGCTGGGATTCTAAATTTCGGGCAACCATCCATCAATGTATAAAACTTTTGAATTTCCATGATTGATGGTCTTTTGCAGTCAGCTGGCAGATCTCTGAATCTGCATTCTGGAATCAGATTGTCTTTCTGCTCAAGATATCCAAGACCATATCTTGGCATATTGGCAGGTCTCATATTACTGAATAAAGTTGTCAACCTTGGATCTTCATCTTCAAGAGTAGACAGTGCATGCATCATGAGAACATGTTCCTCATCATGTGGGAAAGGAATATCGGAACATTTAGGATTTGGACAAGGACTGACAGAGGTAGAGGCTGGGGCTTCACCGGTCCTTGGGTTATGGTTCTCATGTATGGCCATATATGCAAGATGACTCAAGTTGACCAGATTCTGACATTGTGGGCATGAGACTTGGATTGGGTTGAAATTAACCAACTGAGCAAATTCAAATAAAGCTATATGTTTACAAGAAGAAGAAACAATACTAGAACCGGCTGTATCTTCAACATCTGGATTTATATACAATGGAGATTTTTTACAGAGCTCTTCAATCCTGCATCTGTTTATAGTAGATCTACGTGGAAACGACATAGTGGCTGTGGATTGATTTTCTGTAATGCTAGCAGAAGTAATGGCACGAGCAGAGATGGGCTTAGGATTTGGCACGGTCCAGTGTTCTGGAAAAGTAAGGTCTTCCCATTTTATGGCCTGGTGTTCGACCTTCTGATTTTTGGGATCAGTTAAGACGACAACACTGGTTTTTGAATCTCTGCTTGGGGCATGGAGGACTGCTAGATAAAGAGTACTAGTATGACGGAAACATCCCCGGGTTTGGATAGCGATATTATTTCTTTTTCTTTTCATATCAAATCCTGAAGTTTGGATTTGAAGTCGGAGTATATCTGCTATGGTCTCATCAAAGACATATATGGGGAAGTTTGGATAATAGTCAAACCAGACTGGTCCATCAGACAAAGGAGCACCAATACCTCCTATCAGGGAATCAATATACTTATTATGGGTTAGGTCTCGAACAGTGGCTAACACATATGTATTCAAGCCTCTGTGAGTAAGTGCATGGATTCCCACTCTTATGCATCCTAGATGCAAATATTTTGTCCCCAATCTTTTTGCTTCTGCTTGTAGTTGTTTTGGGTCTAATAAAGGAATAGACTATACACATTCAGAGTTTTCTTCGATAGAACTAATGGATTCTTTGATTGATATTCTAGTTGCAGCTTTTAAATGCCAGACCCCTAGATCAACATAGACTTCAGATGCATTAATCTTAGGGAGAACCCATTTAGCTGAAGGTTCAGATTCTTCATACAACAACTCTGATGAATTTAAAACTCTACTGGAAGAACAAGCAAACATATCTCTGAGCGGGTCTTGCTCCGCTCTTTCTTTTTCTTCAAGTTCTCGGAAAGAGACAGATTTCTTGAAGGAGTCCATTCTTTTTAGAAATAAAGAGAGGATAATTTTAGTACTGACCTTTTTCACGAACCAGATATCACTTGCTGGACTTATACCAGACTACTGGCTCTGATATTTGACATAATAATTTATTCAATAATTATTTTAACTAATTTTTAATTAAAAAAAATTATCATCAAAATTTTTAATTTAAAAACTTTTATGGGGAAATTAAGGAAGGATCTTGGGCAATCTTATGTGTGAATGGTCCCTTCATAAGCATCACTCTTTCTCTTGGCTCTCCTCCAAGCATGAGAAACATCATAAATATTTTCTCGTAACCATTACTTGGGGAGTCTGGTTAGATCAAAATCGAGTTATTTTTGAAAACAAGGAGCCTTCAATGCCTAAGTGGCAATTAACAACGTTGTGATCCTAGATGCTTTCAATTAGCTTGCTAAGCCCAAGAATTAGGAGTCTCATCCTACTATGCAAATTTAGTTTGACATCCCATGGGATTTTTTGATGGGGTGGTACTAGGTGCTTCTCCATGTGGTGGGTTAGGGGGATCCTTTTCCTTTTTGATTTCCGTTCCATTACTTTTTATGCAAATATCAAGGAGGCTACCAACAACTTTACAAAACTTATGACTTTAAAACTTCTCCACATTGCACATGAATAGGGAAGCTCTCATATTAATCTATATGGAGACTCGTTGCTTGTCATAAAATTGAATGAAAGGAACCACAATACTTCAAAATGTTCTCTTCAACCACTTTTTTAGAATATTCAACAACTTACCTCTTATTTTTCTCACATCACTTATGGCTACATGTGAAGGGAAATAAATCATAATGTTGAATTGCTCTCAAAAGATGGAATGGCACCAGACAAAGGCATATGGAAGATTAAAAAAATTACAAAGGACGCCTTGTGAGAATACATTCATAATTATTGTCACCTCCTAAACACTTAATTGTGATTGTGGTCCATTGAATTTTTTTTTTGCACTTTTTATGTTGACTCTTAAGAAATTGCTGAAATGATAAACTTATATGATATAAAGTAATTATACTTGATCGATGTATATCTATAATGATTATATTTGATTAAAAATATTTTCAAATATTTTTTAATTTATAAGTTTTTGTTTTTTTTTTTTTTTTAACTCAATAATAAGTTTTGACCCATCAAAATATTATATACACTTTATATATAATTTTATTAATTTAATAAAATTATGTTTAGTAAATTATTCTATAATTTATATAATTTTATTTATTTATTTTTCCAATCTTACAACAAAACATAAATTCCATATAATACTTAAATCCATTCAAAAGTTTCAAGTATATTGAAAAACAAATACATTATGGCAGCTTTTGGTGCACGCCCTGCACAGTGGGCCAAGGGGTTCCTCTGATTCAAATAAATGTATATAAAGAGTGCCCACATTCTGCCCTTTTGTTTTTTCTTCCCCAAGGGCGGAGGAGGCCGGAAACTTAGTGGGTTCTGCAACACTTATGTCCAGGTGGGAGGCATCATTGCCGGAGCTATGATAGAAAAGAGGTCGGGCCATGGTCATTCCTAGGGAAGTGAGAAAGAAAAGATCCCAGTTGCTGGTTTGAAGGGAAACATTAGGAATTGAATTGAATTCTCTGGCACTGGAATTTGGCCTCTCTAATCCCGAGCAGGGGCACATGGCCATGCCCAAATTTAATAGATAACCTATAGAATAATCTACAGAATAATTTAGAATTTAGAATTTGGCAAAGATTTATTAGAATCTTGTTTACAGTTGTTAAATTTCAATATTTTGGAGTGTCCTAAATTTTTTTTAATAATATTGCTGAATCTATTTCCACCATCAAAAATGCAATTTAATTTTTTTTTAAGAGATTCTAACAAAAAAAACTAATCTATATAGTTGTATTATATATTGCTGAATCTATTTCCACTATCAAAAATGCAATTCAATTTTTTTTTTTGAGATTCTAACAAAAAAAACTAATCTATATAGTTGTATTATAAAAGCTTCTATGACTGTGTGCCCTACTGTGAGCTTCTGACATGAAGAATACACTGGATGAAGAGCTGTGGCAATGATGGAGGTGTGAAAATTGAGCATGGAGGCCTTGTAGTGAAAACCGTTAGGAATAGGAATAAGATCATTTGGAAGAGGACAAAATCCATGGATTATTGGTTTCGGTTCTCATCAATCGCAAGCCATGGAGTTGCTCCCACAGATGCCAACATCCTCGGCGACATTCTATACATTTGTCCCTTGTTCTTGGATGAGACTTTCTGTTCTTATCTGCCTTGTTTGCTTCCTCCTGCTTCTTCCTCTGCCTCCTGCTGCTAGTGCTCTAGGAGAGGAGCCATTGATGCCCAATTTCAATGTTACAGAGATTAAATTGAAGAGAATAGCAAAGCATCTCAAGAGATTGAACAAACCGGCCTTAAAGACTATACAGGCACGTTGCTGCATCTGTATCTGCATCTGCAATGGTGTTGGAATATTTATATATCAATCTAATCCACAATTCAAACAAGGTTGCCAAGTCATAGAAATGGTCATGTAACTACTAGTATGGAACTCTGTTACATGTTGGTTTGGGATGGTCTAAGTGCAAGAATGCGTTGAGAATCAGGAATCCTGATTTTTCTATGGTATTCATCTATACTGTATGTGACCTATTTAAAAGCAGAAAGACTTCATGTTAATTTGACAGAGGAGAATGTGCTGAGAATCGAACCTTGGGCTATACCCTGTCATATATTATTGAGCTACATGGTCTTTTCATGACTGGCAACCTTGTTCTGGATGTGGATTGATAATCTAACAATACCCAACATTGTGGTTTGGTTTGGTTTTGTGTAATTTGTTTGGAATTTGTTTTCTGATCGTTTTGGATTTTGGGATTTGACAGAGTCCAGATGGAGATATTATCGATTGCGTGCTCGCTCATCAACAACCTGCATTCGATCACCCTCGTTTGAAAGGACTCCTGCCTCAGGTAAGTACTGCAATTCACTTTTCATGGCTGACATGGATATTTATGCCAGGATTTCGTTCTGTTTTAGTGATCTGTGGAGGATAAATGTGATGCAGGGACCTCCCGTGAGACGGCCCAAGGGCTATAAAACCGGATCTTCATTGAAGAATTTCCAGCCATGGCATCGACAGGGGAAGTGTCCGAATGGGACTGTTCCCATTCGCCGTACGAAAGAAGAAGATGTCATTAGATTTGGCTCTGTGAAAAGATTTCGCCGTAAACCCCATCGTCGGCCTACTCCCTGGAATCCTACGAAGCACTACACAGTCGATAACGGTACCCCTGAAGTATGTTGTTGTCTGAATTTATCAATTTGTCAGAGTATTTCAAAGATCCTTTTCTCAAATTTTAGGCATCATCAGAGTATTATGAACCAAGTGTTAATCCAATTAAGTCTTATTCAAGGTTTGTGGAACATGTTTCCAAGTACCCAATTCCCAATTCTGAATCGATTCAATTTTTAGAGTTCTGAATCCCAATTCCCAATTCTGAATCTATTCAAAATTCGAAACAATCAGTCAAATTTTAGCGTTCTGAATCCCTGAACACTCCATGAATCAGAAAGAAAATTTTAAAAAGTTTGCTACACAAGTGAACTGCTCCCTACTTAAATTTCATTTCCTGTCCTAATCTGATTATCTTTAAACTGTAAGAGTTCACTACTGTTACAACATTGAGATTGGCACCTGCAGAAATTTCAATTCATAGCCCTCTGCTATCTTTAGCAGGATCGAATTAGCTGTATTTCTAATGGTTTGGGATTTTCTCTATACAGCATTCAGTGGGAGTCGTGCAGGGGGGCCAGTACTATGGTGCAAAAGCCAGTCTGAATGTATGGACGCCTCATATACGGAAGCCTTCTGAGTTGAGTCTGTCACAGATGTGGGTCGTCTCTGGTACCTTTGACAATCATCTTAACACAATTGAAGCTGGGTGGCAAGTATGAATTACAATTCTTCTCACTGCAATATTTTTGTTCCCCATATCTAAGGCAGCTCTGGGGCTAAATCTAATGTGTAAACTATCAAATTTTGCAGGTCAGCCCGAAGCTCTATGGAGATTCGTATCCCCGGCTTTTCACTTATTGGACGGTTAGTGCGCAAAGTTTCACATTTGATCAGTCCTACATCGCATCCCAAATTGAGACCTAATGTTTTCTTGGGGTGTTTGCAGACAGATGCTTACCAAGCTACTGGTTGCTATAACCTGTTATGCTCAGGATTTGTGCAAACAAATAATGAGATCGCTATTGGAGCTGCCATATCACCAACTTCACAATATAATGGTGGCCAGTTTGATATCAGCTTGCTTGTTTGGAAGGTAAACAGTTTTTAGTTGTTTTTTTCTGGTTTGAAGATCTAATCATGTTGTTATCTAATTTCTTTAGTAAAGTTTTTGTGTTTGCCAGGATGTAGCTATCCAGTCTCAGATCATAACAACAAAATAGCCCCCCTATGAATCCACTCACTAGCATAAATCTGTTTAATTGCAATTACCATCACTGTAACTTTCATCTCATTGTCAATTGGGTTATTTGGGTGGTTGGTCTTGGTTGTTATCTTCCCTACCCATGTTCAATTTCTTGTTAGTTATATTATAAGGGTGGGACTTGGACAGAATAAATGTTATCTTCTTTAGCCATGTTCAATTTATTGCCAGTGATATAATGATGATGATAAATATTGTTGTTCCCTACCCATGTTCAATTTCTTGCCAGTGATATGATGATGAGAAATATTGTTGTAATAATTACCTATCTTGTTATATTGACTATCACTAACCGTTGGGCACACTTGGGCTCAGTTAGAATTAGAAAGAATGATTCCATTGGAACAAAAAATTCTACTGGGCACTCAAATTAGCTTAATGTAACTATTTAGGAAGTTGTGTAGAAAGTTTCAAGCAAGTTTATAAGCTGATTCTAATGATTTCTCATATATGGATTGAACTGATCAGGATCCAAATAATGGCAACTGGTGGCTGGTATTTGGAGATGGACAATTTGTAGGGTACTGGCCTGCCTTTCTCTTCAGCCATCTAGCAGATCATGCCAACATGGTTCAATGGGGAGGGGAGATTGCGAACACAATGCCTGAGGGCATGAACACCAGCACACAGATGGGCAGTGGGCATTTTGCAGAAGAAGGATTCTCTAGAGCCAGTTATTTCAGGAATATTCAGGTGGTAGATTGGGACAACAGCTTGATACCTCCCATCAATCTACAGCTTTACTCAGACCGTTCAGAGTGCTATGACATTCAAGCAGGAGAGAATGACAAGTGAGGAAACTACTTCTACTATGGTGGACCAGGCCGCAATCCAAGATGTCCATAAGCCCCTTTTCTTCACACAAATTATTATACACAGATCTACACACATTTTTCTCTTTTTGATTTCAGGGATTCATGTCTAATGAATTCTAGCTGGGTATACATTCTTTTTCTCCACTGTGTGTCAGATTGACCATAGATAATCTCTGTGTTGTTTCCCGACGAGCAGTGATTCAGATATACTTGCTTTTTTTCTTCTAACAGAGCTGCTGATTTTTTCTCCAGTACATAATGTGGGTATGGTAGGATTATACACACACTATGTTTCATTTTGTGGGCTTCAAGTCCCAAGCCCTTTTTAACTCGGCGTGGGACTTAAATTCAAGACAACGCGTCTGGATTTTCAAATAAAACCCTTTAAAAATGTGTGCCCACAATCCACCTTCAACAAATTATTTTATATTTTTACGAAGAGCGACATTATGTATCAAGCAGCAGCCTATATTTACTCAAATACGATAACACATACATCTCAGAATACATGTATATATCATCATCTCGCGATATATACACATTGTATATACTGCATGTCTTTGCTGTTTATTGTTTTCCTGATACAAATACGATAACATAATATAGGAGAGATACATCTCATAGTATACGTATATATCATCATATCGCTACATATACACATTGTATATACTGCATATGTCACTGTTTGTTGCTTTCCTGATACAAAACCACCTCGAATACGATAACATAATACATGACAGATGCATCTCAGAGTACATGTATATATCATTACCTCGCTATATATACAATATACACATTATATATACTGCATATTCCGCTGTTTATTGCTTTCCTGATACAAAACCACCAACAAAACTTCAGCTGTGCACTGACCTCTTTTCCTCTCCGATCTGCCACTTATCTTCCATGGCATTTATGTAAGTTGGTATGGTACAATAATAATGTTCTGGAGTAAATAAAGGCCCTAACAATAAAAACAAAGTGACAGACAAAATTAAATCCAGCATTTACTCATTTTTATCGAAATCTAATGATATTCAGATTATGTTCAGACATTTAAGTGCTTTGTCTCCTAAAATTACAGAATCATTGGACTGAAATGCAGGTCGTTTGAATCTCAATTTCTCACTGCCAGCATTAAATTCGACGTCGTACTGTGGGGAGAAAAACATAAAAAGCGAAACGCAGTAGACTGTTGAAATTTTTTACAATACAGATCAGTATCCCAGATAATAAATTCCATTATTATTAATGTACCTACATCTATCTAACTGGATTCTTTAATCTGTAATGGCATCCAGATGGGCTGCCCAGATTCTTGGTGGGGAATTAATTGGATAGTTGGAAAGTGAAATCTGGGTCCACTTTCACTCTCCTGCCAACCCTTGCCTTGGCGTCCAAGGTATGTTGTGCTGCCTTTCATTGAATTCAAGGCTTCAAAACGAGTGGAAAAGAAGCAACTTTAATGGGTTTTTAACAGTGATTATGTCATTCTGTCAATAGAATTTATTTCATTATCCACTGTCCATTGCTGGAAGACCCACAATGGGGTTTCAGAGCCCTATTTTATTATTTACTTTTGATAATGAAAAGAAATAAGGATGGAGTTTTGTGTTTTATGATATACCTGGTATAGTACCAAAGTGTTTTATAATATTTTAAACAATAAAATTTACTATGATGAGTGCTAGGGTCCCATCATGGTGTAAAGGCAAACGCTGTTTTTTCGCTTCTAGTTGCAACGCTGGCTTTCTTATCAACATCGGGAAAATTAGAGTTTTACCGTGTATTCAACGTTGGCTTTCATATCAACATCCTGTTGTGCGAGGAAATTGGAAAAAGTACCCAAAAAAAAAAGGGTTTTGCTAAGCATTTAATTATAGTTATAATTGTCTTGAGGTTGGTTTTTTTAATTTAATTTTCCTTTCAGGTAATTAGTAAATGGGAAGGATTATGATTAGTATTTCATGAGTTGATATGATTTGTTAGTATTTTAACTAATAAGTGTATGTGAGTATCTCAGATATAAATTATTTAGGTATTTAATGAAAATTATCATAATATTATATAACAAAGAATTTTAGGATGGGTGACTTTTCTAGAAGTTTTGGTTACCGCGTGTAAATGTTGGAAGTGATGATTGACGCTATGTGATTCATTTCACTAATTTCAATCCCAATTCTTCACCTCTGTGAGCATCACATGATGCAATGAGTGCTAAGTGGACTATTCAAAAATCATGAGAAATTAGTCAATTACGACTACCTCTCATGGAAATGGTCATAGATGAATGACTTACTTAACCCTTAACCGAGTTGAATAAAAAAAAAAAAATGATATCTAACATGTATTTTACATAACACATTACATGAAAATTATTTTTGGAACATTTGATTGGATCATAACTTGAAAGTCTTATTGCAACCTTTGCACAACATAATGCTATGTGGGGATAACTATCTCACAAACTTTTTTGTTAATACAACTGCAATATTCATGCCATGAGGTTATGTGATAACTCTCTAGCAATTTTTGTTATAATTACTAGACACAATTATAATATTCTTGCCATGATTTTTAGATATTTTGATACAATTGCAATATTTATGTCATAATTTTAGATATTTTGATATAGTTGGATTATTCATACCATGATTTTGTGTAATGATTTTTTATTATTAATCTTAGCAAGAAAACATCCAATTTTATTTTTTTTGAAAATAGTTTATATTGATGTAAATAACATATTTAGGATTAGTGATTGTCCACCATAATTTAGGCAAGTTTTCCCCTAAAAAATGGAGAAGAATAAGCTATAAATACATATACTTACTTGGAGTCATTGCCCACCATTATTTATGTTCCTTGGCAGTTTAATAAGTAGGAGTAAAAATGTATATGTGCATATTTACTAGTGGTTACTATCCACTAATATTTATGCATGTCCTTGTGCTTGAGTTGACAATTAATTTCTCCATTTTCCTATTGACCACTATTAGCTTTGCATTGACTAATGAAAGTTATAATGTTTAACTTTTAAAAATAAATAGGGAATACAATTTGTCTTAATCTCTCTCGGTCACTCTGCCCTAACTCAAAGCACATGCCTCCACATGAAAAATGTCACAGCATGCATCTGCGAGTCTGTCATAATAAAGCACAACATCTGCACTTATGCCACAAGCCTACAAAAGGGGAGGCCCTTCCGCATAATGCTATTCAAAGCTTTCTCCTTCTAGCTTCTCTGTTTCAGTTTCAGCCCTCCTACGCACCCCGCCCGCTGCTTAGCCTCCCCCTTAGCGCTGCACAGCGAAGAATCCTCCAGGGCACACACCCCCTTGTTTGCGCGCCTCACCCTGGCTCCTTTTGCCTTGCTAGTTTCTTTAGACTGTGTGCTCTCATTACTAAGCTCCCCTAGCTGTGCAACCTCCACCTGCGCACCACTCTGTCCAATAGCACCATGCTGCGCACTCCCTGTCTCTCGTCTGAGCCTCTTCTCCATACCTCTCATCCCCCCATCCACCCTCTTCTTTACTTTTCCATGGCTCCAAGACTACACCAAAGAACAATCAGAGGAAGCCAAAGAGGTGCGTTCCCTAGACGCTACCAGCGAGGGCTCGATAATCGTTTGGAGTCCTTTGAGGGCTCCTCTTCTGGTAGTCATGCCAGGGATATGCCCCAGAGCCCTGTGCGCGACTAGGAGGAGGAGGCCCCTATTCATGAAATGTAGACAGGCAGAAGCGGACCAAGGAAATCCACAATTGCACACCAGACACACCCCAGGCCCCGCAAAACCGAGCCTCTTCCGGCACATGAGACAGAGGGGAAAGACACCGATGTATGGATAATAGACTCAGAGGGAACCTGGACGCGTGTACTAGACGCTGAGCACTCGGTGATTAGGAGATCATGTTTAAGTTGAAAAAATGCTTAAAAATGGAACTGCTCAGAATTGGTTGCAATCTGAACGACCGGAAAGGCCTCGTCGCTGCGATTTTGGTGCCGCGAACGAGACTCAAATTTGATGTCGTATGTGAAAGTTACTGAAGTTTGAAATCGCCCAATGACCTCCAAAACATGACTTGTGAACAATTTTTTTTTTTTTTTGTCATTTTCAGAAATTTTATGTGGAAAATTTAATTTTTAATTAAAGTTTTTATAGGCCTATCATAGGGTGCCACGTGGCCCCAGGCCAATGGTTCAAAAGTCATGTTGAAATGTTGATGGCAAGGTGGGTCGAACCCTCGACCCGACACCTCGGGTAGGGTCGACCCGACCACTTCACCATAGGCCACACATTGAAACTTTCGAGCGAGTCGGCTCGTTAAGAAACTGAATGGAGGCAGTGTTGGGTGATTCGGGTGGAGGATTGCACGAAAAGTTGGGTCAGCAGTTTGACTGTTGGGTCGAGTGGAGTTTAAAGGCTTAAGCCCCCAGGGCTACGGGATTCAGACCCCACGACCACTGGCAATGACCTAGGGCTAAGCCCATTTCAAACGACAGAAAATTGTGTTAAGCCCTCGGGTGTTAGCCCCTCAGCGCAGGACCTTCGACCCATGACCATGCGCGACGGCTAAAACATTAACCGCCAGTAGAGTTAACTGTCCGGGTTTTAAGCATGTGAACGTGCTTCCAATTGACAGTGATAATTAATGTTATCCCTAAATTAGTGGCGTGGTTCCGCCAATCTTATCTGTCTGCCTATTCTGGTGGAGTTAACTAGAGTTCCTCTAGTTTTGGAGGAGGTTTTCTAGTGCCACTGAGCATAAATTTGTTTTGGTCATAACTTTCTCCATTGTCGACCAAATTAGTCAATTTTGGCTTTCTTCGACCTTCTAGAGTGTTTGGGACAGGTTGCAGAGTGAAGAGAGGTGTTCTTTAGCCATTTTTGCTTTAGGGAAGAGGAAAGGGCCACCAGGGCCATCAGGAAGATGGAGCTGTTTTGGGTTGTACTTCACTGTTTGAGGTGAAACAAAAGCCATTTTTAGCTTATTTTTGTCTTCTGAAGTCAAATTCACAGTTTGTTTTCCCTATTTAGGCATATATTTCACTGTATAACCATTTTGAGCAATTTAATAGAGTAAGGACATGCCCATTGCGAGCCTTGGACCCGACAAATGTAACCCAGGAGAGGTGAACTGCCTCATCAGTTTGTTGTGTTATGCTATGGTGAATTTATCTAGCTGTGTATTTCTGATATAATATGTTAAACAATAAACTTAATTAGCATTTCTTCACACAAAAACTTAGAAACAATTACCAAAATCACTTTGTTTAACCTGCAAGACATGGAGAATACTTTGCACACTTAATTAAATGGAAATGGGTATTTTGCACAACATTTACAAATAGTTCCATTTACAGATCAATTGGTATCAAAGCTAGAGTTTTACTCTGCATTTGTTCTTGTGCAAAGATACAGTTGATTGTTTGCAAGTTTTGATGCTTACTAGGCTTAAACTCAAGAGAGGTGAAGGACACTTGGTTAGTGCACAAAGTAATCCTCAACCAAGAAGGGCCAGAGAGCCACCTCCAAGAGCCATTGAAGAAGCTTCAAGCATGTCTTCAAGAGAAGGAGAATCTCCTGAAGACATTGATCCCAAAGAAGAGGAACGGGTGTTCCGAAAGGCTTTCTTGGACATGACGGAGATGGTGAGGATACTCTACCAAGAAAGGAATGATAGGCTTGTTGGAGAAGGGTCTAAACACCAGAAAGAAGTATAGGGTTCTTCAGGAGGAAAGAAAAGTGATGACAAGTCAAAGAAAGGACACAGAGGAAATGGTGATCCACCATCCCCATCTTCATCCTCTTCCTCTACATCGTCATCCTCAACTTCGGTGAATCAATCTCACAAGTCTAAAACCACTGGTTAAAGTCCATTTTTAAAGCTTGATGTTAAATTTGAGTTGCCTATGTTTAATGGTGAGGTCAATGCATAGAAACTTGACAATTGGATAAGATAGTTGGAAGTTTACTTGAGGATACAGAACCTTCATGATGACGACACCAAGATACAATTAGCCTCTTTGAGAATGGATGGAGCAGCATTGGTATGGTGGGAAGCCAAGACCAAGGACGAAATTAAAAAACATGGTAAGATCACTTTATCATGGGCTAAATTTATTACTTCAATTAAAAAGCAATTTTATCCATTAGCTCATTTACAAAAGGATGTCATGAACTAGCAAAATTTCAGACAACTTAAGGGAAAAAATGTACAAGACTACACCCAAGAGTTTAGGAGAAGATCACTCTTATTAGGGGTAGATTTACAAAGTCAAGATACTTTGCTGAAATATATAGGTGGTTTGCACAACTACCTTAGACATACTATCCTTATGTTCAATCCTACTAGTCTAGACGAAGTTTGTGTACAAGCTACACATTTAGAGGCTAGAGGGAAAAACACTTTTGATGAGGGTAGAAACAAGCCTTTTAAGGGGAAAAACAAAGATAAAACCTCTAAGGGAAAAGGAAAAAAGAATGCATCTGTCAAACATGAGGGTGAGAAAGTGATATGTAAACATTGTTCAAGAGAAGGCCATGAAGAGAAAAACTGTTGGAAACTTCATCCTGAAAAATGAACTTAGTTTAACAAAAACAAAGGAAAGAAGAAAACTGCCGCTACTACAACTACGCCACAAGACTTAGGTGATGATTAAGGTGACGAAACCAAAATTGCAGCCATGGGTTTGAAGAGTATGAAGGGAAATGAAACTAAAACTAAGCCAAGCATTAGTACTTCAAACTGTCATGTACAAGCTCCAAATGAGGAAGAAAGAATTGAATTGTTCCATGTGAGGGTAGTTTCAAAACCTACAAAAATTGACACACTGGTTGACAGTGGGTCACAAGAAAATCTCATATCAGAAGACTCGGTCAAACAGCTTAAACTTGAGACCATTCCACATCCAAAGCCTTATCCACTTGGGTGGATATGCAAGGATGCAAACATACAAGTCTCAAGAAAGTGCATATTGTGATTTGCAATTACTGCACACTTTATTGACACAGTTGAACTTGATGTAGTACCGCTTGATATATCAGGAATTGTTTTGGGAAGTCCTTACTTATTTGACAGGAAAGCGATCTTCCATCGCCATGAAAATAAGTATCATCTCTTTAAAGATGGCAAGGAGTTTATTGTCAGAGCACATTGCAAGAAGACAAATATAGCGATGGTAAATGCGGGACAGGTAAAAAGGCTAGTGAATTCTAGTAAGAGTTTTGTACTTCTTATGGTTAAGACCAAGGTTGATGTGAATCATGAGTCATTTGAAAATTGTGATTCCAAGTTAAAATCAGATTTATACGATGTAGTTAATGCACATCATGAGATGTTTCAGGAACCGACAGGTTTGCCTCCTAAAAGGGAGATTCAACATGAAATTCAGCTACAACAAGATTGTCCTCTTCCTAACATAGGCATGTACCGCATGTGTATCATGGAGAATGCTGAAGTAAAGAGGAAAATTAAAGACTTGTTGGACAAAGGTTTCATAAGACTAAGCACTTCGCCATGTGGGTCACCGATAGTGTTGATTCCAAAGAAAGATGGAACTTGGCGCATGTGTGTGGACTTCAGGGCATTGAACAAGATAACGGTAAAGAATCGTTACCCACTCCCAAGGATAGATGATTTGTTAGATCAGCTGAAAGATGCTAAATATTTCACTAAGTTAGACTTACACAGTGGTTATCATCAAGTTAGAATTGCAGAAAGTGACATTTGGAAGACAACATTTAAAACCAAACAGGGACTCTTTGAGTGGTTTGTTATGCCATTTGGTTTATGCAATGCACCTGCAACTTTCATGCGAGTAATGGATGATGTCTTACGTCCTTTTCTTGATGATTTCGTTATTGTCTACTTAGATGACATCTTAATTTTCAACAAGACTAGAGAAGAGCATGTGATGCATGTTAAGAAAGTACTTGATGTTTTGAAGAAGAATCAGTTGTTTCTTAAAATTTCAGTGTGAATTTGGAAAGACTTCTTTGGTTTATTTGGGACACATAGTAGGAGGAGGTGCTTTGAGAATTGATCCTTCTAAAGTAGAAGCCATTGTGAATTGGCCTACTTCCAAATCCATTACAAAGGTAAGAATTTTTTTGGCTGCAACTTAGTATTGGAGGAAGTTTATTTCTAACTTCTCTACCATAGTAGCTCCTATGCATGCAGTGAAAAGTGTGAAGTGTGCTTTCCAATGGGGAGGTAAGCAACATAAAGCTTTTGAGTCTTTGAAAGAGAAGATAAGTTCAGCTCCAGTCCTTGAATTACTGGACTTGAGACATCCATTCGAGATTCAGATCGATGCTAGTGATTATGCCATGGGTGCAATTCTCTTACAGCATGGTAAGCCTATCACATTTCATTCTAAGACATTTAATGCTGCTATTGTGAATTATCCTACATATGATAAGGAATTGTATGCGTTGGTACAAAGCGTCAAAAAGTGGAAACACTATTTGATGCGCAAAGAAACAGTTGTTCATACCGACCATTAGCCTTTACAGTACTTGCAGTCGCAAAGTAAATTGCAGCAATCACGATATTTCAGATGGATGGGTTTCCTACACCAATTTCACTTGGTAATAAGGTACAAGAAAGGTATTTTCAATAAAGTTGCTGATATGCTTTCAAGGCCTATTATTAGTGCTACTACTTTACTTAAGAATGATTCTATTGTACATGAGAGCTACATAGAACAGTATGCATCAGATGTTGATTTTAAGGAGGTATGCAAACTTGGGTGAATGGAATCATGTTGAAGAGAATGATTATCACTTGCATAATAATTCGCTGTTTCATATGGGCAAGTTATGTATACCACAGGGGGAGAGACTAAGTATCATGAGAGAAGCTCATTCTTCTCTTATTGCTGGACATTTTGGGGTAAGCAAAACGGTGGCACATTTACAGAGGTATTGTTATTGGCCTCACATGGTAGATAGTGTTTCACGTTTCATTAGACGTTGTTCATTATGTGCTACAAGAAAACCTAGAAATATGAAGCTTGGTTTATAAACGCCATTGCCGGTACCTTCTAGACCATGGGAAAATGTTTCTATGGATTTTGTTGGAGGTCTACCATTATCTAGAAAACAACATGATTATCTTTATGTATTAGTTGATAGATTCAAAAAGATGTGTATTCTTATGCCATGTAAGAAATCTATAACTACTGAACAAACTACTAATTTATATTTTCAACATGTTTAGGTTCATTATGGCTTGCCTACTTCTATTGTTAGTGATAGGGAATCCAGATTTGTTGGAAATTTTTGGTCCAATTTATAGAATACATTAGGGGAATTTTGAGGTCTAAAATGGGCCCCCTAAGGAAATTATAAAATAATAGTGGAAAAAATCTAATAAGATTTGATGACATCATCAAATTTTAGAGGGAAAAATGAAAAAACTACTTTTTTAATTCATATTTTCAACTTATCTCCCAAAGTTTTTACTCAAATTTCGAGCGGGAGTACTCGTTGGATGCGGAATTTAATTCCCCATCCAAGGAGTACCCATGTTGCATACTTTCGATGGGTCCTACTACACGAAAAATGAGAAATACATAAAAAACGTGATTACAATCACGTTTTTTATGTATTTCTCATTTTTCGTGTAGAAGAGTTCATCGAAAGTATGCAACATGGGTACTCCTTGGATGAGGAATTAAATTCCGCATCCAACAAGTACTCCCACTCGAAATTTGAGTAAAAATTTTGGGAGATAAGTTTAAAATACGAGTTGAAAAAGTAGTTTTATTATTTTATTATTTTTTAATATTTTTACTTTTTACTCCAAAAATGGTGAATCATCCATTATGGATGACATCATCATCTTGAATCCTATTGGTTGTTATAAAGTTTATTTTTGTTGTACATTTTTCTTATGAGGCCCATTTTAGACCTCAAAATTCCCCTAATGTGATGGACACCAAGTTGAAGAAGAGTACTGCTTTCCATCTGCAAATAGATGGCCAAACAGAGGTAGTGAACAAAACCGTTGTACATCTTTTGAGAGGTTATTGCAGCAAGCATCCCAAGATTTGGGATGTGCATTTGCATTACATCCAGCATGCTTACAACCGGGCCAAGCACTCTTCTACAAATACTTCACCTTTTGAAGCTTGTTTTGGGTATTTGCCTAAGTCACCTTTAGATTTCATTCTTGAGAAGGATGTTGCCATTGATGGGCATAGTGACATTGACAAAGCTCACATGTTCATTGAAAGAATTCAGCTCATACATCAGCAGGTTCAAGAACAACTTGAAAAAAGTCAAGGCAAGTACAAGGAGAGGTATGACAAACACATAATTGATCATAAGTTTCAAGAAGGAGATGAGGTATGGCTACATATTAGTAAGGAAAGAATGCAAGGAGAAGGTAAAAAGCTGAAGCCTATTCGTTATGGTCCATTCAAGATCCTTAAACAAGTTGGAAATAATTCTTTTCAACTAGATTTGCCTTCATATATGCAAATGTATTCCGTTGTGAATGTGGAAAATTTACGTTTGTATGAACCTCCTTTAATTGTTGATCATGAAAGTGAAATTCAGCTGCCATCCATAGAGGATTTCTTGCCATAATTTTTGATGAGCTGAAAGAGGATGCTATCTTTGATAGAAGGACACACACTTTGAGGAGGGGAAGTGTCGATTATGTTCGGGTTGGTCTAAAAGGCAACAAACCAAGTAAGGAAAAATGGATGTAGGTGGAAAAGGTGAGGGATCTATACCCTCATCTTCTTAATAGGTAATTTAAGGCTTTTAGGGTCCAAAAGCTTCCTAATGGGGAGGTGTGATCAGGAGATCATGTTTAAGTTGAAAAAATGCTAAAAATGGAACTTCTCAGAATTGATTGCAATCTGAACGACTAGAAATGCCTCGTCACTGCAATTCTAGTGTTGCGAATGGGACTCAAATCCAATGTCGTATGTGAAAGTTACTGAAGTTTGAAACCGCCTAATGACCTTTAAAACAAGACCTTTTAACATTTTATTTTTTTTTGTCATTTTCATAAATTTTATGTGGAAAAATTTCATTTTTAATTAAAGTTTCTATAAGCCTATCATAGGATGCCACATGGCCTGCCCGAAGGCTGCCACGTGGCCCCACGCCAATGGTTCAAAAGTCATGTTGAAATGTTGATGGTAAGGTGGGTCGAACCCTCGACCCAACACCTCGGGCAGGGTTGACCCAACCACTTCACCACAGGCCGCACATTGAAACTTTTGGGCGAGTTGGCTAGTTAATAAACTGAACGGAGGTAGTGTTGGGTGAGTTGGGCAAAGGATTGCACACAGAGTCGGGTCAACATTTTGACAGTTGGGTCGGGCAGAGTTTAAAGGCTTAAGCCCCCAAGGCTAAGGGATTCAGACCCCGCGACCACAGGCAATGACCTAGGGCTAAGCCCATTTCAAACGATGGAAAATTGTGTTAATCACTCGGGTGTTAGCCCCTCAACATAGGACCTCTGACCCATGACCATTGGCGGGGGCTAAAACATTAACCGCCAACGGAGTTAACTGTCCGGGTTTTAAGCATGTGAACGCGCTTCCAACTAACAGTTACAATTAATGTTATCCCTAAATTAGTGGCATGGTTCCACCAATCTTATTTTTCCGCCTATTATGGTGGAGTTAACTAGAGTTCCTCTAGTTTTGGAGGAGGTTTTTTAGTGCCACTAGGCAGAAATTTGTTTTGGTCATAACTTTCTCCATTTTCGACCAAACAAGATGAAATTTTAGTCAATTATGGCTTTATTCGACCTTCTGGAGTGTTTGGGATAGGTTGTAGAGAAAACAGAGATGTTTTTCAGCCATTTTTTCTTCAGGGAAGAGGAAAGGGCCACTAGGGCCATCAGGAAGATGGAGCTATTTTGGGTTGTACTTCACTGTTTGAGGTGAAACAAAAGTCATTTTTAGCTTATTTCTGTCTTCTAAAGTCAAATTCACAGCTTGCTTTGCCTGTTTAGGCATATATTTCATTGTATAACCATTTTGAGCAATTTAATAGAGCAAGGACATGCCCATTGGGAGCCTTGGACTCGGCAGATCCCAGGAGGGGTGAAATGCCTCATCAGTTTGCTGTGTTATGCTATGGTGAATTTCTCTTGCTGTGTATTTCTGATACAATATGTTAATAGTAAACTTAATTAACATTTATTCACACAAAAACTCAGAAACAATTACCAAAAACACTTTGTTTAACCTGCAAGACATGTAGAATACTTTGCACACTTAATTAAATGGATATGGATACTTTGCACAACATTTACAAATAGTTCCATTTACAGATCACTCGGTAGCTCCCATCCTTTGTGCACTTGCTTCCAGGTCTCTGCGTCGACTTACTGCTAAAGAGGAGGCCATAGCGCAGGAGAATGCCTTCTGTATCAAGGAGGAGAATCTAGATACTGAGGATGATGCAGAAGCTCCATGACTGCGTGGTAGCTTAGCTTTTTTTAGTTTTATGTTATGCCAGTTATTATCCTAGAATGTTTACTTTCACAGGTTCCATGGCACATTTTGTAATCTTCTGTCTGATGTTATTTCAGGGCTAGTTTCCTCCAAGGAGGCATCCCAATACATGTGCAATTATGAAAGCTACAAAGGCTGGGATTGGTTAAGCGCAGCTTATCAACTCAGCCTGTAGAATATGTATGTTTTATTTTCGAATCAATATATTTTAGCCTCAATTACAAAAAAAAAAAAATCTCTCTCGGTCATGATTTACAAACCCCTATCAAATTTCCAATCTTCTTATGATATCCATTTTCTCTAATTTCACCAAATTCCTACTAATTAATTATAGCACAATCTCAAATTTGGTGGATCCATATAATTTTGAGCAACTATCTTATATGTAATTTTTCTTGCTCTACAACACATGCATAAATGTTATAGTAATTATAAATGAGGGTATAATTCAATTTTCTATTGTAATATTTTTTTTGATAAGATGATAAACATTTGTCTAGAATCTTAATATATCTATAGCATTAAAATAAACATATAAAAACCTAATAAATTTAATAAATATATAAAATTAAAATTAAAAATATTTTTTAATATAGAAATGTGGAATATATATAAAATATAAATAATAGTTTTAAATTAAAATTGGATTAATTATATAATTTGAAATAATGAATAATATTAAAAAATATTCCTGTGTGCAAAATGATTCTTCGTGGTTCAGTTTGACACAGTAGAGGACTACAATTTGGTCACTACCAAAGGACCAGGTTTTTGGGGAAGCGCAGGGCTCTTTATAACCCCATATTTCCCTGGTTTTGATGCAAACACTATGGTGGTTTCAAAAATTCCTGTTTGGGTGAGATTACACAATCTTCCGCTCCCATTCTGGCACCATCAGGTTTTAGAAAACATTGGGAACTCTCTAGGAAGGTTCATAAAGCTGGATCGATAAAGAATGGACATAAGGATATTCACCTTCGCACGTATCTGTGTGGAGATGGATCTAAGCAAGGGTCTACCTAAATGCATCAACCTTATTCATAAAGACCTCAAATGGGCTCAAACATTAGACTTCGAAAATACAACGTTCCGTTGTAGAGTGTGTCACCAAATTGGGCACTTACAAAGTTCCTGTACATTATCTAGGAAAAAACCAACCAAGAAACCACAAAAGAAGAATGGTTTGCAGTTCTCGGATGTACCACAGGCAGATGACAAGGAAAAAGACACGAAAGCAAATAACAGACAAACATAAATAGAAAATCAACAAGAAAATCAACAAGATGCACATGAGAAGGATGAAGGAAACATTGATGACAAAGTGGAAACCAAGGGGAAGACATCATCACCTTCAAATGCGGTCCTCCAACAGGATGTGCAGAATGGTGAACCCATCACATGCACTTAGTAAACGTGCACATGTGTTTGATAGTCCGGATTCTAAAAAAGACGTCCAAATCTCTCGCAACATGGAGTTGGCCATCATACACTCTGCTGCTTCATTGGATGATTGGCAAAAAGTTCAAAAGAAAAAAGGAAAAAATGATAAGTCCAGTGTTTCTGGAAAAGTGTAAATGTGGCTTCATTTGATGCCCTTGCCTTGTTTTTATACAGGGTGTCTATCTCATATGGAATGCTACGGCATATACGATGTAACTTTTTGTTTATCTTTAATAAAAAGTTCGATTTTTTCTCGGGAAAAAAAAAAATATTCAAAATTATTATATTTTAAAATTTCATATTTAAATTTAGTTAATAAACATATAAAATTCAATATTTACAATAAACTCTTTTTGTTTTTAAGTTATAGAGATGTATCATCAATATTATGCATATGACATAACTCTTTTTGTTTTTAAGTTATAGAGATGTATCATCAATATTATGCATATGACATTAAAAAATTAAATTTAATATATATATATATATATGTCAAAGAAAAATGATGCATACATATGTAATTATATGTAATATCAAAGATGTTAATAAAGTTAAAAATAAGAATATTTCTTTATGTATGTGTAATTTATATAAATATAAATACTATATTAAAAATTAATATAAATCTATTTTAATTTAGGATTTTTAAAATGTGAAATATATCTAAAATATAAATAGTAGTTGTAAATTAAGATTTGTTTAACCATATAAATTAAAGTAATAATTCATATTCAAAACCATTATATTTTAGAATTTCACATTTAAATTTAATTAATAAACATATGAAAAATCAGTATTTATAATAAACTTAATTTATTATTATTTTCCAAAGTTATATATTAATCTATCTAGATATATCATTAATACCATGTATAAAGGATTAAAAAATTAAATTAAAAAATTTAGCATGTGGCATATATATGTAACTAGCATATAATCATATAAATTAAATGATTGGTAAATACACATTTGAAATTGCTAAAATTAACAAATCCATAAGAATTAACTAAAATATAAATTTATTTAAAATAATAATAATTATTATTAATGATAAAAAGATTTAATGTATAATATAAATACATATACATTTTAAAAAACATGTAAGTAGATTATTAATCATAGAGATTCAACCCCAGTTGTTCATATGATAATTTTTTGAATTAATGAATTTAATTAAAAATATAGAAGAGGGTGGTTAATTTTTCTATATTGTTTTTTGAACCTTCAGTTTATAATCTTTTGGATAAATTATTAAACTTACCTTGCTCCAAGAAAAATCCTAGTGGAAGAGATTATTTGTGGCATTGAATATGGGATAAAAGACTTACAAAATAACATAAAAGATGTTATTATGCATGATTGTGAAATTGTTCTTTGAAAGACAAAACCCCTTAAGAGTAGCATTCGTGGGTAGGAGTTAGATGCCATCAAGACCTTGAAATCACGACATTGTTATTCTCAAAGTGTAAAAGGGTGAGTTGTTATTATCTTAGACAAGGGTGATTACGGTAGAAAAATGTTGGATCACCTCTGTAACAACGAGAGGTACAAGAAGTTGAATAAAAATCCCTTAAAGAAAGTCTTGAAAGTTGTGACACTATAAAATCCAGTAGCACCGTTAGCTCCATTAGCCATAAGCTCATTGAGAGTAGCCCTCTTACTCCAAGGATATATGGGCTTCCCAAGATCCATAAGGAGGGGTCCACCCTTAGAGCCATTGTCAATACAATAGGTGGGCCAACTTATCTTCTAGCAAAGTGCTAGTGTTAATTCTAATCGCAAGCGTACGAAACAAGCTCACTTTAGCTGTGCATAAAAAACAGCCCTAACATCAAAGATGGCTATCAATTTCTTTAGATATGCAGTTAGTGATCAGAATAAATGCTATATAAATCCAGATCTATTCAGTTAAAGACATTAAACAACAAATAATAAGCAAGAGTTTCTTCATGCATCCACTAAACAAGACAAGAATTTTTAAAGAATTCTTTGTATTATGACACTTGGGAAGGGAACATAGAAAGATGTTACCAGTCCCCCTCAATGGGATGGGTTCTTGTATGTCTTCAACGCTTCATATCTAAGATCTCTCTCTCTTGATGGTGTAGAAAACCCATACAAAAAGGAACTCAATGGGAGTTCACAAGAAAAAAGTAAAAAAATATGATAATGATGGAGGATAATAGTCAGACAAAAAGTATAGATAAAGAGTGATCTCTAGGCAACAAAAGGTATTGAATGAATGCAAAAACTCTTCTATTTAGAAAAAAATATTGAGTCAGTCTAGATATTGGTGCATAATTAAAATATTATTAACCAAATATAGATCCAACTTTTATGGAATATTTTATTGCTTTTGTTGGAGGGAAAAAGAATTTGAATTTGGTCAAATCCCTTTATTTAGAAATAATAAATAAATAAATGATTTATTTATTATTTTAAGAATGTGGTTGAGTAATAATTAAATAAATAGTGATTTATTCAATTATTTAGTCAAATTTAACAAGGAATATTATTTAAATAATGTTTTAAATAATTATTCCTAGAAAATAATGAGATAAATAATGATTTATCTAATTATTTTTCTTGTTTTGGGTTAAATATGACCAGGAATATTAATTAAACAATGGTCTAATTAATTATCCCGTGAGGAAAATCAAACAAATAAGGATTTATTCAATTATTCCTAATGGGGTTTCCTGTTTAGACCAGAAACAACTTAATAAATTATGGATTATTAAGTTATTTTTCATAGTGAAAGCAATTTTACTTAGTGAAAGCAATTTTACTATGGTAAAATTGGTCTTACATGGTGTACTTTGATCCATCTAATAGTAACAGGTTAGATGACCAAAAATTGGTGTAACAGATTCCCCCCTGTAAGGCCCACACTTCATGAGGCGCGTTCGGGGTAATGGTCGTGCCCACCGAACACATTCAGATCGTATCAAGCAACATGCGACGTTATGGGCATTTCGTCGCATCATGACCGAGGGCGTGTGACATAGCAGACAGACGGACGTATTGGTGTAGTGGCAGGGTAGCGACGTTCATAACGTGTCATCTAAAACGTCGCATTGTAACCTAGTGGACAAGGCCAACGTTACAAGTGATACAATAGATGCATGTACTGAGGGCATCAGGTTGGCTCAGGTTCATAGAGTGACCCACGACCATGACACTACGTGCATTATTACGTGAGGATGGACACTTGAGAAGTCATCCAACCAACGATCGAAGTTTGAACAACATTCGAGCTAAGCATTGGAAGCACCACGAGCTAGCCAACAACTCATTGGTGGAAGATACGGTGGCTAAACACAGGACGAGGGCACGGGTCGAGTCGAGCAGAAAAGTGTAGGACATGCAGAACAGTGTCGCAGCGTGTCCGCAACCGCAGGTCAGGTCGGGAAAAATGCAGGACGTCGGTCGAGTCATGCGGCAACGTGCAGGGTGTGCAATAGTACCACAGGGTGCCACCGTGCAGGTTAGGTCAGGCAGGGCATCCACAACATCCTGAACGTGAGTTTAGGACGTGAACGTAAGTCAGAATTGAGTGCGGAAAATTGCATTAGGTGCATTTTGACGGGCCGAAGCGAACAAGACAGTTGGGAAGTGATTTGGATACATAGAGAGCTCGAGGGAAGGTCTGAACTCATAGGCTGCAGCTGACCCAAGTGACCCGACATCATGACACTTGGGCATATTTGTGCAAAAAATTCCCAAGGTGAAATTTGATGTTGTAAATTATTGTTGTGGGCTAGTTTGATGGTTGACAAGCCTCGAGGCTTGGTCAAAAGGCTAACTGGCCTTGCCAACAAGAAAAGGGGGTCTTTTGCTGTATTGGACTTGTATTATACTTAATACATTTTATGAAACATATTATCGGGCAGACTTATTAACAGGGAGTTTCCCCTCCCTTATATGTATGGGCATACTTGTGGATTGATAATGGAGTTTATGTTGATTTCCACATATTGAAAGAAAATTTGATTAATATTGAACAAGTTTTGCTAAAGGTGTAGTCTACATACTTGAGTATTACGAAAAAAGAAAAAGTACGGTAGTGCCGCACCCGTCTATAGCATGGTTGAAAGACACCAAAGGTATAGGGGCATGATAGATGGTATCAGAGACACTGATACGAATGGAATGAAAGTCTGATCCCACTATTATTGCATATCAGATGGTATTAAAGCATATTGATCTCAGACTTTATTGAAGAAGGTTTCATGGGTTTTTATCATTGAAGAAAGCAGGGACATAGTTGTAGGGTTGCAAGTGGTGTTGAAGTTGAACTTGGATTATTGGGTTTCTTTTGAGACATTGGCTGAAGCAAGCATTTGTCAAGGCTAAAGCTACAAAATAAGACATGCCAACTTGGGAATAATTCCAGGAGAAAGCCGTTAAGGCCTTACAATGGATAAGGCATATGAGGGATAACTTGCAGATTCAAGACAAGCTTGGAGTCTTGGAAAAAGAAGTGGTGAAATCTTGGAAGAAGGCTAAGAAGATTCATGAAGATCAGGTTTGTGAGGCAAAGGATGCTCTTATGGCCTTGTGCAAGGAAGGGATTTCTGACTCAAACCAAGATGAATTTGATAGACTTCGGGCGAAGATGGACCGTTTCGATGAATGAATGGCATCATGCTATGAGCTAGAGGCACTTCGAGAGGAGATTGCCGAAATTGGAAAGAAGAACCAAAGAGGGAGGAAACCTAATTTTTCTAAACCAAAGAATGTTGTGGATGTAGTTGAAGAGCAGGAAGAACTTGGTGAACAAGTTGGACCCGAACCAAGCACATTACAAGCATTACAATTTGATCCACACAAGGATGTTGTAGATGTGGAAGATTTCAAGGATGGAATTGATGAATAGGTTGGACCAGGGCCAAGCACATTGCAAGCATCAGTGATGGATGATTCTCATGATGATGTTGTAGAGATGGAAGAGATGAAGGAAGAAATTTTGGAACAAGTCCAACCAAGACAAGACACATTGAAAGCACTGGTGGATGAACCACATGAAGATGTTGCAAATGTGACCATGATCAATGAGGAACTTGAAGAGCAGGTTGTGCCAGGATTGAACACATCAAAGACCTTGATGGGGATGGAGGATACTCACTTTGAGAGTATTCATGGAGATATGACTTGTGTTTCATTAAAGCATAAGGAAGATGGACCACATATGGGGATAAGAAAGAAGATGGCTTCTTTTCCAACACCATGGATGATCTCTCCTTGGATGCCTATGATCATACCTTGTAAATTGGAGGAACAAGGAGCATTGCTTGTTGAAGAACTTGGTGGGACAATTTGTGACCGTACTCTAGATGGTTCAAATTCCCTAGACAAGGGTGGAACTTGATGACCTTGTGATGGAAATGGTCATGCTTAGCCACATGGAATGGCTAGTGCCTGGCATGACCTATAGACTACCTTGGTGGTAGGGCACGTTGGTGGAGTATACTTCTTCATGGCATACAACCAAGAAGGAACTCTTAGTGCACCTCTACTGTGGGAAAAGCGTTGAAGGAAGTACTCATATATGATGGATGATGGTAGAAGTGACCGAGGGCACTTTACCACTACTATTTATGAATGATGATTAGAGTTGAGTTGAGTTCACTTTGATGAACACATGGGCAGAGTTTCTTTTGAGACCTTGGTTGAAGCAAAGAATTTGTTAGGGCTAAAGCTACAAAAGAAGACATGCCAACTTTGGAATAATTCTAGGAGAAAGCCGTCGAGGCCTTACAATGGATAAGGCATATGAGGGAGAACTTGCAGATTCAAGACAAGCTTGGAGTCTTGGAAAGAGAAGTGGTGAAATCTTGGAAGAAGGCTAAAAAGATTCATGAACTAGAGGTTGGTGAGGCAAAGGATGCCCTTATGGCCTTGTGCAAGGAAGGGATTTTTAACTCAAACCAAGATGAATTTGATAGACTTCGTGAGAATATGGAATATTTCGATGAATGGGTGGCATCATGCAATGAGCTAGAGGCACTTTGAGAGGAGATTGCCAAAATTGGAAAGAAGAACCAAAGAGGGAGGAAATCTACTTTGTCCAAGCCAAAGAATGTTGTGAATGTAGTTGAAGAGAAGGAAGAACTTGGTGAACAAGTTGGACCCGAACCAATCACATTACAAGAATTACAGGTTGATTCACACAAGGATGTTATAGATGTGGAAGATGTCAAGGATGGACTTGATGAATAGGTTGGACTAGTGCCAAGCACATTTCAAGCATCAATGATGGATGATTATCATGAGGATCTTGTAGAGATGGAAGAGATGAAGGAAGAACTAGTGGAACAAGTTCAACCAAGAAAAGACACATTGAAAGCACTGGTGGATGAACCACATGAAGTTGTTGCAAATGTGAACATGATCGAGGAGGAACTTGAAGAGCAGTTGTGCCAGGATCGAACACATCAAATACATTGATGGGGATTGAGGACACTCACTTTGAGAGTCTACATGGAGATATGACTTGTGTTTCATTGAAGCATAATGAAGATGGACCACATATGGGGATAAGAAATAAGGTGGCTACTTTGCCAACACCATGGATGATCTCTCCTTGGATGCCTATGATGAGACCTTATACATTGGAGAAAAAATGAGCATTGCTTGTTGAAGACCTTGATGGGGAAATTTGTGACCGTACTCTAGATGGTTCAAATTCCCCAGACAAGTGTGGAACTTGATGACCTTGTGATGGAAAGGGTCATGGTTAGCCACATGGAATGGATAGTGCCCAAAATAACCTATAGAATACCTTGGTGGTAGGGAACGTTGGTGGAGTAGACTTCTTCATGGCCTACAAGCAAGAAGGAACTCTTGGTGCACCTCTAGTGGGGGAGAAGGCTTGAAGGAAGTACTCATATATGATGGATGATGGTAGAAGTGACTGAGGGCACTTTACCACTACACTTTATGGATGAAGACTAGAGTTGATTTGAGTTCACTTTTATGAACACATGGGAAGCGAATGTCATGGACATTGACATGAGGGCATGACGGGACATTTTAGTGGAGGCATTATGCAGGTGCACTTACATGGATGCCACTTATGAGCATTATGGAGGAGTTTCAAGAAGGATGGATTTGTTGATGCTACATGGAGATATTTTATAGATGGACTAATGGATGTTGTTCACGATGGGCAACAAGACATTGGTTGGATGAGAAACCTATGAGAGCATTCATATGATCCGCAGGGTGAGAACTTGTGATGGCACTCATGGCCAAAAAAAGTAGGCTTGCCAATGCTTTGGATATGATGATGCATGGGAGTTGATGATGGAGTTGCATTCATTAGAGGCTTCATATATGGTGATATTGCAGTATCTGATTCATTGAGGAGTTGAGGTCAGGATTGGTCTTGACTTTGATGCATTATGGGATGCATACCTTTGAGCACATTTATGGGGTGTGTTTGGGAGGAGTCACTTGATGGAGATGATTGAGCCAGGACACTTTGGAGTTTGATGGAGATGCAACGATGGAGATGCCTTGGTGGTATACACTTGGGCATGGGTTGAGTCTATTTGACTTAGCCACACTTTTTACTTGATGGATGCATATTGTAGATGGGTTAAACATTAATTCATGGACCTGTATGACACTTTTATTGATTTGATGAGAGGGGTACCTCCTATCTTTGATGATTCTTGGAGGATGTGACTACTTGGCATATAGGTAGCACATGGATTAGCATCATAGACATCATGTTGTGGATGAGTTGGAGGACACTTCATGGACCCAAACATGACCTATTCTCACTTGGATGAGATCTATTCTTGATTGAGTTTATGGATGTGATAGAATGCAGAAGGAACAACTAACGCATGGTATGAGGATGTGCATTCTCATGATGAGGACGTATGGTGGGATTAGCTACCCTACTAGTTCGAGTTGTGGGGTTCGAAAGTGTGAAAAGTTATGTTGGATACATAACAACTTTTGTTATGTTGAGTTGGTTGGAGTATTGGATGCAAAGATTCACATGACATTGATGATATATGATGGGTTGACACGATATATGTTGCAGCAACATGTGACCTTGATGGAGAGATTGACTTCCCACTATGGTACAACATGTGGTAACTGTGGCAGATGTGTTGATGATCATGGATTGAGAAGATATTTCATGGATATGTTAGACGTGAACCGTGATGGTTTATGAATCGATGGTACAACAGAGGTGGGAAACATGAACATTTTTGGAGATGTTGGAGCAATGACACTTTGCGGCGATATTTTGTGACAAAACGTTGCGACGATAATTCACACATGGATTGCAACGATAGGTCATGCGACGATGATGATAGAACTATCGTGGATGATATTCATACTTGAAGTGGGGGAGTATGTAAGGCCCACAATTCATGAGGCGTGTTCGGGGTAACAGGCGTGCCCACCGAATGCATTCGGGTCACATCAGGGAACATGCGACGTTATGGGCGTTTTGTTGCACCATAACCGAGGGTGTGTGACATAGCGGACAGACGAACGTATTGGTGTAGCGGTGGGTCATAACGCGTCGGCTAAAATGTCGCATCGTAACCGAGCGGACAAGGCCGACGTTACAAGTGATACGAAGAATGCATGTACCGAGGGCGTTGGGTCGGCTCAGGTTCGTCGAGTGACCCACGACCATGACACTATGCATATTAATACATGCGGATGGACACTTGATAAGTCATCCAACCAATGATCAAAGTTCAAAAAACATTCGAGCGAAGCATTGGAAGCACCACAAGCTAGCCAACAGCTCGTTGGTGGAAGATGCGGTGGTTGAACGCAGGGCGAGGGCACGGGTTGACAAGTGTAGGACGCGTGAAACAGTGCCGTAGGGAGTTTGCAATCATAGGTTGGGTTGGGAAGAGTGCAGGGCATGGGTCAAGTCGAGTGGAAACTTGCAGGGCATGCGAAATAGTACCGCAGGGCGTCCGCCATGCAAGTCGGGTTGGGCAGGGTATCCGTAGTAGCCTGAATGTGAGTTCAGGACTCGTTCTGAAGTGACCGTAAGTCAGAATTGAGTGTGGAAAAGTGCAATAGGTGCATATCGACGGGCCGAATCTAACCAGATAGTTGGGAAGTATGGATACATAAAGAGCTTAGGGGAAGGTATGAACTCATAGGTAGTAGCTGACCCGAGTGACTCGAGTGACCCAGCAACACGACACATGGGAAAATTTGTGCAACAAATTCCCAAGGTGAAATCTGATGTTGTAAATGATTGTTGTGGGCTATTTTTATGGTTAACAAGCCTTGAGGCTTGGTCAAAAGGCTAACTGGCCTTGCCAAGGAGCAAAGGGGTTCTTTTTCTGGATTGGACTTGTATTATACTTTACATTTTATGAAAAATATTATCGGGCAAAATTATTAACAGGGAGTTTCCCCTCCCTTCTATGTATGGGCATACTTGTGGATTGATAATGGTGTTTCTGTTTATTTTCGCATATTTAAAGAACATTTGATTAATATTGAAGAAGTGTTTCTAAAGGCGTAGTCTACATACTTGAGTATTATGAAAAAGGAAAAGTACGGTAGTGCCGCACCCATTTATAGCGTGGCTGAAAGACACCAAAGGTATAGGGGCGTGACACTCCCCAACGTGCGAGCGTTAGGATTTAATCGTATGATTGAAGTACGTTGTAAGAACTCAATCAATAGACACCGAAGGGGAGTCAGAGAGAGAGAAATATAAGGAGGAATGAAGTGAGAGAAGAGAAGACCCCAAGGAGGCGAGACTTACAAGTTTGAAAAGTATCTTTTATGAGTGAGTATCTGTTCTACATGAGGCAGGGGAGGCATACCTATGCCCGCCGAGATAACAAAGTACAAAGAATAATGATGCGTCCAACAAACAAGGGATTGAGATATATAGTACATGATGACATAAACATGGGCCAGATAAAAACATGATAATGGATCCCACCTACATACTGTGTCTAGGAAAACAACCAGAACTTATACAATAAAATGTGAGTACATGAGATATAAGTACAACCAAAGAGGCCCTTTAAAACAGAAAATGGCTCTGAAAATCTGAATGATATATGCAAACTAAAAGGTGCTGCAAGAGGCTGAGGCCGGATCCATAAAATATATGGAGCTGCATCCGAGGCTGTAGTAGAGAAGTCATCTGGGCATGTGGGGGGCTACCTGAAGGGCCACCCCCTCATGAGGTCTGAAAAATCTCACACATACTCGGGAATCACTGGTACAATCTACTACATCACTGAACCATCAAGTATACGGATCTCGATCATGCCATGAGGAGATGGAACTAAGAAACAATCAAGTCAAAGGGAAATAAAGGGTCCCTTTTCCTGATCAGAGGCACTGAACAACAGTGGAAGTTGGAAGCAAGGTACCCCGCCCTCTAGACCTGTCTTCTGGAATGAATAAGCTAATGTCGACAGAAGGAGGTCTGCCATAGGTGATGAAATAAGGAATCCTCAACTAAGGCACGAGGGATAATAGTAGAGCGACTGATAGACTGACACCAGTGATGATGGTGGAATGGGGGGTACTGAGTAGCGGGCAGACAAATTCCCTTGTTAGAGCATAAAGGGCATGGATGACCTGGCAGTTACTGACTCGACTACAGAGGGGATAAGGGACAATATAACTGAGGGCCAAAATGTGAGACACGAGAGAGGTACAAAGAAATGAAGGATGGAAGACTGTGGCAGGAGACAAAAGGGTCTCGGGACATACTCCATGGATGTGATGATGACTCAACTCGAATTCTCTAAACAAGGGTGAATCGATGATGTTGCCACATAGAACAGGCCCGGTGGGGACCATAAAAACATGAGTACAAGATGGTTACTCATGAGGAAAATCAACACAAGCGTGGACAAGTATGAAGGCAAGGTGGTGCCCCAAGTAAAAGTATTGCAAGTGAAGAAATTCAATTTGGAGGAGCAGTGAAGTGATCCTTCTTGGAAAAAATGTGTCCGGGTGAAGTATCAAATCACCAAAAACAAAAGATGGCTACCTAAAAGAAATAAAACGTGCATTTCATGACATAAATACTAAGGGTAATATTTCTTAAGATAGAGTGCATTACAAGGATTAGAAAGAGGGTGGCCTTCAAAATCCTCTAGAAGGTATGCCCCTTTACCCAAATCCTTACTAATGATGTAAGGGCCTAGCCATAATGGGTCAAAGTTCCCATGACCGAGGACATTATGAGCCTGGTCATACACTAGAACAAGATCACCTTCATGAAAAGTACGAGGGTGGACTTTTCGATCATACTGAGCTTTGATGCGTTTCTTGGCAGCCTTAGTGGTTTGTAATGCAACATGATGGTATTCGAAAGCGCGCTCAAGCATGATAAGTCTATGTTCTAAAGGTTGGGTGTCAGGGAGAAGTGCGGCGGCTAGATGAAGGGAAGGGATTTCACACTCGATCAATAGGACTGCCTCCTCACTGAAAATAAGGTGGAAAGGAGTAAACCCGATGGTTGTTTTAACAGAAGTTCTATAGGGCCACAAAGGAGGGAAGAGCATAAGGTGCCAGTTGGTTTTGTGCTTATTCACCATCTATTGAAGCATAGTTTTAAGGATTTTAGTGACGCTTCAACTTGGCCATTACCTTGGGGGTAATAGGATGATAAATATTTTTGCTCAAAGCCCAACAAAGAGGATAGCTCATGCCATATCTCATCTTCAAAATGTAGGCCATGGTTAGAGACCAATTGTTTCGAAACTTTGAATCGAGCGATAACATGGTTAAAGAAAAAGAGGGTTGCGGTAACTGTCGTGTTGTTGAATGTTGGAATGGCCTCAGCTCATTTGGTGAAATAGTCAACCACCATGATGATATACTTGTGATTACCAACAAATCTACGTTGACACTCCATAAAGTCTATGGCCCACTTACAGAAGGGACCAGCTGAGATGACAGGATGGAGGGGAGCCGAAGGGGCTCGCGCCTTTGGGGAAAAATGTTGGAAATTGGAATAGTGTTTGACTGTTTCAATACAATCACCTAAGAGAGAAGGCCAAAAATACCCAGTGTGCATGATTTTCTGGGCAATAGCAAGACCGAAGATGTGGCCACCACAAGCACCACTATGGAAGGCATTAGGGAATTTCTCAGCTTCAACGTGCGTGAGGCATTAGGGGAATTTTTAGGTCTAAAATGGGCCTCCTAAGGAAATAATAAAACAATAGATAAACCAATAAAATAATATTTATGAATTTGCAATCCACTTTTTGCACCAAAATCCATGTAACTGTGGTTAAATTCAATTCAAAAGTTGTACTAAAAGAAAATTAATAAACAAATTGTATTGATGTGACTGTAAATAAGAATGATATTTTGAAGAAAAAATCATTATCATTGCACAACTAATGCATTTTTCCTTTATACTTAAATAACTTAAAATAAAATATAAATATAAATTCATAAATTCTTAATTATAGAATATACTATTAATTAAAATTTATATTATTAAATTATATAATAACATGTAATTAATATACTATATAAAAATAATATAATATAATATATTGTTCTATGTATGAAATTTATATTACATATTGAATTGATTTGATTTATAAATAAATATTTGAAAATATACAAATATAATATTTATAGAAAAATGTGTAAATACATAACGATTGTGTAGGGATATGCATTATTTATTTCAAAAAATATGGAATGAAAATAATAATATTCTATTCAAAAAGTGTGAAATGAAATTTATTATGAGTACTTTACTTTATGACTTTAAAAGTACTTAGAGCACTACCATGGTTAACCATGATTTTTTATCCTCCATTGAGAATGTGACAAGTAAGTAGCTCTAACTCAGGCAATGCCACCTCAACCATTAGAGATGATGTCATCCCCTAAAATGTGATTGGTTCTCATAAAGTGAATTTTGACTGTACATTTTCCTTAGGAGGCCCATTTTAGACCTCAAAATTCCCCTAATGCAATAACAGAGGACAATATCTGCACAACGATGATAAAGGTCGTCATCGATGAGAAGGTAGCAGTGGGCCTGGTGTCAAATATGTCGTTGAACATCACGATCAAGATGGAGGGCGAATTTTTGGGTTTTCAGATAGGTGAGGATGTTTTTAGTGTGAATTATAATTGCAAGAATACGAAAAAAACTCACTTTAACTGTGCATAACAAACAACCCTAACATCAAAGATGGTTGTCAATTTACTTAAATATGTAGTTAGTGATCAGAATAAATGCTACAAAATCCAGATCTATGCAGTTAAAGACATTAAACAACAAATAAAAGAAAGAGTTGCTCCACGCATCCAATGAACAAGACAATAATGTTTTTAAATAATTTTTGTATTTATGACACCTGGGAAGGGAACACAGAAAGATGTTACCAGTCCCCCTCAATGGGATGGGTTTTTGTATGTCCTCGGCGCTTTAGATCTAATATCTCTCTATCTTGATGGTGTAGAAAACCCATAAAAAAATGGAACTCGAGGGGAGCTCACAAGAAAAAAGGCAGAAAAATATGACAATGATGGAGGATCAAAGTCAGACCAAAAGTATATATCCAGAGTGATCTTTAGGCAACAAAAGGTAGTGAAAGAATGGAAAAACCCTTCTATTTATAAAAAAATATTAAGTTAGTCTAGATATTGGTGCATAATTAAAATATTATTAACCAAATCTAGATCCAACTTTTATGGAATAATTTATTATTTTTGTTGGAAGGAAAAATAATTTGAATTTGGTCAAATCCCTTTATTTGTAAATAATAAATAAATAAATGATTTATTTATTATTTTAAGAATGTGGTTGAGTAATAACTAAATAAATAATGATTTATTCAAATATTTATAAATGATTTAGTCAAATTTAACAAGGAATATCATTTAAATAATGTTTTAAATAATTATTTCTAGAAAATAATAAGATAAATAGTGATTTATCTAATTAATTTTCTGTTTTGGGTTAAATATGACTAGGCATATTAATTAAACTATGGTTTAATTAATTATCCCTTGAGGAAAATCAAAAAATTAGGGATTTAATTATTCCTCATGGGGTTTCCTGTTTAGACCATAAAAAACTTAATAAATTATGGATTACTAAGTTATTTTTCATAGTGAAAGAAATTTTACTAGGGTAAAATTGGTCTTACATGGTGTACTTTGGTCCATCTAATAGTAACAGGTTAGATGACAAAAAATTGGTGTAACATATGTCACCATACCAAGGGTTGTCCGAAGTAATGGCAAACAAATGTTCGTCGGGAAAATCGTCATTAATTGTTGGATCCTGCATACCGGTAGGTAATTCAGAAATGAGCTCAACGAGGGCTAAACCTTTGTTACTCTTTGGTGCGACAAATTCAAGATGAAAGTCCTGGAGGATAACGATCCAATGGGAATACTTTCCATTGATGATTCGTCGACTCAATAGGAAGGCCATAGGGTTGGAATTAGTCATGACCTTTGTGGAACGCATGAGGATATAATGACGAAGTTTTTGGACTCAGAACACAACAGCTAGTGCCAATTTCTCTTTATGTGAGTAGAACAAAAGGGGGCCTAGAAGGTTATTACTAGCATAATAGATAATATGCTTGATTTTATTGTCATCTTCCTGAATAAGGACCCCAATGATCGAATGGGTGGAGGATGAGATGTACAGGATGAAATCCCTATCAAAGTTAGGGGGATGAATCAAGGGAGCGGAGGTGAGAGCATGTTTCAGGGGATCAAAATACTCTTGAGCATCGTCATCCCAAATGAATGGAATGTTATATATGAGGAGTCTAAGGAGCCCATGCGCAGTGGTGGCATAGTCAGGTATGAACCAACGAAGGAAATTAACTTTTCCTTGGAGGCCTCGTAACTGGCGTAAGGTACGAGGAATAGGAAGCTCCAGAATGGCTTGAAATTTCAAGGGGTCAAGCGTTATACCATATTTAGACATAATGAATCCTAGAAGACGACTGAAAGGAACACAAAAGACACACTTCAGGAAGTTGAGGCAGATATTATACTTGCGAGCTCGGAGAAAGACAATATGCAAATCATGGAGGTGTTGCGCCTGATGTTTCGAACGCGCAATGAGTTTGTCTAAATAAGCAAGGATAATATGGGCCGGGTCATGAAAAGAATATGACATGGCCTGCTAAAAAGTGGCTTCGACATTCTTAGGGCCGAACGACATGACCCTTTAAGCAAAGGTTCCCCACGGACTAATGAACATAATCTTATGTTGATCAACACGACGAATAACAATTCGGTTGTATCCGAAGAAACCATCCATGAAGGATAGAACCTCGTGCTCTACACACTTGTTAATGATTTGGTCAATGAATGGTTTGGGGAAGTTGTCTTTGGTACAAGATTTGTTTCGGTTGTGAAATTCAGTGCAAACACAGACGATGCCTTGTTTCTTGAGAACGGGAACTGGATTGGACACCCAAGAGGTGTATTCAATGGGGTAGATAAAAGCAGCCTGCTTGACTTTATCGATTTCAACTTTGACAACCTCTCGTTTGGAAGGATTAATGGGTATCAAATTTTTACGGACAAGATTGGCATCAGGACATGTATCGATATGGTGTTCGAAAATGGTGGGATCAAGTCCGGGCATTTCTGAATAGGACCAGGCGAAAACATCATAGAATTCCTTGAATAACTTGGTGTAAGCCTCAATTTCTTTCGAGGTGCATTGGGCACCCAAGGTAATGTTTTCTTCTACCCCTAGTTTGTCAGAAATGTTAATTTTAATGGTAGGAGAGATATTGGCCATATTTCCTTCTTCGAAAGAATCGGGTGCAGGGATGGGATTTCTAAACCAATCGACCTCATCAGGAATGAAGTATTTTGTTTCCATAGCACATTGGTCATGGGACTGCTGCGGGAGGAAGTATGCACGATGGTGCATATAATCCCACGGAAAGTCAGGGGCGGTCATCGCTTCCATAATGTCTTCATCAGAATGGAAGATGGGGTGACTGGTGTAAGGGAGACCACATGACGTGGCAAAGCTATTTGACTCATCATCATGAGAAGAAAGTTTCACATGCACATTGTCACGGGGGTTGACTGAAAAACAAGTAGATGAGGGATCCACCGATGTTGAGCCCAGGGTGATTGCTGAAGGAAGGTTAGGCGAAACAGAAGGGGAAGTCCTAGAGGTGTCTTCCACCATGGATCCCAAAGATGATGATAGGTAGAAAATGGTGTCCAAAGGCTCTGTAATCTTGACATTGAGAGGGGGAATGTCAATGGGAGTAGATGTGACCTCTGGTTTTGACGAAGAAAAACTCGAAAATAAGGGAGAGGTGGACTCGTTGCGCTTGGCCTCGAATTGAAAAATCGCTTCTAAAGAGGTGTAGTAGTCTTTGAGGTGGGGACATAGGTGAGTATAGTGGCCATGAAAATCACACAAAGCACAAGGATGATTTGTGCGCAAATACTTGAGTTTCAGGGCTGAACCAGGTAAAGTGACATGGACCTAAGACTCAAGAAACATGACATTGACCATGGGCTTGATACGAGGCAATTTAGGACAATTATGGGTGGCATGAATGATAACATCACACAAATCACATGGGGGGGGGGGGTTTGGTACGCTTTAGAGGCTTCGGAGGAGCAGGGGTTGTCTGGGAAACCTTGTCCTTAGGTGCCTTCTTGCGGACTTTTCCCCCCTCACTTGAGGCTTTCACAATAGGAGTAGGGTCCTGTTGAGGTGGATGAGGCACAAAAGCAAAGGGAGGGGTCATGGCGATCGGTTGGATCGGGGTCAACGCAGTGTAAGGTTTGCGTTGACTAGGCAGGGTAATGGATGGGGGACCAATGTACCAGACTGGGATCCCCAGGGTCATGTTAGGAAGAGACAAGGTAGCCATAACAGGTACCAAAAATACTTTGGGAGGGGGAGATAAAAATGATATCTGACTGGAGGGGTAATGGCCAGGAGGGACAACTCCGAGATGGTTAAGGCTAGGGGGAATCGTTCCATGGGGATAGATAGGATCATGCACACCAACTAAAGATGAGGGGCCTTGAGGAGGAGGTCCTGAAGGCTGAGTCGAAGTACTAGGAGCAGGTTTGCGGAGGGTGGGGATGCTGGCTAGTCGAACCAGTCCATTTGAGGTCAGACCGAGACGATTGCATCATGCAAACATTCGACGAGCTGGGGTCAAAGATAGGATGGGGTATACCAGGGAATGAACCAAGCAAAGAGGAATATTTATAGACTCCGGGTGAGACATTGGTTGGAGGTTCAACTGCTTGTTTATCGACCACCGAAGAGATAATGGACTCTGGAGAGGTTTGGGACTTCGATCGTAATATGTCAACTAATCGATGGTGACGATATTTCTATTATGAGTGTTGATCATGTTAGCCCCCTACTAATTTTTGACAAGCAAACAGGGGGTCAAACTGTCTTTGAGCTTTCAAGGAACACATTCCTGCAAAAAACACACCATCCTTGAAGTCCCTTTATGCCCTTTGTCCTTTGATGAATCCCACTACTGTTTCCAATTAAAAAACCTCTCTGTTTCTGAGAAGAAAAATGCTCAAAAGGCCTCCATTTCCTTTGTTTTATTCCCATTAATCCTATGTTTCAACACATTTTTACCCTCTCCTAATTCCTCATTTATCCCTCATTGATCATTCAATTCCTCTTTTAACCTCACAAATACCCTTTGTTTGGTCAAATAACCCCTTTTTCTCTCTATCGTTCCCCTCTTTAGCCTTAAAAACCCTCTTTTTCGGCTAAGAAAACCCACCTTGCTTCATTTATCAGGCTTAGCCCTTTTTAGCCCAGCCCCTTGACCACTTCCCCTCCATGCGCCCGAGCGCTAAGGCCTGGGCGCTAATCGCAATCACAACTTTCGGGAGGCGCATCTCTGTGTTATGCAAAAAATCTCGATGTGATTGGGGCTTGGTCGTTTGGCCTCCGCTAAGATCTGAGCCGTCGATCTTTGTAAGATCCGACGGTCAGTGCTAGTTCCGCTGTGCACCCGTCGCCCCGATCCATCCACTCTTCCGATTTCATCAGAGTCGTCGATCTGTTTCCAGATCAGACGACGGTCGTTTAATCGCATCCCTACTCCAATCGCAATCGGAACTTTTTGTTGTGTCGCCCTTCCATTTCCTCCTATTGCGATTCCCCGATTTGATCTGAGCTGTTGATCTCCTGTGATCCAACGGTTCGGATCTCATCACTCGTCGCTCCGTCGCCCCTCTCTATCTCCTTCCGATTGAATGTGGGACGTTGATCTGGTCCCAGATTTGACGGTCGATGCTCAATCGTGCGTCGCTCCAAATTGCAATCGCAAGTTCTCAAATGTATCCCCCGATTAAATCAGAGCCATCCGTCCCGAGAGATCCAACGGCCCAGATTTAATCGCTACTCGCTCATTTCACCTGCCTTTCTCCCTGCTGATGTAATTTCCGCCGTCGATCTTGTTCTAGATCGGACGGATGGCGCTCAATCGCACCAACGCTAATCGGAAGATCTTGAAAGTGTTACCCTCCGCCTCCATCCGATGCGATTGGATCTCCGCCGTCCATTGACCCGGATCTATCGACCCACTTTTAATCGCCCTCCGCCCATGCCGGGTCCCACCATCAAAATCATTTCATATGTTTTCTCGTATTCCCCTTTGTATCACAATTAAAAGGCTCAAACCTTAGTGTTTAACACTAAAGATCATTCTTTCGCCATTCATTCACAGTTTTCACTATTCTCCACTGTTCCGCCACCACTCCCACAGGCCTTCACATCATTCCTTCCGCCACTCCCTGGATTTATTAATGAGTTTATCGTATTGTGCAAGGTTCATAGGAGTGATAAATTCACTTGGTTTCCATAATTAAAGCCACTGTGATTGAGAGCGCAGGGAGACCATTATAGCAGCGGCCAAGTGAAACAACAGAAACAGATTCAAGGGATTTGGGCTTTTTAATTGAATATTTAGAGCCTAATCCCCTATTCAAAGGATAAAAGACACATTTTGAAGACCCAAAGAGCACACGCAACAGCCATATCCACGTTTGAATGTCTGCGGGATGTTTTTCTCCAGGCAGTACATCTTCTCATTAAAGCCTCCATGCCTCCTCGAGCCCTTAAACAGATGAACACACCGACTGAAGTTTCTACGCCTGTCAGTCAGCAGTTATGAAGCATGGAGGCCTTGTATATTTTACACTGAGTTCATTTATTCCAGAAGGCTAGCGCAGAGCTCCAAACAGCTAGAAAGGACTTCAAGGACACATCCGAGGTCAATCTCGACCTGACTAGGACTCCCGAAGCAGGCTACCGAGTACATGCAGCACTACAGAGTCATTAAGCAGTATGGGCGTGAATGCTTCCTCCGTTCTGTATTAATGAGACAAATTGAATGTTCATCATCCACTCCCTTAACTAGTTTTTCTCCTATAAGAATCCCTAGGAACAGATTGTTGAGGGTTCCAGATTTTCAGAAAATTAGGCAGTAAGAGAATTTTATATGCATTTTTGTCGAATTTTTATATGAATGCACAGAGCCCGTTGGGTTTCAGTGAGGAGGAGTTCCATCTTTAATGAGGATTCTGGTCTTTGGTGTCTCACAGTTTGTAACTTCTCCCCTTATGTGTTAGTTTAATTGTTCATTTCGTTTCATTCGCCTTTCTTGTATCATGTTCTGGAATGTAAGTGGCTCACTGGTTTTTGGTATGGATTTATCCTAGTTGATACCCATGCTTGAACTAGTCAAGCGCTTTAAATATGGCTCAGGCATGATATACTGTTTCACTTTTCACTTCAATCATATTTATGCTATATTAGCTTCTTTGGGAGGTTATTTTTAAAACGCTATTGTCATGTATGGATTCTAAAATTGGTAAGCCCATTACATGGTGATATTGTGTATCTGGATATCATCTCAATGACAGTTAGTATTATCTCAATCTTTCATACGTAGTAATCACCTTCTGATTATTTATTTCTGTGAGGTATTTTTGAACTGGCCCTCTTTACAGTAAGCTGCCTCTGAATTGTCTGATGCATTTGTATTAGAATTCCGCACCTTGCCTCTGTAGTATTGCTTTCCCTGCATCCCTTTTCTGAAGGTTTTGGTCCCATTCAAGTTAACCTCCCTGTTTACAGGAGATAGCATGAGAGCCTTTTGTTGATAACTACCCCTGTTATATCACATGCTCCTTGCTATATAAGATGTCCTAGGCACTGGTATTTCACAACTCAAGGCTTTCTCTAGGGTCAACGACATCTTTTTGGTGTCGTTTCTGGGGAACAAAGTTAAGAAAATTTGAATCCCAGGGCCTCGAAAAAATCTTTATTCACACTTCAGAAAGGTGAGCATGAAGAGTTGAGAGTTGTAGATCCCTCACCTTGGCGACTCCACAATTCCTAAATGATTAAAAGAATCCATTGGTGATCAGTAGGCCGCTGATTATCTTGGTTTCACGAGACTCCACTGGGAGACCATGTCGCAGTATAACATCAGCCATGCTGAAGACCAAGCCACTTCACCAATGGAAGACTCTGAGCAGTTTGCAAAAATGCATCCAAGTTTCATAGCAGAGTGTCGAGATGAAATGTCACGTGGCTTGGAAAAACTGGAAGTGGAGGACCTTCCATGGGCTATTCTTCTTCCTAGCTTAAGTTTTAAACCCTTGCTTAAGAAAATATTTCTAGAATTGGTGGTTGAAAGATATGAAGCTGAGATCGAATTTCTGAACTCACAAGAAAAATCATATTAGTTTAGAGACCTGAGAGCCTTTTTGGAAAGTCTCCCTCCCCTTAAAAGAGAAGAGATTCCACTTCCTTTCGAAGTACAAGAAGAAAATGATCTGGTTCTGAAGAGCCACATTGAAAATGCAGTGGAAGATGTAGAAATCAAATCGGCCTAGGATAAAATCAGCCTACCAGCCATGGAGGGCCAGAAAGAAGAAAGTGTAAATCATATGTTCATTGATCCTGTGGCAGAATATATGGAGGACTGGATTAGCTCAAATTCTCCAGTAGCGCAAAACATGTCAGAGCTCCAAGAGGACTCAGCAGCAATGAACGATGAGTCCTCCGGTTCAGAAGATGAAGGAGACACTCTACCCCAAGGGAGTTTTCTTCTCAATCCAATGGAGGAAGAAGAGATCCTGGTTGAATCCTACCTGCCAAATATTCATAACCAGGTATCTTTTCATGATCCTTATGCTCATTTCCTGCAAAAATTTAAGGAAGGATCAAAGGTATTGTTGAGTAGCATGTTGCGAACAGAAAGAAGATTACTCGAAGTTGTTGTTGAAGAACAGGAAGAGTGGGAGCAGCCCTACCTATCCAGCCTGCTCAAGCAGCTAGGCAGAACAGACCAGTCATGCGATCACTTGATGGACTGGTTGCATTGGAAGACGATGTTTGTAAGCTAGACTTGTAAATAATCCAGTTAAAGTAGGGTAGGTAGGAAAAGCTCAATAAAGCTCAGCCCGTGAGCATGTAGTTAGTTGTTTTAACTTCTGAAAAGTCCAACAAGCCAGACAGTCTAATCCTGGCTTGGCTGTTTTTCAATTTTTGTTTTAGAATGTAGAGAAGAAATCTGTTAGACAGTTTAATCCTAGCAGATGTAGTTTAGGTAGAAAAAATATGAGACCGACAGTTTAATCTGGTCTCATGGAGTAATAAGGGTAGAAGTAGAATAGGTTTATTTTTCTTGTTTGTAAAAATTGATGATGAAGGTGGTCTGCGAAGTTCTCGACATGCCCATGGATGAACGTGCCGTCCCCAGGTGGAGCCAATGTTGATCATGTTAGCCCCCTACTAATTTTTGACAAGCAAACAGGGGGTCAAACTGTCTCTGAGATTTCAAGGAACGCATTCTTGCTGAAAACACACCATCCTTGAAGTCCCTTTATGCCCTTTGTCCTTTGATGAATCTCACTGCTGTTTCCAATTAAAAAACCTCTCTGTTTCTGAGAAGAAAAATGCCCAAAAGGCCTCCATTTCCGTTGTTTTATTCCCATTAATCCTACGTTTCAACACCTTTTTCCCCTCTCCTAATTCCTCATTTATCCCTCATTGATCATTCAATTCCTCTTTTAACCTCACAAATACCCTTTGTTTGGTCAAATAGCCCCTTTTTCTCTTTATCGTTCCCCTCTTTAGCCTTAAAAACCCTATTTTTCGGCTAAGAAAACCCACCTTGCTTCATTTATCAGGCTTAGCCCCTTTCGGCCTAGCCCCTTGACCACTTCCCCTCCATGCGCCCGAGCGCTAAGACCAAGCGCTAAGGCCTGGGCGCTAATCGAAATCGTAATTTTCAGGAGGCGCATCTCTGTGTTATACGAAAAATCCTGATGCGATTGGGGTTTGGTCGTTTGGCCTCCGCTAAGGTCTGAGCCGTCGATCTTTGTAAGATCCGATAATTAGCGCTAGTTCCACTGTGCGCCCGTCGTCCCAGTCCATCCACTCTTTCGATTTCATCAGAGCCGTCGATCTGTTTCCATATTAGACGATAGTCGTTTAATCGCATCCCCGCTCCAATCGAAATCGAAACTTTTTGTTGTGCTGCCCTTCCGTTTCCTTCGATTGCAATTCCTTGATTTGATCTGAGCCGTTGATCTCCTGTGATCCAACGGTCCGGATCTCATCACTCATCGCTCCGTCGCCCCTCTCTATCTCCTTCCGATTAAATGTGGGCCATTGATCTGGTCCTAGATCTGACGACCAGCGCTCAATCGCGCGTCACTCCAAATCGTAATCACAAGTTCTCAAATGTATCCCCCGATTGCGATCCCCTGATTGAATCGGAGCCATTCGTCCCGAGAGATCCAACGACCCAGATTTAATCGCTACTCGCTAATTTCACCTGGCTTTCTCCCTGCCGATGTAATTTTCGTCGTCGATCTTGTTCCAGATCGGACGGCTGGCACTCAATCGCACCATCGCCAATCGGAAGATCTTGAAAGTGTTACACTTCGCCTCCCTTCGATGCGATTGGATCTATGCCGTCCATTGACCCAGATCTATCGACCCACGTTTAATCGCCCTCCGCCCATGCTGGGTCCCACCATCAAACTCATTTCATATGTTTTCTCGTATTCCCCTTTGTATCATGATTCAAAGGCTCAAACCTTAGTGTTTAACACTAAAGATCATTCTTCCGCCATTCATTCACAGTTTCTACTGTTCTCCACTATTCTGCCACCGCTCCCATAGGCCTTCACAACATTCCTTCCGCCACTCCCTGGATTTATTAATGAGTTTATCATATTGTGCAGGGTTCACAGGAGTGATAAATTCACTTGGTTTCCATAATTAAAGCCACTGTGATTGAGAGCGTAGGGAGACCATTATAGCAGCGGCCAAGTGAAACAACAGAAATAGATTCAAGGGATTTGGGCTTGTTAATTGAATATTTAGAGCCTAATCCCCTATTCAAAGGATAAAAGACGCATTTTGAAGACCCAAAGAGCACACGCAATAGCCATATCCGCGTTTGAATGTCTGCGGGGCGTTTTTCTCGAGGCAGTACATCTTCTCATTAAAGCCTCCATGCCTCCTCGAGCCCTTAAACAGATGAACACATTGACTGAAGTTTCTACGCCTGTCAGTCAGCAGTTATGAAGCATGGAGGCCTTGAATATTTTCCACCGAGTTCATTTATTCCAGAAGGCTAGCGCAGAGCTCCAAACATCCAGAAAGGACTTCAAGGAAATATCCGAGGTCAATCTCGACCTGACTAGGACTCCCGAAGCAGGCTACCGAGTACATGCAGCACTACAGAGTCATTAAGCAGTATGGGCGTGAACGCTTCCGCCGTTCTGTAATAATGAGACAAATTGAATGTTCATCATCCACTCCCTTTACTAGTTTTTCTCCTATAAGAATCCCCAGGAACAGATTGTTGAGGGTTCCAGTTTTTTAGAAAATTAGGCAGTAAGAGAATTTTGTATGCATTTTTGTCGAATTTTTATATGAATGCACAGAGCCCGTTGGGTTTCAGTGAGGAGGAGTTCCATCTTTAATGAGGATTCTGGTCTTTGGTGTCTCATAGTTTGTAACTTCTCCCTTTATGTGTTAGTTTAATTGTTCATTTCGTTTCATCCGCCTTTCTTGTATCATGTTCTGGAATGCGAGTGGCTCACTGGTTTTTGGTATGGATTTATCCTAGTTGATACCCATGCTTGAACTAGTCAAGCGCTTTAAATATGTCTCAGGCATGATATACTGTTTCACTTTTCACTTCAATCATATTTCTGCTATATTAGCTTCTTTGGGAGGTTATTTTTAAAACGCTATTTTCATGTATGGATTCTTAAATTGGTAAGCCCATTACATGGTGATATTGTGTATCTGGATATCATCTCAATGACAGTTAGTATTAACTCAATATTTCATACGCAGTAATCACCTTCTGATTATTTATTTCTGTGAGGTATTTTCGAACCGGCCCTCTTTACAGTAAGCTGCCTCTGAATTGTCTGATGCATTTGTATTAGAATTCCGCACCTTGCCTCTGCAGTATTGCTTTCCCTGCGTCCCTTTTATGAAGGTTTTGGTCCCATTCAAGTTAACCTCCCTGTTTACAGGAGATAGCATGAGAGCCTTTTGTTGATAACTCCCCCTGTTATATCACACGCTCCTTGCTATATAAGATGTCCTAGGCATTGGTCTTTCACAACTCAAGGCTGTCTCTAGGGTCGACAACAATGAGGAAAGCACATATTACGGTGAACAACTGTTGGGACAACAAACATTGCATAAGTGTAGCTACGACCCAATAGAATGTTGTATTCTAAGGGGGCATAAATGACTTCAATGTCAACACAAACAGTCTTGTCCGCAAGAGTAATAGGACAATTGTGGAACGTGCGAAGGGGCTGGGAAGAGTGGCCATCCCACGCACGGAGGGTGATAATGGAACGGGCTAACTCAGCGGATCTGAGTTTCTTCCAAATATAAGTAGACATCACACAGGTGGATTCCCCCTCAACAATGATACAATGGGAGACGTTGGCATTCTGGATGTTAACGGGGATTTGGAAGGTGATGGATGCAGGAAGGGGGGGATGTTCTGGCTTGTCAATGTAAAAGAAAATAAAAATATCATCTGAAGAATCCACATCACCCATAGTAGTTAGTAGACATTTTCATTGTGAAGGGCATGACTGGAGGACTTCCATCGTTGACATGGTAGCAGGGGATTGCACCAAGTCATCTACTATACTATAGGAGTGGGCAGCTTTACCGTAAGCAACATTTCGGTGTAATGCTCCCTTGGGGATCTTGGTATGAACCTCTGCCTTAGGCTGAGGGATTAGTAAAGGACCATTGGGTGTCGAAAGAGGCTTTGTGGGACCTGAAGACGGGGGCTCGGTAGTAGACGTAGCGGGGGGATAGGTGTACTGATGGGACCAAGTCTAAAGGTCGAGGTCAGCGATATTGGGTTGGTCAGAGTTCATCATGAGGATCTGGTAATTAGAGGTACCAGATGGGGGAGGTTGAGTGGCTGCCTGACTTTCAGGGGGTTGGGCAGCCACATATCCTTGCTGGGGGAGAGGATTGGTAAACAAAGCCTGTTGGATAGGGGCAGCGTTGGGAGGAACCAAAGTGGAGGCTTAATTTCCTTGGGATGCTACTTGAGCTTCCCACATCTGATGCATCTGAGGTAAAAGAGGAAAATCATGGGTATAGTGACCATAGACACCTCAACAAGAAAAAGGCTTATTCATGCGAATAGGCATGTCCTGATTGGGCTAAGTGCCCCATTGCTGGGTTGCAGTGTTATATGTATTCCCTTGGGGATTTTGCGGATTACTTGCGGCAGATTGGTTTTGGTTGTCTTTCCTCTTCTTTTTGGAAGTAGGAGGATTAGTCGCACTCTGCTATGCATACACCTGCCCCTGGGGGGGGGTGGTTGCTGTTGCGGAGCTTGAGAAGGTAAGGGAGGCTGAGGTGCTAGTGCTGGAGGAGCTGGTGCACTAGGCCGTAGATACATATAATAAGGAGGTTGTGAAACATTGGGGTAAACAGGTTGGAAAAAAGGAGGAGGCATGCTATATCCTAGATACATGTTGCCGGGAGGGGGACAAGTGTAGGAGGAGCTGGCCCCTCCTTGAAGGGAACCATAACCCATGGGAGGATGAGTGTACGGATGTGAAATGGATCCAACGATATCGTCGGCGGCATGGGATGCCCCCAGAGCGTTGTCACCACCGGGTCTAGGGAGATCAGGTAAGACGATATAAACATAACCAGATTATGCATAGATCAGGTCATATTTCAACGTAATATGGAGGGAAACTTCCTCGATCTGAGGAAAGTGAGATGCGACATCTTTTCCAATAACAGGAAAAATGGATCTGAGAAACCAGTCCATGTAGACATGGTCTTCGAAAAGAGGGTCTCGACATAGGCTCTTCCTTTTGCGCCATTCTTGAATATGGTCAGATAGGCGGGTAGCAGAAGTTTGATAGAAAGAGGTCAAGAGTTTGGTACTGGTTTCATAACGAAGGGTAAGCTGGAAGTAAGACAGAAAATCCTTGGCAAGGGTCGCAAAAGTATTATGAGAGGAGGATTCCTAGTCGACATACCACTTGGAAGCTTCTCCAGTAAGCGTACACTAGAATAACCGAAGACAGGCACAGTCATCGGTGATGGAGTTAGATGAACACCACATGTGGAAAGAACAAAAATGGTTCATAGGATCCTCTCCAACATTTCCTTCAAACTTGGGAATTTCTGAAGGGAGTTTGGTTGGCATAGTAGACCAACTAGGGTCATGGTGTATGGGGTCATTAATTAACTGGCTATAATCGGGAAGGCTTAGGCCCTCCATATAAGGAAGCAAGGGAGCAGCCAGATTAGTTCCTGTTGTGATACCAATAGTAGGATTTCCGACATTAAGGCTGGGGTTGCCACTAGCGTTAGGTCTTGAACCAGACATGATGAAGGTGAAAGGTGGAGGAGAGTTGGGGATATAACTAGAAGGGGAACCCGATGAACCAAAAGCAAAGTCAGAATGGGGACTTGGTGGAGGACAAACACGAACCCTACGTGGTGGGGTAAGTCTTCGTAACGGAAACTGAGGATGAAGGCCTTGGAGTCTCCAGGATAAACTCCTTGGGGGCACAATGATGGTAAAGAGACACGAATCACAATAAGGAAGAAAGGTAAACAAGGGCAGGGAGGTGCATGATCAATTGATTACAATGTTTAAGTCTTGGCTTGGCATTGTAAACCAGGCGCTCTTCGCTTAGGGTGTGCGTGTATGTGATAAGTGTGTTAATTTTAATTAAGCCTAGACATGTGTAGAGAAAAAAGAAAAAAAATGTTGTATAGCTGTAAATAACAAATGAAAATGACAGTAAAAGAAACTGAATTCGAAAATACAATAAACAGCTAAAGATGCATCAATTTAAACCCAAAGAGGAGGGTTTCCCATCAACTAGTCTATGGGTGGGAGAAATCTAGTAAAAACACACAAAATGGAAAATGGATCTAAGGTCGGGAGGGACATGGATCTAAAGGTCAAATCTGCTGGAAAGAGGGGCAGAAAAATGCAAAAAACCAGAGGGAAAAATGTTGCAAAATAGGTGGCGAAAGGCTACAACTTGAAGGGAAACGAAAGGGACCCTAAAGGAGGACCAAAAAAAAACTGAAAAGAGTTGTTTTGGATGGATAAATAACTGATCTGAAATGGATCTGAAAGTACAGGTTCAAATGTGAAAAGAGGCTGAAAAACACTGAAATCTCAGAGGACCTACTTCAGCTAAACTCCTCCTAAAAAGGTGGAAGTGTACTAAAGACCTAAGGGGATTGGTTCCTAATTCGACAAGTAAAACAAAGCAAGTATAGGTCTTAGACAAGTGAAAAGGGAGGTCAAAAAACCCTGAACAATGGCCTAGACAAGAAAATCACAGAAAAATTCCTGCAAAAAGTACAGGTTGCAATTTTTGACCTTTTTTCCGCTCAGGTCACAATTTTTAGGTTGTTTTCCGCTACTTGAGAGTCGAGGTCATAGATTTTGGCCCAAAAAGTGTGACTTTCAAATCTGGCTATCTCAGGAGAAGGTTTTAGAAAATTTTTTTGTCTCTTCTGCCACTGATACATGTTACCTGCGCAATAGGCCCATAAACACACATAAGTTAGAATTTTTACTATTTTAGGGTTTTAAAGGTTAAAAAAAACATCAAGAAATGAAAAATAAGAAGCTGAAGAAAAAACCTAGGGGTTGAAGCAGCTGGTCATGCAGGGATCTGAAAAACGATAGCAGTCGTAATTATAAACCCTTGTGGAGTCGCTAGTTGTTAGTGTGAGTTCTAATCACAAGTGTACAAAAAAAACTCACTTCAGCTGTGCATAAAAAATATCCCTAACATCAAAGATGCCTGTTAGTTTATTTAGTTTTTCAGTTAGTGATAAGAAGAATTTATATAGACATCTAGACCTATGGAGTTAAAGAAATTAAAGTGTAAATAATAAGCAAGAGTTTCTCCATGCATCCAATGAACAAGACAAGAATTTTTAAAGATTTTTTTGTATTATGACACCTGGGAAGGGAACATAGAAAGATGTTACCAGTACCCGTCAATGAGATGGTTTCTTGTATGTCCTCAGTGCTTCAGATCTAAGATATCTCTCTCTTGATGGTGCAACAAAAATCCAGACAAAAAAGATCTCAAAGGGAGTTCACAAACAAAAAGTAGAAAAATATGACAATGATAGAGGATCAAAGTCAGACCAAAATTATAGATCAAGAGTGATCTCTAGGCAACAAAAGGTAGTGAATGAAAGGAAAAAACCTTCAATTTATAACAAAATATTGAGTTAGTCTAGATATTGGTGCATAATTAAAATATTATTAACCAAATCTAGATCCAACTTTTATGGAATATTTAATTATTTTTGTTGGAGGGAAAAAAATTTGAATTTGGTCAAATCCCTTTATTTAGAAATAATAAATAGATAAATGATATATTTATTATTTTAAGAATGTGGTTGAGTAATAATTAAAAAAATAGTGATTTATTCAATTATTTATAAATGATTTAGTCAAATTTAACATGGAATATTATTTAAATAATGTTTTAAACAATTATTCCTAGAAAATAATAAGATAAATAATGATTTATCTAATTTATTTTCCTATTTTAGGTTAAATATGACCATGAATATTAATTAAACAATGGTTTAATTAATTATCTCGTGAGGAGAATAAAACAAATAAGGATTTATTCAATTATTCCTCATGGGGTTTCTTGTTTAAACCAAAAACAACTTAATAAATTATGGATTATTAAGTTATTTTTCATCCTGAAAGAAATTTTACTATGGTAAAATTGGTCTTATATGGTGTACTTTGGTCCATCTAATAGTAACAGGTTAGATGACCAAAAATTGGTGTAACACAAAGTATTTAGCTCAAAATATCAAGCTCGATGTTGGCCTTACAAAGTCCTTTGTTAAAGACTAAATTCCTCTTTTGTTACTGAGTTAAAGGGTATTAAGCTTGATCCTGAGGATATTCTTGTTATTTTTGACACGTTCTCCCTTCAGACTAATATCCCCATCAATGAGGCTATGGAAATGATCAATTCTATTAAGGATCCAAATACAACCAAGTTTGTTGAAATCTACCTTATCTTGAAACCTTTTTAAGCTTTGAAGGTGAATTTTATGAACAAATTTGTGGGGTTGCCATGGGTTATTCAATCTTCCTATTTGTGGTGTGACTTTTTCATGGAGTACTTTGAATCTAAAGCATTGGTCTCAGCTCAATTCAAGTTTAATTCTTGGAAGAGGTTTGTGGCTGATACCTTCATCCTCTAGCCTCATGGGTAGGAGAAGTTAGATCCATTTTTTCAGAATGTTAACAATCAATATAGCTCCGTCAAGTTTACACTGGAATGAAAGGTAAATGGTAGCTTGTATTTCCTTAATTCTCTTATCTCTAAGAAGGATGATGGTTACTTCTCTCACCATATCTTTCATAATAAGACTCACACTGTGCAATATTTACATGTTAAGTCTCATCATTATCTTGCTCAAAAGATGGTAGTTCTCAACACATTGGCTACTCGTGCTTTAAGAGTCTTTGATGAAAGTCACCTTGATATAGAGAAAACCCATCTCCTTAAAGTATTAAAAAATAATGGTTATAGTAAGCACCAAGGTCTCAAGGCTTTCCTTAAAGCAACCAAAGGTCCAAAGATATATAAAGAACACAAAGATTTGATTTCTCGGGTGCATCTTCCCTTTATCCAAGGGACAACTGACAAGATTGATCCTATCCTAAGGAAACACAAATTACCTTCCACCTTTAGTCCCCTAAACACCATTCAGAACTCCCTAAGATCCATCAAGGACCCGGAAAAACCTAAAAATATGAAAGGTGTTTATGTAAGCCCGTGTTCCTTTTGGCTCCCCCACATTGGAGAAATTGACTGTTCAATAATTAAAAAAATTCATGAGCATGTAACTAACATCAAACATGGTAGGACTTTATCCTCAGTGTTGGAAGAACATGCTGAGAAGATGAAACACCACATTTGTATTGAAGAGGCCCATGTAATTACAAGGATTGATCATTTCCATTACCAAAGGTTTAGGGAGGCCATCGAAATTGAGAGAAGACCAAGTACTCTAAATAAAGATGATGGCTAGAAAATTTGTAGTTGTTTGATCCCTGCCATTTCTTCTTAGGGATATTCACTTTTTAGTTGTTTTTACCTCCTTTATTATGTTGTTTCCTTTTTCGTGTTGTTTTTGTTTTTTCTCTTATTTACATTTATTTATAAATTTATATTTTTATAATTCTAATTTTTAAGAATATTCTAATTCTTAATATTTCTATTTTAGTTTTTAGTTTATTTATTTATCCTTTCATTTTCCTTGATTATATATATATATATATATATATATATATATATATATATGTTTTTAAATTTTTATTTTATTCCTTGATTTATTATTTTCTTATAGCTTTATTTGATTTATTTTTGTTTCAGTCTTTATTTCTAATAGCTGATTTAATGTTAGATCTAAGACTTTTGTGATTCATAATGTAGATAAAAGAACTTTCGGATTAATCACATCAATAGGATTAGGTCTTTCCCTTTCGTTTAGGGTAATAATGTTAGATCTAAGACTTTTGTGATCCATAATGTAGATAAAAGAACTTTAAGATTAATCACATCATTAGGATTAGGCCTTTCCCTTCCATGTAGGGTAATAATGTTAGATCTAAGAATTTTGTGATCCATAATGTAGATAAAAGAAATTTCGGATTAATCACATCATTAGGATTAGGTCTTTCCTTTCCGTGTAGGGTAATAATGTTAGATCTAAGACTTTTGTGATCCATAATGTAGATAAAAGAACTTACGGATTAATCACATCATTAGGATTAGGTCTTTCCCTTCCATGTAGGGTAATAATGTTAGATTTAAGACATTTGTGATCCATAATGTAGATAAAAGAACTTTCAGATTAATCACATCATTAAGATTAGGTCTCTCCCTTCTTAGGATCAGGTATTTCCCTTCCGTGTAGGGTAATAATGTTAGATCTAATACTTTTGTGATCCATAATGTAGATAAAAGAACTTTCAGATTAATCACATCATTAGGATTAGGTATTTCCCTTCCGTGTAGGGTAATAATGTTAGATCTAATACTTTTGTGATCCATAATGTAGATAAAAGAACTTTCAGATTAATCACATCATTAGGATTAGGTCTTTCCCTTCCGTGTAGGGTAATAATGTTAGATCTAAGACTTTTGTGATCCATAATGTAGATAAAAGAACTTTCGGATTAATCACATCATTAGGATTAGGTCTTTCCCTTCCGTGTAGGGTAATAATGTTAGATCTAAGATTTTTGTGATCCATAATGTAGATAAAAGAATTTTCTGATTAATCACATCATTAGGATTAGGTATTTCCCTTCCGTGTACGGTAATAATGTTATATCTAAGACTTTTGTGATCCATAATGTAGATAAACAACTTTCAGATTTATCACATCATTAGGATTAGGTCTTTCCCTTCCGGGTAGGGTAACAATGTTAGATCTAAGACTTTTGTAATCCATAATGTAGATAAAAGAACTTTTGGATTAATCACGTCATTAGGATTAGGTCTTTCCCTTCTGTGAAGGGTAATAATGTTAGATCTAAGAATTTTTTGATCCATAATTTAGATAAAAGAACTTTCATATTAATCACATCATTAGGATTAGGTCTTTCCCTTCCGTGCAGGGTAATAATGTTAGATCTAAGACTTTTGTGATCCATAATGTAGATAAAATAACTTTCGGATTAATCACATCATTAGGATTAGGTCTTTCCCTTCCGTGTAAGGTAATAATGTTAGATCTAAGAATTTTGTGATCCATAATGTAGATAAAAGAACTTTTAGATTAATCACATCATTAGGATTAGGTCTTTCACTTCCGTGTAGGGTAATAATTTTAGATCTAAGACTTTTGTTATCCATAATGTAGATAAAAGAACTTTACGATTAATCACATCATTAGGATTAGGTCTTTCCCTTCCGTGTAGGGTAATAATGTTAGATCTAAGACTTTTGTGATCCATAATGTAGATAAAAGAACTTTCAGATTAATCACATTATTAGGATTAGGTCTTTCCCTTCCGTGTAGGGTAATAATGTTAGATCTAAGACTTTTGTGAACCATAATGTAGATAAAAGAACTTCTAGATTAATCACATCAATAGGATTAGGTCTTTCCCTTCCGTGTAGGGTAATAATGTTAGATCTAAGACTTTTGTGATCCATAATGTAGATAAAAGAACTTTTAAATTAATCACATCATTAGGATTAGGTCTTTCCCTTTCGTATAGGGTAATAATGTTAGATCTAAGACTTTTGTGATCCATAATGTAGATAAAAGAAATTTCGGATTAATACATCATTAGGATTAGGTCTTTCCCTTTCGTGTAGGGTAATAATGTTAGATCTAAGACTTTTAAAAATGAAAATTACGTATTATGTTACTTAATATTATTAAAATTAAAAATATGATAAATTATTATTATTATTTAAAAATATTATTGAGAGTACTCTACTCATGTAATATATTTATATATATATTTTGTAAGCTTGGAAAGATTACGTCTATTTCATGTCCAATATGTCATTCAATTAGGGCTAGAAATTGAACCAACGACTTCACATCAAGGAGTGCCTTAACACAACACCCAATCAAAATCTATCCAAAACCTCATGAACAATATTTCAGTATATTTAATTATTAACTTATTAATAAAAATATTAACTTTTCAATTATTATTACTCAACTAACTTTTTTTCAATAATAATATCTTAATACTAATATTTTTAATATACCAAAATTTTAAATGATTAATGCTAAATATACATATAATGACATCGTTATTAATATACTTTCATAAACTAATAATAATGATATTAATAATATACTTATAATGACATTAAAACATTTTTAACTATTAACTAACTCTCTTAGTTACAAAATATTATTAAAGCTATAATTTTGTTGTAGTAAAATATTTTCATTAATAATAGTGATAATAATCTTATTTTTTAATAATATTATAACTAAGATAACAATAAAAAAATGTTATCATATTAAATTTATTACTAATAACTATATTTCATATTATGGGTATGTGAGATGAGTAATTTTGATTCATCACATTTTATTTTTTAATCATATTTTGAGCTAACCAATGTAACTCATCATCAAAACACTCTAATGAGAGACTAACTTCCAATAAATAAATAAACAAAAACTACTAGATAAAAATTCAGAAAATTAAAAAATTAACACAAAAACAACATTAAAATGCGGGTCAGGACCTTGGTTGTCAGCTACCTTTAATGTGTGAGCTGGCTGTCAGTCTCGTAATAATGGCCACCATCCTTTGTATGCGGGCATGATATATTGTACTCATACCACATTCCGTTGATGAGATGCCTCTTCATGGCACATTGCATTTTGGTTTTATGCTCGGCTGCATAATTCTGTTGTCTATTCCTTCCGTTTGGCACAGCGTAGGCGGTCATTACATTGGTGCTCCAGGTTGGTTACATCGGCTTCTTACAGGGTTCCAGAGTAGGAGAAGCGGGTTTTGGTATGTAATGTCTCACTTCTACACTTTTAACTCTGCTACTTCTCCGCCATATGCACTGGATTTGTCAAAGGCGATGGGTTCGTTTATAATCTTGCCTTCTTGTCGTTTTCATAATGATGCTGAGGTAGATCCTTGCTTCAGAAGTCCCCTACTATGTTATTGTTCTCTGATATGGGTTTTTAAGGTATTCGATGTTGGTTTCTTTGGCCGCTCTTTATTATTTCTTCGCATGTGTTTTGATGGCTGTTATGGAAGGCTTGTTTGCGGCAAGCTCTGTTTTCGAAGGCGGGGTCTTCTCTGGTCTCTACAAAGAATTTCTGCCTTTATCTCTTAGCCTCTTCCTGGCAGTTTACCACGACATGGGTTTGTATTTTTGCATGCCGGTTCTGCAGGTTTCCCTAGTCCTTGTCCGGATTCTCCAAATTATTGCTCTTCCCTGCTGGATATGACCCTTGGCACTCATTTTTTCTCGCAGTCGATTCTGTTCTTCTCTGGAATCTTTTGACTGTATTTCAAATGGGTTGGCTTCTCGCATTTTCCCAAATTGCAGCTGCTCGATACTTCTCTGATGCATATTTCAGTTTACCTGCCTTATCATTCTGCTCTGTTTCTCTATTTGTCTCTCACAGGCTTGTCAGAAGCCAGTATGACTAAATCCAGCTCGCCCGCTCGCAAAACAAGAGCTAAGGTTAAGAAAACTAATATATCTTCGTGCTCTCGCAAGTGAGGGCACAAAACTAATGCACAGGTTGTTGAAAATTTGGTCAATTCTTATACTGCTACGACCCCTCTGCATATTCACGAGAACATTCAGGACTGGGAGAAGCACAGTTCGGAAGAGGAGGTTGATATACAACAACAACAAGCAACAATGGATTTCCTCATTGACCCTAGTAGTACTAGGGGCAGGGTATCTCTTTTTCAACAAACTGTTAAGATGTATTGGAAGTTTAAATGTGTTCTTGCCAAAGCCCTGATGAGTATGAAGGTGTTGGGGTTCCCATGTTTTGGTAGATTTGGCAATACCAAAAGATGAGACAACATCAAACCACTTTGGGGCCCTAGGATCTAGCCCTCCTGGACCTGGAGAGGGATCTCTCTAAATAGAGCAAAGAATGATAAATCTTTGAAAGCTCGGATTGAAATGTTAGGCTAGTTATGAAGCACAAAAGGAGGTTTTAAAATGATTTGGTTGGTTGGTTGTTGGGTTGGTCAGGAGATCATAGACTGAGAAAGTAATGGGAGGAAAGGAAACAAAGCAGCTGGATGTTTCAGCAAAGAGGATAGGCCAAGACAGTGCCATCCATTGGGCTATGGAGTCATGAAAGGAAATTACATGCAACAACTAGCCAAGGCTTTCAAAGGGCAAGTCATCTACACTAAAGGATCTTTTAGGCAGATGATGGAATGGAACATTAAGGAGGGAAAGTGGAAGAAGGAAAGACAACCAAATTTATGTCTATAGATCAGGTTAGAGGTCATTTAACTCTAGACCTGCTTGGACATACTCTAAGGCAGCTCTCAAAGAGACAAAGGGGCTGCTTATAGATCGGACTAGAGGTCATTTAACTCCAGGTCTGCTTTAGCAACTCCAAGGGGAAAACAGAGATAAGTTATACGGAAGGGATCTTAGAAGGGCCAGCTGGTCGCGCAAGGATCCTAGTGGACAGGGCTAACACTCATCCCCAGTGTTCCCAAACCTTCCAGCTTAAACCCAGCAAGAACATCTAAGCACTGATTCAACCAATTCATACATCAGAGAGTAGGAAATAACATCCACTACACTGGTTAAATTGACTGAAATCACTTCTCAGATAACACATTTAGCAGAAAACATTGAAGGCAAGGAGAGGAGACAGCATAGGGCATCTAACAAGGGTGAATCCTATACCATTATTCTGATGCAAGCCCAGAAGAACAATGAAACAATATGGAAATGCATTAAACGAAGTAAGAAGAACATCACCAATAGTAATAGACTAGGATCCTGTGAAATGTGCTTTGATTAATTGATGCAAAACTAGTCATGTACAATAAGCTCAATGGCTAATACAGTCCAGACTTTCTCCTCCCAGCCTATTACATACAACTACTCTGCTACTCCCTCCCAGGACTGTTCTAACAGTCGGAATGAATCCCTTTAACAGCAAATCCTCAGCGAGGCAACAACAACAACCCTTACATTATGTTCTCGGGGATTTCTTATAGGAGAAGCGGAAGAAACAGTAGTAGATAAACAAATAAATGAGTCTCATTAAGACAGTAAGGCGGAAGTGTTCACGCCCATACCACTTAATGGCTTTCTGCGGCATTGCTTGTACTCTGTGATCTGCATGGGGAGTCTCTGTCAGGCCGAACTTGGCCTCTGATGTTCTTTTAGGGTCCTTTCTGGTGTCTGGAGCTCTGTGCTGCCACTCTGGAATAAATGAACTGGTTGAAAGATCTGCACGGCCTCTCCATTCCTCCATTATTGCGGCTTAGACAGTCTTCAATGAAGCTCCTGTTCGTGTATTTATTTGCTTATGGGCTCGAGGAGGCATGGAGATCGCTGTAGGAACGGTGTACGTCTGGAGAGAACGTACTCTGCTGTTAGGTAGCGCGGTAATGACTTGCTGGTGCGCTCATCAGTCTTCAAACTGAACCTTAATCCTTTGAAAGCGGGGCTAAACATTGATTATGTCAATAACAGGTGTTAACCCCTTTGGATCCTTTTTGTCGATCTGCTGGCGATGCTGAAAACACCTCACTGTGATGTCTGCACAATGAAATAAACTGTTACAAGCCCGGGCCGTGGTGGCAGAGGAATTGCTTCAGAGGCCTGTTGGAGCGGTGGCGGGACAGTGAAAAGCGGTGAAAACAATGGAGAATGGCGGAAGAAATGGTTAATAATGTTAAAGCCCAAAGATTAAAGCTTGGGCATAATACAAAGGAAAACACAGGAATACAATGAAGCGGAGCTATGGATGTGGGACCCGGTCACAGTGGAGGGCGATTAGATCTTGATCGTTAGATTTGCACGGGAAACGGACGGCAGAGATCTAATCGCAACAATCGCAATCGGAGGCCGGAGCGAGTGGCAATCGCAATGCACATTCCAAAAGTTCCGATTGCGATCGAGAATGGGGCAGCGATTGAGTGATAACCGTTGATCTGGGGGAGGAATGAACGGCTGGGATGCAATCGGAGGGGCAGTAGAAAAGGATGATGGGAGAGGCGCGGGATGAATCCGAACCGTTGGATCTGGTGGAATGGACGGCCCAGATTGAATCGGGGATCTGTTTAGTCAATTTAGTGTGTCCTAAATTGCTGCATTTAATTTGTCAATCCGGGAATCGTAAGCTGATGAAGTGCGGCGCACTATATGTGCAAGATAACCTATTTCTTAACTTTTTGTTGTTTTTGGTTTTCTAAGGTGAAATGGAAATTCTAAGATGAAAACAAGTTTGGTTATGTTTGTTCAAGGAAATGATATCCCCTATAATGATTTACCAACTTGAAACTTTAAAAAGAAATTTGAAATTTACAATGACAAGAATTGAAAGGAAATGAAAATGTGCTGCTGAAATGAAAAGGTGTTGCTAGTCTAATAAATCAAAACAGTGAACTATTGAGCATGAAAACCAAACTATTCTTGCTGCTGACTAAACAAAAAAGAAACTATGCTTAAGGAAATTCAAAATTGCAACAAAATAAATCTAAATCAGATTACATCAATTTATCTTCTGATCCTTCATCATTAGTCCAACTATGATTTTCGGAAGTAATCATAAACAACTTGAGTAACTGATATCTAACTTGCAGAAAGTAAACTAATATCAAACCATACATTCATGATTCAATCCCTCACCATCAGTCCAGCTGTGGCTTTCGGAGGCAACCGAAGATGTCATGCACGATTTAATATATCTAAATTTGCAGAAAAGAAACTAATACTAAACTACACATTTCATAATACAATCCCTCACCATCAGTCCAGCTGTGTCTTTCGGAGGCAACTGAAGATGCTATGAGCAGCTTAATATATCTAAATTTGCAGAAAAGAAACTAATACTAAACTACACATTTCATAATACAATCCCTCACCATCAGTCCAGCTGTGGCTTTCGGAGGCAACTGAAGATGCTATGAGCAGCTTAATATATCTAAATTTAACTACTGAAGCAAATAAGCAAAACTAAAATGAACAAAGCAATACTGAAATTAAACAGAAACTATGAAAAGAAAATTAGCAGCAGAACAATGTTAGTTCCATGTCATTAGTCAAAAAGCTATGAAAATTCCCGGGCTGCCTATCTATAACCTGAAACAAGAACACTGATCAGTGATTAATCAACATAAAACATGAAAGACAGAAGTGAAATGGAAATTATGGAAGTTTATAAACAGAAATGAAGCAAATGCAATGTATAAACATATGAATGGATTATGGCACAATGAGCTTTAAAGAAACAAAATGAGAACTATACACTAATGCACAAAACCTTAGCTGAGCAGGGGCCCTCTACACCAGCCTTGGCAACGATCTTCAAATACGAATTTCGGTTGAAAACAGAGTCTTCTTATATTAAAAGGCAGTCATTACAGAAAGGTGATGTTACGGCACAAGTGCAGCGTAATCACATTACAGAGCAGACTAATAAAAGATAACAGAGACTAACATCGACTAACTCTATATGCGTATGCAAACACATTATATATAACAAAAGAAATATAACTGTCTCCTAAAGTTCATGCTGGTGGAGAACACGTAGACCATTACGTCCACGGATCTAGGATCATGGCCGTGTTGGAAAGTAAATCTACGAGGATTGGATGCTTGAATTTGACTAAGGAGCCATGTACAGATGTCGATTTATCCTCCGCAACTTAGAAACGGCCGTATGAATCTTCATGTGACACGAAACAGAGTCCTGCCAACATGAGACTCTATGGTTGACTTCCATGTGGACGCCTTTGACCGCGGCTTCTTTAGATGATTTTGCTCGAACCAATAGGACACGAACCATGTCCACATCATTCCTGACTTGCCCATGTGGCTCGTTTTCCCTGTAGACACCTGTAACATAGAGTTTCACAAAATAGCTGCGGAAAGTTGCAGCAGCTGCGGAAAGTGGCAAGATTCCGCAGTTGAATGAACAAAATCTAAATCAAATAGCAAACACAAAAATATAATTAAAAACCATGTTAGATGCTCTTTTGCACATGATATTGACAACTTGGGAGGTTCAGGTGAGTGAAAAAGGTATAGAAAAGTGTATGGAAAAGATGCAAATTTGAGACTCGCGGGATCGCAATCGCAATACGCAGAAGGAGGGTGCGATCGAAAGTTCCGATTGCGATTGGAGCGGGTGTGCGATGGCCGCTGGATCGTGAAACAGATGGACGGATGGGATTAAATCGGGCGGAAGACAAAAAGACTTGTGATCAGGGGAAATGGGAAGTGCGATGGCCGTCGGATCAGCAGGGGAATGGACGGCCCGGATTGAATCGGCGCATCGCAATCGGAGATCGGAGCAGAAGGCTTGCGATTGATCGGAGGACACACTCGAAACATTGCGATTGCGATTGAGCCGGGGCTGCGATTAGCGCTCCGCCGTCGGATCTGTGGGGAAATAGACGGATGAGATTGAATCGGAGGACGGTGGAAAGGGCTGGCGATTAGCGATCGGGCGGAGGGTGCGATTAATGCGTGACCGTCCGATCTGGCAGGGAGATCAACGGTGGAGAAGTGGATCGGAGGACTGCAATCGGGGCGGCAGTGTTGAGACTTGCGATTGTGATCAGAGAGGGGTTGCGATTAGCGCTCCGCCGTCAGATCTTTGTGATAGATCGACGGTAAAGAACGAGTCGCGGGACTTTGTTTATTAAACCAATCGCATCAGCACTTTAGAGCTTTACAAAGGAATTGTGCACCCGCCCGACTTCCGATTGCGATTAGCGCTTGGGGCTTAAGCGCTTGGTCCCAGCGCACGGGCATGTGTGGGAAGTGTTTAAGGGGCTGGCGGAAAGGGGCTAGGCCTTATAATAAGGTCGGAGGATGGGTTTTGACCCGTTTTAATGGATTTTGAAGGTTGGGAAGAGTAACGATAGAGAGATAAAGGGGGAAGAAGGTCAACAAAGGCTAGGGGTGGAATTTAAAGGAGATTTTAGGGGGAAATGAAGGGTAAGAAGGGAAATAGAAGGGGAAACAAAATAGAAGCTAAGTGGGGGAAATGAGAGGGAAAAAGGGGCCTTTGGGCATTTCTTCACAAACAGAGGGGTTTTTAAATAGGAATCAACAGAGGGGAATTTATCAAAGGATAAAAGACACATGGAGGCTTCAAGGAGACTGTTTTTTCAGAGGAAATGCATTCCTTGAAGACTCAACAATGATTTAGCCCCCTATTTTCTTGTCAAAAATTTCATAGGGGGGCTAACAGTGGCTCCACATGGGGATGGCTTCTTCTTGAAGGAGTCAAGAATTCAGAAATTTATCTCTTGGTGTAGGCCAGGTGCCTGCTGCTTGAACCATCCATCTCTTTCTTTGATCTGCTGCCACAAGCTATGAAGACAACATATCAGCAGAAACACTTCCCATACAACTACCTACCCACACTATAGTTCTATCATTTTTCTTCCTGGGTGCATTTGGACTTGCAGACCCTTTTACATCATCAATTTTTACAAACAGGAAAAATAAACCTATTCTATTTCTACCCTTATTACTCCATGAGACCAGATTAGACTGTTGGCCTCATATGTTTCTCTACCTACACTACTACCTGCTAGGATTAGACTGTCTAGCAAGTTTCTCCTCTACATTCTAAGACAGAAATTGAAAAATAGTCAAGCCAGGATTAGACTGTCTGACTTGCTGGACTTTGCAGAAAATAAAAGCAACTAACTACGTGCTCACAGGTTGAGCTTATTTCAGACTTCCTACCTACCCTATTCTAACTAGAAATCTCTGATACTTTAGGTGATACGATAATGCCAATGCAGCCAATCAAGCAGTAGTGAAAAAGGATATGAGCACTGGCTGCCTCTCAGAGATAACCACAGGGTGCTCTGCCTGTGGTCCTTCAAAACCGAGGTCACCATCAGTAGTGACCATTCTTGATGAAACTGGCCCTTGCTAAGGGTCAATGCTGGAGCATTCGAGCATATCAGGGCCTCCATGTACTCTGCCACGGGATCAACGAACAGATGATGTACATTGTCTTCTTTCAGGCCTGCCATGGCTGGTAGGGTATCTACGTCCCGGGCAGCTTCAATTATTGCATTTTCCACTGTGTCTTCAGAGTGACTCTTGGGAGTCAGATCGTCTTCTTCTTGCACATCATACAACAGCGGAATTTATTCTCTTTTGGGGGGAGGGAGACCTTCCAAGAATGCTTTTGGGTCTCTGAACTCGTATGATATTTCTTGTGATCTCAAAAGTTCGAGCTCAGCTTCATATCTCTCAACCACCAAGTCGAGAAACATCTTCTTAAGCGCAGGTAGAGTATTGAGTGCTGAGCTAAGAGGGACAATCTTTGGAAGGTTCTCCCATTCAATTTCTGCCAGTACACTCGCTATTCCACTCCGAAACTCTGCTATGAGGCTTGGATCTATTTCTACACATTGTTCAGAGTCCTCCATTAGCGAAGTGACTGGATCTTCGGCATGGATGATGTTGTACTACGACATGGTCTCCCAGTGGAGTCTTGTGAAACCAGGATAATCAGTGGCCTGCTGATAACCTGTGGAGTCTTTTTATCATTCAGGAATTGTGGAGTCGCCAGGTGGATGATTTACAACTTAATGTCCACCACAGTGGTTTACCAAATCAAAGCTGATTGGTCTCTTCCCCAGCGGAGTCGCCATTATGTTGGGGTTCCCATGTTTTGGCAGATTTGGCAATACCAAAAGATGAGACAACATCAAACCACTTTGGGGCCCTAGGATCTAGCCCTCCTGGACTCGGAGAGGGATCTCTCCAAATAGAGAAAAGAATGATAAATCTTTGAAAGCTCAGATTGAAATGTTAGGCTAGTTATGAAGCACAAAAGGAGGTTTTAAAATGATTTGGTTGGTTGGTTGCTGGGTTGGTCAGGAGATCATAGACTGAGAAAGTAATGGGAGGAAAGGAAACAAAGCAGCTGGATGTTTCAGCAAAGAGGATAGGCCAAGACAGTGCCATCCATTGGGCTATGGAGTCATGAAAGGAAATTACTTGCATCCACTAGCCAAGGCTTTCAAAGGGCAAGTCATCTACACTAAAGGATCTTTTAGGCAGATGATGGAATGGAACATTAAGGAGGGAAAGTGGAAGAAGGAAAGACAACCAAATTTCAGTCTATAGATCAGGTCAGAGGTCATTTAACTCCAGACCTGCTTGGACATACTCTAAGGCAGCTCTCAAAGAGACAAAGGGGCTGCTTATAGATCGGACCAGAGGTCATTTAACTCCAGGTCTTCTTTAGCAACTCCAAGGGAAAAACAGAGATAAATTTGACAAAGAAACATCCAAGCAGCAAACCCCCAAGTTCATACATCAGCCAGCAGGCAATAACATCCGCTGCACTAGTTAAACCCGTGATTTTACTCTTAGATTAGCACATAGAGCAGAAAACATAAAGGTAGGGAGAGCAGGAAACATAGGGAACCTAACAAGGGTGAATCCTATGTTATACTTCTGTTGCCTACCAGAAGAACATGGAACAGTATGAAAATGTAATAAACGAAGTTAGAAAAACATCACCAATAGTAATAGACCAGGATCCTGTGAAACGTGCTTTGATTAATTGATGCAAAACCAGTCATGTACAATAAGCTCAATGGATAATACCGTCCAGACTTCTCCTCCCAGCCTATTACATAAAACTACTCTGCTACTCCTTCCCAAGACTGTTCTAACAGTCAGAATGAATCCCTCTAACAGCAGGTGCCCAACAGCTGAACAACAACAACAACAACCTTTACATTATGTTCTCGGGGATTTCTTATAGGAGAAGCGGAAGAAACAGTAGTAGATAGACAAATAAATGAGTCTCATTAAGACAGTAAGGCGGAAGTGTTCACGCCCATACCACTTAATGGATTTCTGCGGCATTGCTTGTACTCTGTGATCTGCATGGGGAGTCTCTGTCAGGCCGAACTTGGCCTCTGATGTTCTTTTAGGGTCCTTTCTGGTGTCTGGAGCTATGTGCTGCCACTCTAGAATAAATGAACCGGTTGAAAGATCTGCACGGCCTCTCCATTCCTCCATTACTACGGCTCAGACAGTATTCAATGAAGCTCCTGTCCGTGTATTTATTTGCTTATGGGCTTGAGGAGGCATGGAGATCGCTGTAGGAATGGTGTACGTCTGGAGAGAATGTACTCTGCTATTAGGTAGCGCGGTAATGACTTGGTGGTGTGCTCATCAGTCTTCAAACTGAACCTTAATCCTTTGAAAGCGGGACTAAACATTGATTATGTCAATGACAGGTGTTAACCCCTTTGGATCCTTTCTGCCGATCTGCTGGCGATGCTGAAAACACCTCATTGTGATGTCTGCACAATGAAATAAACTGTTACAAGCGCGGGCAGTGGTGGTGGAGGAATTGCTTCAGAGGCCTGTTGGAGCGGTGGCGGGACAGTGAAAAGCGGTGAAAACAATGGAGAATGGCGGAAGAAATGGTTAATAATGTTAAAGCCCAAAGATTAAAGCTTGGGCGTAATACAAAGGAAAACACAGGAATACAATGAAGTGGAGCTATGGATGTGGGACCAGGTCACGGTGGAGGGCGATTAGATCTTGATCGTTAGATTTGCACGGGAAACGGACGGTGGAGATCTAATCGCAACAATCGCAATCGGAGGCCGGAGCGAGTGGCAAACACAACGCACATTCCAAAAGTTCCGATTGCGATCGAGAATGGGGTAGCGATTGAGCGATAACTGTTGATCTGGGGGAGGAATGAACGGCTGGGATGCAATCGGAGGGGCAGTAGAAAAGGATGATGCGAGGAGCGGGATGAATCCGAACCGTTGGATCTGGTGGGACAGACGGTTCAGATTGGATCGGGGGATCGCAATCGCAATACGCAGAAGGAAGGTGCGATCGAAAGTTCCGATTGCGATTGGAGCGGGTGTGCGATGGCCGTTGGATCGTGAAACAGATGGACGGATGGGATTAAATCGGGCGGAAGACAGAAATACTTGCGATCAGGGGAAATGGGAAGTGCGAAGGCCGTCGGATCAGCAGGGGAATGGACGGCCCAGATTGAATCAGCGCATCGCAATCGGAGATCGGAGCAGAAGGCTTGCGATTGATCGGAGGACATACTCGAAACATTGCGATTGCGATTGAGCCGGGGCTACGATTAGCGCTCCGCCATCGGATCTGTGGGGAAACAGACGGACGAGATTGAATCGGAGGACGGTGGAAAGGGCTTGCGATTAGCGATTGGGCGGAGGGTGTGATTAATGCGGGACCGTCCGATCTGGCGGGGAGATCAACGGTGGAGAAGTGGATCGAAGGACTGCAATCGGGGCGGCACTGTTGAGACTTGTGATTGTGATCGGAGAGGGGTTGCGATTAGCGCTCCGCCGTCAGATCTTTGTGATAGATCAACAGTAAAGAACGAGTCGCGGGACTTTGTTTATTAAACCAATTGCATCGGCACTTTAGAGCTTTACAAGGGAATTGTGCACCCGCCCGACTTCCGATTGAGATTAGCACTTGGGGCTTAAGCGCTTGGTCCCAGTGCACTGGCATGTGTGGGAAGTGGTTAAGGGGCTGGCGGAAAGGGGCTAGGCCTTATAATAAGGTCGGAGGATGGGTTTTGGCCCGTTTTAATGGATTTTGAAGGTTGGGAAGGGTAACGATAGAGAGATAAAGGCGGAAGAAGGTCAACAAAGACTAGGGGGGGGAATTTAAAGGAGATTTTAGGGGGAAAAGAAGGGTAAGAAGGGAAATATAAGGGGAAACAAAATAGAAGCTAAGTGGGGGAAATGAGAGGGAAAAAGGGGCCTTTGGGCATTTCTTCACAAACAGAGGGGTTTTTGAATAGGAATCAGCAGAGGGGAATTTATCAAAGGATAAAAGACACATGGAGGCTTCAAGGAGACTTTGTTTTCAGAGGAAATGCATTCCTTGAAGACTCAACAATGATTTAGCCCCCTATTTTCTTGTCAAAAATTTCATAGGGGGGCTATGAAGGAACAGGAAGCTCATACTTCCATGCTTTTTGATCTTAATCATATTAAACAGGACATGACATCCATGACAAAGACTCAAATGCAGCAGAATGATAGAATTGGATGAATTGAAGAGCAGTTGCGTGATTTGCAGTGGGTGGAGCTGCTTGGGTCCTCTGCTGACGATCTAGCAACTGTGCATTCTTCTGATGGCTAGGCATTTTTGTTTCTTCTCGTTTTTGTATGATTTTTGTTCATCGACTTTATATTTGTTGCTTCATATGTAAGTATTATGGACATAGCCGAGTAGTTATTGCCGCTACTGATAGACTGAAACAATACCGCTTTTGGTTGGCCTTTAACTTTTTAAGATGGCCAACAGACCTAGTTTCCCATTGGGCAGGTTGAGGCACAAATTTCTTGTTGTATTTATTTAGCAACTTGCTCTAAATAATAGAAAAGTCAGGTCCTACGGAATTAACAGAAAAGAAAAGAAAAAAAGAAGCAAAACAAAACATTAAAAAAGAAATTCAAATAATTTAAATAATAATAATATCTTCTTTTAATATAATATATTGTCTTTATTAATATACATCGAAAAAATAATAATAATAATATTAATAATATACTTATAATGACATTAAAACATTTTTTAACTATTAATTAACCCTCTTCGTTTTTCTTTGACAAAATATTATTAAAACTATAATTTTGTTATAGTAAATTATTTTCAATAATAATAATGATAATAATTTTATTTTCTATTTTTTAATAACATTATAACAAAGATAACAATAAAAATCATTATCATTTTAAATTTATTATTAATAATTATATTTCAGACTATAGGTATGTAAGATGAGTAATTTTGATTCATCACATTTTATTTTATATTTTAAATCATATTTTGAGCTAATCAATGTAACTCATCATCAAAACACTTTAATGAGAAACTAACTTCCAATAAATGACAACTATTAAAAATACATTTATAATAATAAAAAAATAATTATAACATTATTAAAATAGTAAAATCTTAATATATTATATCTAAATAATAAGATTACTTACCTTTCATAATATTTAATACTAATATTATAAAATTCACATAGCAATATTATTACGGACTATCTTACAAATGATAAAATTTACAATATATTAAAGAATTCACATAGCAATATTTTTTTTTTCTAAGTAAAAGTATTCTATTAACAGAGTAAAAATGTACAGCGGGCCGAAGCCAGAACTATGCCAAAGTATGTGGCAAACTTAACAAAAAAAACCAGTGATGTAGACTGCCCTTCAGGAGGGAAACCAGCCATGAGCGAAAGTCTTGAGAAATCCCACACAGGGGAGCCATAAGGTTATGTTTCTGGAAGCCATAGCTATCAAAAATAGAAGTATGAACTGTTACTACATCAAAATTCAAAAACAAGCCCCAGGGTAAGGGCTGTAATAGAACTGAGAACACAAAAACAAGCCCGATAGTTAGGGCCGAATCAGAACAGAAATGCCAAAAAGAGAGGGCGGTGCTACTCATCAGGAGGCACTTCCACGACTCTGCACCAGAGCTCGTCCGGTTCCCCATCAACTGTGTATCGGTCCTCAGTGGAAGTGATCACCTGCTTGGAGGGTGGAGGAGCCTCCTGCGCCTCTCTCGCTTTCCCCTTGTTGCCTTGCACAATGTCCATGTCCTGAATCCCGTCTGTTTGACCCTGCAAAACCTGGCTCGCGTGACCCTGCAAATTCTGGCCCGACTGACCCTGCATAACTAAGCTCACAGGGTGCAAAGACCCAAAAGGAGGACCCGAGGATTGGGCCGCAGCAGTGAACAGTCCCACCTGGCGAGAATTAGTAGCTTCCTCCAGAGGCTCTTCGCTGAAGATAACGGTGATGGAGGAGGTGACCCTAGGGCGATTGAGCGAACAATTAAAAGAGAAGTGCGCAGTGTGGGTCTGAGCAGGGGGAAACAGAGGAATGGGTGAGCCTAAGCGATGACTCGAACGGAGCAGACGACCATGCTGAAGACCAGGGTGGCTATCCGAATGAGAGGCAGATTCAGAAGAGGTGCTGGAGGTGGAGGGAGAACACTGAGGCAGACGTCTAGAGTTGCCTCTTCGACACCTCATCCTATGCCTAAGGCGAGGCATGTTCTCAACAGAGCTGGAGGAACCGGGCAACAGAGGAGGCACAGGACTAACAGAGGACGGAGGAGAAATAAAATGGAGGGAGACAGAAGCGAGCATGCAGGAACCGGAGTGGGAGAAGTGGAAATTATCCCCAAAAACCAAACAACAATTTAACCTGCTTCGCTTACCGGTTGCCGTGCGCACAGTTGCAAATTCTGCATCTGGGGTGCACCATTGAGTAACAGGCAAGGGAGCACAAGCCGAACCATTGCAACTCTCCATATTATCAATCCACACGAACTTGTCTCGAAGGACCCCCTGCAATAAACCACCATTAATAGAAGCCAAGGGTCGAGCCATGTCGCCCCACGCGAAATTGTATTGAATATTGGAGGAGAGATTGTAACCAGTGCCAAGATTAAATGCCATTAAACCAAACGCTGCCAACGTTAAATGCTGATCACCAACCATCTTGTGGGGGGGCAGGTGTCTCCTTGCCATGCCGCACTCTCATCCCATCACATTAGACTCTGTCCTCTGCACCCACATCCGGGACACATAGCAATATTATTACAGACTATCTAACAAATAATAAAATTTACAATATATTAAAGAACATCATCTCAACAACAATCATAATATTATATTAGATCTCTAAATAAGAAATAACATCATCTTAATCACAATTATATTATATAAAATCTCTATATAAGAAATAACATTACTGCATCTCATTACAATAATAATAAAACCCTATCATTATATTATTTATAAGGTTAATATTTACCATGATAATTAATAATTGTTATGGTATATTCATTATTATAAATCTATTTAATTATAATAAAATTATTTAATAAATTTATTTTTTAATTTATTTAATATATAAATTGATATAATAAATTTTTTATTATTGTAATAATATATTATTATATTAATAAATAATTTAAATTCAATTTTTATAATAAATTGATTCATAAATAAATCAAATTTAAATATTTTAATATATTGATTATTTAGTTGAATGTATTTGATCAATTATGATAATCCCTAATTATATCATTTTTTAATTCTTTGTAAATCATGATTTAATAATATTTTATCTCATTAATATCATTATTTAATTTTTTTAAAATTATGATTTAATAATATTTTAAACCTAAACTCTTAGTTTTATAGTCAAATTGATCTATTCTCATGAATCTAATTATTCTCTTTCTCTTATTTAACTTGGTATGCCTCTCTCTACAGTGCTTGCATCAAATTCATTTGTCCACGATGATGAGTGGAGCTTCCACTCAAAACATGAGATATTTTATTCACACTCCAACAAGTTTTTCCAGAAGCAACATCACATGATTAGAGATCCTACTAAAATATAATTATTGATAGAAGGTTGTTCAACCTGTATTTTTCATATTTATTTTCATGAGTTCTTTGTGTCATTTTATCTCTTTTATAAAGCCTCTCATCTATGCTCTATATAAAATCAATTCCAATTCAATTTTGTTATAATCTTGGAAACATATATATTCATCCTTTTTCAACTTTATTGTGAAGCCCCTTATATCATATTTGTATATTGGCTATTTGGTTCTCTAAATATTCACTTTCACTTTCTTCATGAATTTTTTCAAGAACTCCTTTCCACGTGAGCCAAAAATAAAATCGACCTAGAAATATTTTTTTCCTCTTTATCACACTTTTTGAATGACCCAAAAGTGTCTTCAAATAAAATTCTATGTAAGTTTCAAGTTAGTAGGCTCTTTTAAATCCTTATTTTTGGAATATCTTATAAGATTCCTTTTATCCCATTTCTAAGTACATCTTTTTAAACCCTTCGTTATGGAATATCCTATAAGATTCCTTTTATCCCATTTCTCAACTTCACTAATTGTAAATCTTTAACGACGATTTAATCCATATAGAATATACTTTGAGGTGCTAGTTTTGGCTTCCCATTGGTCCCACTCAATTGGGACCTTCCAAGAGAAACTTATACTTGCATTACAGAACTTGTTGGGTTTTTTCTTATTTTAGGTAAGTAAACTTGTATAAACCAAACATATAATTAATAATTTATTTTTATTTAATAATTAATTTCTATTTAAAACACTCTAGCTCATATTTTTTATTAATTCAACTAATAACACTCAATTCAGATTTTTCTAGCTGTAAATATAATTATTTTACTAATAACAAATATTTGTAAATAGTTTTAAAACTACTTAAAAAAAAATCCATAAATTCAATAATGTATACAATTTAAAAAAATCTACTTTTATATACCATATATTCTCCATAATAATTTCACTCATTAAAAACTATCCAAACAAAAAGTTTAATGAAAATGGTAAGATAATGAATTTAAAATAGCCAAACCCAAGCATCTCTATGTTAATATCAAATTAAACGCAAGTATCCCAATAGTATAAATAAAAAGATCAATAAATAAATCCATGTCTTAATAATGATATATATTTAACGAATAAGAAACCTCTTTAAAGATGGAAAACACATATCAATATATCAAAGGCACAACATGTCTTTTATTATATATAAAAGATAAAGAGAGCATTATGTATCATACAATATAGGATAAATTAACTATAATTAATATTATGCTATGATGTTTAGGAACTTAGTATAAAAAAAAATATATATATATATATTTCCTATTACAGTATAAGAATTTTGGTGACAAAATTTACTTGGCACATTTTTCTTATGATTGTGAGATTCAATAATTCCTTTTAAGAATAAAATTCGTTGATTGTAGCTCCAAATAGTAATTATACCATCTTTTTGATGTGTTTTAACATCTTATATGTTTTTCTAACTTGTAACATGTTTTGGAAAATCTCCAAAGTAAAAAATGAGTCTTTTTTAAGTTTTCTATTAAAACTACATCCTATTATATATAGTGCATTTTCTTCTATTAAAACTACACCCTATTATATATAGTGCATTTTCCTTTCACATTTTTAAGGGTTTTTTTTTTAACCTCAAATGGATTAATACTTTGAATAACATATCACTTTCATATCTAATTTGGTCCCTTATATACCCAACTAGTACCTTTTGATTCCCCACACATATGTATAGTTGATACAATAAGTCTAAAAGGAAAAATGAAGAATTCTCTTCTCCATTATATTATTTCATTTGTATTTTCACCTTTATTTATGCTACTCTATTATTTCATTTGTATTTTCACCTTTTTAATGCTTCTTGTGTTATTCGATCAACTTTCGAAGGATAAAATTCGTCCCATGCTCTATTATTTGTATTGCAACATCTCGTCAACAAGTTACTTTTCTCTTTGCGCATTATCAAATTTTACCTACACCACAAGGTTAAATGGAACTATGGCATAGAAGCAGGGAAAAATGGAGGTTTTAAATAATTTTTGTATTTTGTTTTTTAATTCGTAGATTTTAGACTGTAGAACTAAAAAAATAAAGAAATGTTATTTAAGATTTTTATTATTTAGGTTATTTTACATTATTGGGAAGGTTGGGCTATAATACATAGAGAATAATGGAAAAATGTTGAAGAAATCTTAGATTTTATAGGTTATAAATTTGAAATTAAATAAATGCAATATATCTTATTTTCTTCATAGAAGTAAGTATTTTCCATATTGAGAGTATGGTGATTTATTAGGTACCTAATGTATAAGAAGATTGTAAACATTGAAGACAAAATTTTTTCCAAGAGTACCTCAAACATTAATAAAAACCACATGTGGATCGATTGGTGTTGGTGTAAATATGCCAAGTATTCTCTAAACGGTTGTGGAATCAAGCAAGAGGTCGTTTTATAGAATATGAATGATATTAAAATATTATTACCTATAAATTTAAGGATAAATTATGGTGCGATAAAAAATTAAAGAATGAGAGAAAATTAAGGTGTTATAAGGGTGTGATTAAACCTAATCTATAAGATTATAGCTATCTATCTATTTAAAAAAAATAAAAAAATAAACAATAAACAATAATAAATCAGCCTAAATAATAAAATAAACATTGCTAAAATAAGAGTGAACTCTCATGATATCTACAGTGAAATAGGACGTTGGACAAGTCCTAAAAAACGATGGGTTGAAGGAATCTATAATATTTGTGACACTAAGAGGGTTTAATATGAGAAGCACTTTATTTTAGTATGTCCCATCCACACCCACATTACATCTCAATTTCAAAACATTTGTTATCATAAAAACTTTCCTAACATTTTAACTCATGGGAACTCTAAGGATTTACGAATTCTTATGTTCAAGATATTTAAGCACATAAATAAAATAAAATAAAACCAATTAATTCTGTCAATTTTTTAAAAGTTATGATAAATAAAAGTTGGTATTAATGTATTTTTATATCCATCTTCATCGTCATTGTTGTTTTTTTCGTCGTCATCATCATTGTCATCATCTTCTTCATCGTCGTCGTCATCATCATCATCATCGTCCTCATCATCATCATTGTCATCATCATCATCATCATTGTCATCAGGTGAAGTTTCTATGAGAAAATTCATAATTGATGCTCTAAGATGGTGTTACAACTTCCTATGTGATCTGTTTTTCTTCTTGATGTATTTTAAAATCTCATTATATTCTAATAAATATAAGAAGGGAAAAAAATTTAAGAAAAATCTTTCTTCCTCACCATAGATGTTTCACTAGTTATTTTTAGCCTTGGAAAGTAAAAAACGTCCTTTCTTGCATGATTTTTTTGGTTGGAATTGATGTCAACTTAGTAGCATGGTGTTGGAGGATGCATTGGTGTTGGTTGTAATTGATGCACAATTGATGCCAACCTAGTTTTATGTGATTATGCACATGCTAGTGACCCGATACTTGGATTTTGCATTGGTTGTAGACATCAACTTGATGGTTGCAAATGTTGGAGTAGATATGGTGAAGTTTGACGGGTTGAGAGCTAGTGTAGCTGATGGATGGCATCAAATTCAACCTAGTTTGATTTGTGGTGATGACAGAGTTGTTACTGTGGATTGATGGAATGTTGTAGAGGTTACAATGGATTCTTGAGGTCTGTTTGTTGTTTATCAAGATTTAGAAGAAGTTTGTTCAAGGTTTGAGCTGAGTTGTCTGATGTTTGACCTTCCTAAGCCATAGTTGCATGCACGATGGGTAATGGGAGAGGTTTTAGGATCTATTCGTGGGAAAGATAGGCTCAAGGGAGCGTTTATGATTCCCAATCAAAATTACTCAGTGCTATGGGAGAAACTAAGGCTTTTTTCACTATAATTCTTCCCATTCCTCGCGCTCATCATGTGTTTAATTGTTTTTCTGACATCTCTTGTTCGGGACTCTTCATGTAAAGGTCAAAAAAAGGTAATTGTGCTTCTAGATGATAGTTAAAGGAGAATATTCATTACTAAATGAAGTTAGTGGCTTGTATGAGACCAAATCACTTTCAACATATGAACAAAGCTGCACTATAGGATTGGAATTAAATGATTTAATCATCTTTATAAACTAAAAATATGTGGAGAAAGGTTTCTCATTTGGTTGGTTCTCTTGAGTGAGAAATGCATTATAGTGTTTTGGAAATCCATTTGTGAGGAGTTTGATTTTGTTGAAGCAGAATGTGCATGAAGCTATAGATGTAGTAGAGACAGAAGTATGCAACGTCGAAGACTATGTTTATGTGACAGAGCTACAATGGTTTTGCTAACGAATTTGTGATTGCAGGGGAAAAAATATTGTTTAGTTCGTATGATTGTGATAGATTGGTTGTAGCAGTGTCACATGTTTTTCATATGATTTTTATGTATTTCATTGTTGAGTTTTTGCATCTAGTTTGTTTTCAAAAAATGTATTGAGACTATGCGAATTGAGAATGGTGTTTGAATGTTAGAGATGATTATGGTTTGAGATTGATGCTTTGAGATGTTATGATATTTATTTTTTGATGTTCATGTTGAGTAGCTCTAGTGTTCCAGTTTTAAAATGTATGAAAGGTGAACCACATAGAGAATTTGGGGGGAGCTCCAACAATACAAGGATTGAGAAAAAAATTCTTCATAAGTCCAATGGATGTTGGGAAAGGCTTGTAAATCATGTAGGTGTTTGTAGAGTCGTGAGTCTAATGGTGGTTGGGAAAGGCTTGTTTATCATATAGGATTCTATAGAGTCATGAGTTCAATGGTGGTTGGGAAAGGATTTTTGATCAGATAGGAGTCTATAGAGTCGTGAGATGGATATCATAATTGATTTTAGATATTTTACTCTCTATGTAATGATTTTCTTGACATATAATAGTATATATTAAGCAGTGCAACAAAAACAAGGATGGTTTTTACCCGAGTGGGGGATTTTCCCATGATTATATCTCCCATGTGCTAATCTAGTTGAAGTTGCATGTTTCATATCTAATGATTACTTGTTAAGAAATTAATGGATTAATATATTGGAGAAATAATGGTAAAATTGTGTAATTGCTATCACTACTGATTCACCCCCCCCTCTCAGTAGCGATCTTGGTTATTTTTTTATTTATTAGAGCCATGTTCCGTCTAGTGCAACTCACCGCTAGGAGGTAGATTATGGGTAACTAAGAAGGATTTATACATGATGGAGTTCCTTTTCTACATGGATCATACTATCGTGCCGTGGAAGGTAAATTTAAAGAATATATTTTAACTTTAGATGTGAATATTTTTCTCTCAATTAAATATGGTAAGCATGATGAATTTAATGAAGAAGGAAATATGATCATTTTAAAGGGTTTTTCAAATCACGATGTTGCAAAATTGAGACAGTGCAAGACTGTAAAAGAGATTATGGACAAGATACATAGTTTGTATGGAAGATAAAGGTTTCAATATTATGAAATTATTGAAAAATTCCATTGCATTTTGGAAGAGAAAGAGAATGATGAAAATGATTCCACATTCATAGCAGTAGAAAATCCAATATTACCACAAGAATATAGTGAGAGTATCCATGAGAGAAATAAGATGAGAATCATTGATCTAAAAATACAACATGAGGAAGTCATCAAGAAGAATGAGAATTTGTCCAATCAACTGTAAGATCGGGAAGCCTATAATGCAATCCTAGAGAAGGAATTACCCTCCTTGAGATGTGAGATTGAAAAGGAAAATAATTAGCTATCACAATATTGAAAGTTGGATAAAAGAACCAAAATTTTGGATGAAATCCTTATAAGTAAAAGATATCCACTTATTAAAATCGTATTGGAATTTGAAAATGAATCATGCATTGTGATAACAGAGAATCATAAGTCCACCACCTCTTATGTCAACCAAGGTTCTATGAAGCAACATCGTTAAGCGAAGCCAAAGAAGAACATGTTTTATCACAAAAACAAAGAAAAGAATATCATAATGACAACATGCAACAATTCATGAATACAAGGAAGCAACCTTGTGTTCATTGTACAACAAATAAAAACACAATGCATCCAAGTTTATTTTATGGGTATTGTGCTAGAAAATGTAATTTTTTTGTAAGAAAACAAAATTTGTTGGATAATCATTGTTTCAAATGTGGAAAATATGGCCACAAAGTTGTAGCTTGTAGATATGACAATATCAATCCGACAAAAAGATAAATCCCACCATTGAAGAAAAGAAGGTATTGAGGAGAAAATATGAGCTACAAATAACTAGCTCTTCAAGGGACACCAAGGAAGAATATTTTGGTTTAAAGAATGATATTCTACTCAAGGGGCGTATATGTTTATCTTCCGCACAATAGGAGATGGCTTCAAGGGAAGCCAAACTTGATATGTGCATGTAATTTAAAGGAGGAAATTTCAGCCTAATGCATCTATTCATTTTAGGTCCACAAGATCGTTTTGAGGCATAGATGGAGAGTGCATGAGTTCACGATGAGTTCTACAAGGTTGATGCATTATAATTCATTTTATCCTTTTGTATCTTGATTGTTGATAGTTGCAGCCATGTTGTGAGAATACTTTCTATACTATGCACACTAACATAATTTCATGTAGCAAACATCAATTATTGATGGAAATATGGCATATGTGTTGGGGGAGTTTGATATGGATTTATGATTTGCATGTATAACACTTATGCCATGAAGTATGCTATGTATTTTATGGATTTTTTTGTGAAAGTTTGTGGGAATGATGTTACTCATTGAAACCTTCACTCCTGTACTTCATTAGAGGGTTATTTTTCACATGAGGAAGGGTCACCAATTCATGTTGTTGTTCTATTTTTGTGAGTTGTTTGAAGAAAATTGTTACATCATTCAGTATTTTTGTAGCATGGTTGGGAATCCATTGCATGTGTATTTACATGGGTTATATATCTTACAATGCATATCATGAGGACATGCATCCTATTTTCATATCATATTTTCATGAGGATCTAACCTTGAATAATATCACACATATTTATTGATGATGACGAGTATTGTGCTTGTTAGTGCACATATGATATCCAAAGAGCATGGATGAAGTTTTTATTGCAGATTTCTTGTTTTGTTGATGGCCATATGATCCCTAAAGGTTGTGCTACAAAAGCATGGTTGCATGGTTACTGATTTTGATTGTGTTTTAGGATTAATTGCATATTATTCCATTGCATTATGTTCTTTAGATCAGACTATTACCCGTAATGCATGTGTGTTATTGGTTCCATATAAAGCAAGGTTGTGTTGATGGCACATATATGTTGTGTCATATGATAATTTCCTGATGAATAGTGTCATGTTGCTACTTGATATTCAACTGGAGGTTATATTATTTATTGATTCATATGGATGGCCAATAGTGTTTTGATACTTATTTCTACATGTTGATGGATTGTTGCTACTATAGTTCATTCATGGAGGCTTGTATTAATGAGGTTGCTAACTATTGGTGTTGCAGATTGCTAGTTCAGGACATGTTCTGGAAAATATTTGGAGAGATTTATGCACATTGTTTTGGGATGCATTTATTCACTTTTGATCATGTATCAAAGCCTTATATTTTAATTTCTTATATTCTTTGCATTTATTGAGTGGTCCATTAAATGGATTGGATTTATCGTCATGATTCAAGATTGTTTTGAGAGAGAGCATCATGAGATTTATTTCAGCCTTATATCAACTAGTATATGGTATGTTTTGTAGTCATGTGTGGGTTTTCAAAATTATTTTGTAGCCATGTAACATCATATATTACTTTTGGGTCATTGGTAGAGTCATATGAGCGATGTTCTTGATGAAGCATTGTCACAGTCTATCATTAGTGTAGCCATGTAATAAGATTATGAAGATTTGTACTCTCATTGTAATGTTTTTGAGTCATATCCCTTGGTTCTTTTGGAATAGCCTCCTACTTGTCACTTGGAGGAAATCACGTGTTGTTTCTCACATCATATTGGATGATGGTCATCATATGCCTTGTTTCTATTGTTTCTAGTTATGATATGCTGCTGCATGGGAGGATGTTGTTGCCATTATTTACACTATGTTATGGATGTAGTGTAGTCTTGATTTATGATGGTGATCAATTTTTTTGTTATTGTTGTTGGTGATGTTGATGTGGAGATTATGCTCATGCTAATGATCATATTGTCATTGGTTTGGATGAGAGTGAGGTTTATTTAGTTGGTTCCACTGAGATGAGTGTTGTTTATGATATTATTGCTTATGAAGTTTTGTTGCTTACATTAGATGTTGCTGATGGTTATGATATGCTGCTACTGCTCATGGTATTTGCTGTTGTTTCTCATGTTGTTGTTGAGTTGTTAGATATTGCTGCTGGTTGAGAGTTGTGTCCATGGAGAGTTTGTTTCTACTTCTTCAGGAGAGAGAGCAAGAGAGAGAGTCATTGCTATTTCTATTTGATGTCATGATTCTATGAGGAGTGTTTTTCTTTGTTGATGCATTATGATCCGATCTTGTTGATGTATATGATGTGTTTCTATGTTTTCTAGTCATGGCCTACTGCTACCCACAAAATGTGGATGATTATGGTTGTTTCTTCTTGTTGAGACACACCTAGTATCCATGGGGAGTAGTAATTATTAAACTATGATTTATTGGATGAAGTCAACCCTTTTCTATTGATGTCAAAGGGGAAGTGAATTAGGTTATTTTTCTTGATTTAATTGGGGTGGAAATCAATCCCAAAGGGGGAGATTATTGGCATTGATGTTGTGATGAGTTGTTTGGTTGGATTTGATGTCAACCTAGTAGCATGGTGTTGGAGGATGCATTGGTGTTGGTTGGAATTGATGTCAACCTGGTTGTATTTGTGATATCAACCAATTTTTCTACCCCTACATCATTGACCCTTAGCCCTCATGATAAATTTCCTTTTTCCTGAAATGAGGTGAATTATTTTTCTAGTTTGACCCTTAACCATGACCTAGCAGGCTTGTGCCCACAGTTAAGGCCCTCATTCCTCTTTTTTGAGCCTACGGTCAAGGGAAATTTCCTAAATGATTCGGTCCCTAGGAGATTACCTCAATTACTCACTGATTCGATTTCGCCATGACTCATCCATTAGAATTTTCTCTAACTTCTCTTCATCCTGAACATCCACATTCATGCTTCTGGGACCTGTCATTTACATATTTATAATAGATCATTTGAGAGGGTCAGGCATGTTTGGAGAGCCTAGTTAGGCATATTGCTATCATGTTGAGATCTTGATTCTTTGTTGCTATATTTCCATAACTTTGAGAGCTTGTGAGGTCTTGGTTTCTATGTGAGTGCTCTTCATACTCATCCATCACATCTAGTGGGTAAAATATGATGAATTATGGAGAGGAGATGTTATATCGAAGGTATAAGAGAATTATATCATGTTATTGAAATTAATGAAGATTTACTTTCTCTCCCTCATATGATCATGTTTTAGTTTATGCGATTGGTTTATCATTATATATTTGTTTATCTAATGATGTTTCGAGGAAGATCACCTTTTGTTCTTGTATATTTGTGATTGTGTGCAGGTAGTGATATCGAAAGTAGATCGAGTAGATCGCTCATGTGGAGCGCAAGGATTCTACTTCGAACTCAAGATTTTTCCCCAATCTGTGAGGAGGAAAGGTACTTTTCTCTTCATCATATCATAGATCCAATTGTATTATACTTGCGAATCATGTTGGATCGAGAATCTTGTATATCTTCTTAGTCATGCTTGTGTCGGTCTGGTGATATAACAAACACTAGATCATAGAGCAACAACTCTTTTTGATTTCGGTTGCAACAGAACTGGTGCTTTCAATGAGAGCACACTCACTTTTTTTGCCTCTTTGCTATAGATCTTGATAAGATCCTCTTTTTTATGATCTGCTGAGCTTCCTCGTATTTTTGTGACTGTTTTCGACTATTTTTCAGGGTCATTGCCTCTGTAATTTGATTTTATGTTGGTAATTGCGCGAGGAAATAGGGAATTCCATATTTGGAACCCTAACCACAACCTTATAAGGCTATACCCGCTGCGCAGGCCTCCTTAACTGCGGGCTGGCATTTCTATGCCCGCAACCAACCTCTTCTAGGCCATTCTATGCTCACGGTTGATGATTTTAGCCTTCTGAAACCCTAGGCTTTCAGTATGATATCTATGTTTATGTATCTGAGTAGTTTGTTCTTACTGATTACTTGCTGGATCTAGTTCATATATGTTATATTTATCGGTTTTATTTTGGTTGGATGAATGTCTCTTAAGAGCATCCGATCTCTTTCATTAAGCATCAAGCTCGTTGTTGGTTTCTGATCTGCTGAAAACATACTTGGATCCATAGTTTTATGTTGCTGATCAATTATCTTATGATCCTGATATGATCATGTTGGATCAGTTTGTTTAAGGTCTTCTTTGTTTATCATTGTTTGAGTTACTTATTCAGTTTTTTATTGAAGGCCTTATATTAGTTTTGAGTTTGATCTCTTGCCTTGATTATCAGTTTCGATTGTTTTTATTCAGCATTGGTTTGGATATGATCTACCCTTTACATTTCGATTTTGATATCTTTTCTTATTTTCATCTTGTTTTGTTGAGTGATCTTTTCAATTTTTGATCATTTGTGTCACAAACGATGTTGTTGTGATTGGTTGTGGAATTTTCATCTGATCAAGTTCTTTTGAAAGTATTTTTTCACATTGTATTGCTTTCATTAAGATCTTATTTATGCCTCTTTGCCTCTAAGGTTCAGTTTTAGTCCTTTGTAGAACATTGGCCCTGTTTGAGCCATTATGCTATAACAACCCTATCTTGATTGACATTTCCATCCTTTGTTTCCACTTTGGATTTTGTTTTGATTTCTTTGAGTGTTTTTTATTGGGATTTGTTTCCCTATTTGTTTCGCTTTTGTAGTAATTTGCATTCTTGCTTGGGAGACTTATTTTGGTCTCTTTTTTGGTTTGTTTTTTGGTGTGTTTTTGGGTTTAATTTAAATTATTGAGTTATTTTTATTCAGGAAGAGTTAGTGAAAAGTGCATCTTAGTAGGCATTGGTGTGTTAGATAATATATTTCCCTCTCGTAGCTATCATTGATCGAATTGAAATTGAAGAAATTGCATGTAACTGCATTAGGGTGACTAACTAAGAGTCCTACACACCATTTTAGTTTCACGATGCTTCCCACTTGTGTAAAAAAAAACCACTAAAGTCAACGTGATAAGAAAATAAACTCAATTCGTTTTTCATTTTTACTGGTAGTGAGTTAAGAGTTTGAGTTAACCACTCCAAGACCAAAAAATCAACTTAGAATATTATGATAGGGAGTAAAATCCATTCGCAATAGTGCAGTCTAGGAAGCCATCCTCACAAAAGGGTTAAGCACGAGGTCACACTTGGGCTAAGCGGGGTGACATGACCCATTTCTCTTTGTTTCGGGTGGCATGATATAGTGGAATTGACATGAAAAACATTTTTTATCACTTGGGGACCACTTGGGAGGTAAATCTCAAGGGGGATTTAGTCTGGATCCTTCTGGTGTTAAGTTTCCTGTCTTTGAGTGTTGGTTTGTCCTGTGACTATCCCCCCAGGTCGTGTTATTGTACGTGGTAACCACAATGGCCTTTATTTCTAGGGCTCATACATAGGTGCACAATCGGGGTCATCTTCTCTGTACCTGGGATATATATTAGTCATACTCTCTCAGTCCCCTCGGCGGGTGTTCCACTTGTGGGGTCACTTGTGTTACAATATAAAATACCCTAGGGTCTAGGTTGAGGACCCCAACAGAGAAAGAAGCATACAAAAACAAGAAGAAATAAAATTTATAGTCCTAATGCTTAAACTAATAAAATGGGAAGAAGAGGTCATACCGGTAGGTCCCACATTTGAAGGTGATCCCACAGGGCTCAAACCCTCTGCTTCTCCTAGTGCTCCAAAATGTGCAACTCACTCAATAAAAGCACATATACTAGTAATAACGGAAAGCATGTTCAATATGTTATCGTTAGATCATATAAGCTTATAAGAAAAATAACATAAAATCATTCATAATATGATCATAACATGTATAAAGCATTAATATCACGAGCATTAGGAACGAGACAATTTATTTATTAATGAATGTAAATATGTGTGGAGGAATGCCACCCGATTCAGCCACAACTCCAAGTGAAAATGTCCTCAGGATCCGTGCAACCCAAGCCTCAACACTATCCTTCCAAAAGCATACACATGGATGTCATATAAGAGGAATGAACATCTCCATGAGGGAAACAAGGGTTTCCACAATTTGGGAAGTGCAGGAGGCACAAGGATAAAGAAAACTTGATCAGGTACTAAATGGCTATAATATCAATACCTATCTATCTCTCCCCTTAAGGCCTTCCCATGAGGTGTATTTATACCACCCCAAAATATTTGTTTCAATTGGGATACAGTTAGGCCATGAGCTTCTATCAGTAGGCTTCTGATGTAACTCGTAAACCCTGCGAAAAAAATGGGGAATTAAATATTTTTTCATATTTAAAATTATATACACGAGTTGGGTATAACTGAACCCGCATGTGCATGTGATTTGGATAGGGAAGAGTCGCGTATGCAATTCAAAGTAATGATTTTTAGGTAAAGGACCAAGTCTAAAGGGAAAGGGCTGCCTAAGGCCATGACTCAGAGCATTAAGTATATAGAGGTGGAAAATAATGCTATAGCTGATGCCCCCTAATATATGAAGTTAGAAGGGTTACATGATGGCCTAAATGTATTAAGTGTATAAGAAGAATCATGCGAGGACTTGGGATGATTTTGCCAGATTTCAGCTTGCCAAAAAACCAATGGAAGAGATTAGAAAGTAAGCTCATGTATGAGGCATGCATACCCATGATCAGTGAAAGTAAATAATGTCCGCTTATCAAGTATGGAGTGGATCCAATATGTATACAAGTACAAAAGAAACTGAAAAGTACATAGTGGATCATCTGATCACAACATCAAAAAAGTACATATCAAGGCCATGTCATAGTATCTCATATAGAATAACTGATCAATGATGCTGGGAAATAAATATGATCACTGAAGTCACATAATTGAATCTCCAAGTATCGAATCATAAGGAGTGGAATAATGGTGTTGCACACAACTCGGGTGCACACATATAAAATGCTGCTATGATGAACTGCAACATATAAGGTGGATGGTGTCACTGGCAGAAAACTGAAGGAGATGTAAAATGAACCAAAACATGTTGATGCAAACCCGAGGTCTTCACTGATCACTATGGTACATTTCTACACTATGAAAATAAATGAGTTGAAGTCGACCATGTGAGAAATAGTTTGATTATCGGTCATTGATGTATACCGTTAAAGACAACTCATTGATAATGATGATGGGAGTCCAGGTACCCCAATACAATCTCACAAGTGTGAATGAATGAGTTGAGGTCGAACACTTGAGAGAATATGCCAATCAGGAGACATTGATGTATTCTCACTGTTGATAGCGAAGGAGTCTACCACTGATGACTACAAACCCTAAGGTACTGAAAAAGGAATTTAGAACTTTTTCCCATAACAACGATTCAGAGCCAATGGGAAAAGATTTTTTATAAGGAAGGCATTAAGGCATCCCACATCAATCAAGTGTGAGTGTAATCCGCAGGCCAATAATGTGGAAGGAATCAGACGAAGAAAGATGAAGTAACCAACCCAAAGAACGTTTCCGGTGTAAAAAAAATGTAGCTAGCGCACGATGAAAACCCTTTGAACCAACCAATAAAGAAAGTTGATAGAGAGGCAAGGAATCCACCAATAGGTTCAAATGGAAACCAAGGTGCTACACAAATCCCAATTTGTGATAATGAAAGTTGAGGTCGAACACAAGGGAAACCACTTAGTCAAAGACCCATGATGTTGATCGATGCTAAGCACAAGGTCACCTATGAATGATGGAAATAGGGCCAGGGTGCAACTCTAGGTTTACTCTCGGAGAAATTTGTCGAAGTCGATAATAGCAAACCCGCCAACAAGAAGTCAATGGAGATCTTCTTAACTAGGACGCAAAAAGGACAAAATAGCCGATGTGATAGAACATAACTCTGACAGACTAGGTATGGCTGACTGAAAAATGAGTCAAGAGACACCACAGAAAGACCGAATCAGGTTTGCTTCCCTTGAACAAAAGCATGAATCAAATGTGACTATGTGGCAGCATATAATAACTTTGTAGAGGCTTGTCATTTAGGAGGCATGAAAAAACCCTCCGTATGATTGGAAGAGATAACCAACCAGGGGAGTACTGACTCAATAACAAGGTTATGGCTCTCCTAAGTTAAACTATATCCCATCCCAATGGAGAAATACTTTGATTGTTGTGATTTGTTAAAGGGTGATACAACTGACTCTAGATGCCATCAATCATGGAAGTAATGACCCATTCTCGCTATTTAATATATATATATATATATATTATTTTTCATATTCAAATCCTGAAAAAGAATAAAATAATTCCTATAATACAGTGGAAAGAACGAGTTTCGGGAAACATATGCACTAGTTCTTTGGGTTGGAAGAATCCTATGCTCAATGCAAGGTGGTGAATCTGGTAAATGAAACTCAAAGGAATGTTCTCTCCACAGGAAAAGGGTGTCAAGTTGCAGATGCTAAGTGATTGCAAGGATAATTTTTTAGAAAGACATGGTCAAAAATTGGCTTACACACGAGTCCAAGTGAAGCTAGCTTAAGACCAAAAGATACAAATAGTCAACATGTAATGCAGCAGAACAACTCAACAAGAGGGAGCCTCTAGGGTATAAAGTGTTAGGTCCCTATATTAGTAGTGCAGTCCCTTATTGTTGTTAGTGTCTCTCCCTTATTTTTATTTTTGTACCCCTATAGTCTCCATATTGTTATTATTGTGCCCCATAAAACCTCACTATTGTTATTGTTGTGCCCTTATATTATTATTGTTAGGTCGGCTAGGATTATATTGTGACCCCATGGACTCCTATATATAGAAAGCAGGTTTTTTCATTTGAATCATCCAAATTTTTTTCATCTATGTAATGTAAAGGAGGTGTCATCCTCTAAGTGGTTGATTTATAAGGCGTTGATCAATCTTTTCTTCTATTTTTGGAGCTGGTTTCATAACATTTGGTATCAAAGCTTTGCATTCTAGGGTTTCACTGCTTCAAATAGGTCATCATGGAAATTTCTCTATAACTTTGTTTCTATGAAGGTTCAGAAGATAAAACAAAAATCCATTTGTTAAGAAATCCTAAGGAATGTCTTGCAAAAATTTCAGATCTTGGTTCGCAATATTTTCAGAGATATGATCTATGGACGTTAGGGTTTTTTCAAGCTCCCGAATTTCATCTCAAAGAGGTGACCTTGGGAAAATCGTCATAACGCTCTCTTTGAGCATCGGATTGGAATTCTCTAAAAATTGGCTGAAATTAAATGGACTTTATTTTCTTGTGTATCAATTTAAGAGCCAAAGGAGGAAACAATGATACGTGGCACGCCGTACAAGTTCTCTCTACCAAACCAATCCATAATTAGGTCATTGTGGGAGATTGGGCATAACTTTGCCTTGAAGAATCCAAATCAGGCCAGACCCATGGCAATGGAAAGAAGACTCAGAGGGTTACTACACAACTGAAGATCAATTCTTGGGGATCCAAAATTATAGAGTTACTTCAATTTCAATATAGAGCTCCTCAAAAGGAAGAAAAATGTGTTTATTGTTTTTTTTTTAAATTACATAAGTCTTGTTTGAAAAATCAATTTGAAGGGACTCTAAGGGCATATTGAAGCATATATATTAGTATTGGGTTCTGAAATGGCCCCTAAAAATAATTCAGTACCTATTAAGCCCTCATAAGGCTCTACTATGACTCACGAAGAGGAAGAAGTGCAACATGATATATCAAAATTACAAGACCAAGTGCACCAAATTTCGCTCTCGCAAAAAGAGACAAAAAATGAAATTGAAGTTTTGAAGAAAGGTGTGGAAGCTAAGATGGATGGTTTGAAGAAATGCATGGAAGTTTTGAAGAATGACATGGAAGCTAATATGGATGGCATGGAAGCTAATATCGATGACATGGAAGTTAAGATAGATGAAAAAATGAAATACAACATGGAAGATATGAAGAATGATCTAAAAGTAGACATGGAAGGTTTGAAGTAAGGTTTGACAAAGTTGATACAAGAAATGATTCCTAATGGCGAAAATATAGTACAGGAAACTCATGATGAGAACAAAATAAATGTTAATTGTGATTTCATAAACTCTGATGTTGGATTGAAGACCCACCAGATTCTAAAGCTCGATATGAGGAAGTTTGATGGAAAGGATCCTGTAACATGGATACTATAGATGGAGCAATATTTTGATCTCCATAATGTGAAAAACACAGAAAAGCTACGCATTGCAACTTTACATTTAAAACAAAATATATTTGTATGGTATCAATGGCTTTTCTCTCATTAAAAAACTGTCACCTGGTCAATTTTTAAGGAGGAAATGATAGCACATTATGAGGATACAAAGAGCAAAACCTTATTTAGCCAATTGATAAATCTCAAACAAAAGGTTTCAATGGTGTATCACATTGAGGACTTCCAAAAATTCAATATAAGGGTAACTGATATTCCAAAGGAACATAGGATTGATGTCTTCATAGGGACTTTAAAGGATAACATCCAATGAGGTTCGCCTTTGGTAACCTGATTCATTGGAGAAGGTATTAAAGTTGGCAAGAAAAATTGAAAGTAAAATTATGGTGACAAGGAAGCCTACCCATCACATCTATAAATATGGAAGTGTTTCTATTCCTAGACTTCCACAACATACAAGGTTGACACCACAACAATTGGAAGGAAAAAGAGCAAAAGGGATTTTCTATAGTTGTGATAGCAAATACACTAAAGGTCATAACTGTGCTGAGAAGAAATTATTTTACATAGATTGTGAAGAGGAGGAATAAAATTAACAAGAAACTTCAAAAGAAGAGGATATACACCAAGAACCAACCCTAGAGAAAGAAGAAATGAGTCCAACCATATCATGTAATTCATTGGCAGGAATTACCGCTCCTTAGACTCTCAAGATAGAAGGACATATCAACAAGAAAAAAAGTAATAATGTTCATTGATTCAGGTAGTTTTTAGGCCTCAAATATGCCTAATTTTGCACTATATATTACCGCCATTCATAACCTAAATTCCGACACCTTTACACTCATTTCACACCATAATTCCATCACTTGTAGCCAATTCATGACTTACGCCTTGTGGTTGATTATCACTAGTTTTCCTAGATTTTCTATAATTAGAGATGATTTAGTCATGATTTTCTATTGACATTTTTTCTAATTTCATTTGTCGCAAGGTTCCATTGTCGAAATTCTTCAGAAGCCAGTTAAACTAGTTATTGCAATTAGAGTATGGAAATGTCCAATTTAGAGTTTCGACATCCCAACACGCTTCCGAGGAAAAACAAGGGATTTTATTGACTAAAATAATGTTTTGATACCTTCCCATTCATTGGATTGCATCTAGGTCCCACATGTGGGTCCCTAGGAGCTAATTAACAAATCTACTCAAAATGTGCAAAGTTTCCAAACTACCAAGTTTGGCATCACTCTGTGCGCACCTCGAGGTTAATCTCAAAATGTAAGAAAAATTGTTTGTTATAAATATAACCAATTATGTATATCCAAAACTGTTTCTCCATATTCAAATTAGTCTAAAAGTTATATGGGGGTCTTGGAGGCAGTTTGGTAATAAATGATTGTTTTTCCATAATTCTAGAACCTTGCAAAAAGAGCCAGACAACCAACTTTGGGCTCGATTTTCAAGGAGATGGATTTGAATGAAACAAATAAAAGAGAGTTTTTTGTTGAAAATATAACAAATTAGGCTTTCTCCAAACCGTTTTGCAAAATTATTCATGGTTAGGAAGATATTTCAATCTCTTTGAGGGCAATTTGTTAAATTTATTCAATTTTCCAGAATTGAGGAAAATGACTAATTCGCCTTCTAAATCTTATAAATGGCTCAGCCATGGTTTGTATTGTAAGATTGGGAATTTTTTGAAGGAAGAGGAAGAAAATGTGTGAACATGAGACAAATGATTGATGGAATGTATGCAAGTGAACTTATGATTTGAATCTTAATACAATTTGACTTTGCCATGAATTCTTTGTAAATGTTATGGCTTTGCTTAATATTTAGGCATTGATTTAGTTTATACTTGCTCCGAGAGTGACAAATGCCTACCATCTCCTGCAAGTAAGTTCTGTAAAACATCATAGGTTAGATCTAGTCGTAGGGATTGTATTTTGAAAGCATTTGGTAATTAAATCTCATAATTACGATTATGTACTCAAGAATGTAATTTATTTTTTGGAAATCAAATAGATACTTCATCTCCAAATCGTTGCATACCAAAATGAATGGTGTTTATCAATGATTTTATTGCATGAATAACCCCTTTGTTAGAGGTTTAAGATTGGAATATTTAAAGGTGCTTCTTAATTGGACAAACAAGAGATCGATAACTCCATTTATTTTAAATATGAATTGAAATCGATTATGTACCTTACTGATCCACTATAATTTCTTGTAACATTATGTTTTGGCAACCAATTATTTGAAAGCAATGCAACTAGACCATTGAATCATTTTTTGGAGTTGTAGTTTAGTTTTGCAATTCATTATAATTGTAATTAGTTATTGGAAGAACCATTAGTCAACGTGCTTATGTTTGAATGATTTCTTGGGTTTGATTAAAGTAATAAAAGGATAAAATTGTTTCTTATTTTGCAGCCTTTTAGATCTGAAATCATGTGAATTAGAATCTTGGTTTAGTTAGTTTATTTTGAAGCAATTCCAGAGTGGTGACAGAGGTTAGTTTGAATGCTTATTTGAATTGATTTATGCATCCTGGGAACTATATTAGTTAAAGTCTTGTTTGTTCATTGCCTTAGTTTAAGATCATTTGAATGAGAATGAATTTTATTGGGGTTAATATTTAGCATAATCTTGGTATCATTTTAAATTAATCGTGATTGATTTATGATTGTTTTATTTAGATTAGATAGATCTTAGCATCTAAATTGAGATTTCCATTACTTAGCTTAATATTAATATCGTTTAAATAATAATTTTCATTGCTTGGATTGTGATTAATATTGCTCATATGTAGATTAGATTTATTTCTATTTTAATTTAACTTAAGATTGATTCAATTTGGTTGATTTAATTCAAGACAGAGAGAGATGAGTGCTAGTTTACTTAATTGATAGAAAAGTGTGTACTTGATGATCATTAACAAGGAATTTATATGCTCTGATCATAAGCTGAGCCAAAAACATAGTACAAATCGAAGCGTACGAGCCCCAGATTGAAAATTAAATATTAATAGGTTTAATCGCTAATTAAAAATCTCAATATTTTGGTGTCGTCGCCAGGGAGTTGTATTTTTGTTCAGGTAAGATTTTTTTACAGAGTTTCAAGGGTATTGCAGGGAAGTTAGAGGGCATAGAGAGTACAGTAAGACGTTAGTGAAGAGCCACACATACACTATGGTGGGGTTACTCCAAAGTCTAATATATTTTTCTTATCTTTGAACTTTTATTTCCTTTCCTTTATGCGTAGAAGTATAAGCGGACCTTAGAATAGTCCGAAACATTCTATGAGAAATTTAATTTCAAAATTTTTTTGCTTTCAATAGATTAAATAGTGCTTTGATCCAACTTTTTATGAGAGTGGTGAGATTTATTTCAGCCAATAGCTTTTAATTTCATTTATCTTCAGATTCCAATCTTTAATGTTATATCATTTTTTGGGTGTTGTAAGAACCCCTGGGTACTAATCCATGTTGTGAGATAGGGATCATCAGCTAGTAGGAGAAATTAAATAATGATTTAGAGGTTGAATAATGTACCTTGAAGCACTTTCTGAAATCCTAGCAGTAGCTGGGGTATCTTCCTCTCAGGAAGAGTTCATCCTGACCGCATTCAGGAAATTATCTATCTCTCCACAACTAGAAAAATATTTGTAAGTCTCCCTTGATTCCTCCTGCCTATCTACCAAGGAGATAGATGAATCATGTAATAAATATGATGGGGAGCATCTAGTTGAACCTGAGATTGAATAAATTTCACCATGTCCAGCAGCAAGCCTTGTATGCATCCCAGAGACCAATTATCCAAATTTTCTGGGCACGACCGAGGAGGAATTTTAGAGTGGTCCAAAAGAATAAATGAGCCAATACCACCAGGATTACATCGATCATTGGTTCTAGATCACAATCCATTCAAATTACCACTCTCATATTCAAACAATATTTGTATCACATCTTTCAAAGATGCTGATTTTTCATGCTCATATACCTCCTAAAATTTATATGCTAAATTTGGGCATGATTATATCTTTGTACCTGATCCGCACATGAATTCATTGGAATTTCTCTTTCAATTGAAGGAGGATGCCTTCTATTCAGTGTAGTAGGAAATTTATTATTGTAAATAAATAAATGAAATAGTAAAGAGAAAAATACGTCCTTTTGTGAAAACAAACTTGTCTGGTACAACTAGACAGGGACATTGCTTGAAAACCAAGTAACTCGTGGGCAAGGTTCCCAATAAAGTTTGTAAATTTGTATGAGTTCTTAAAATCATGTATCTTTAAAGTCATTATGTTTATACTCGAGTTGGTTGATGTGGGATTCCTTAAGGCCCACCTACCAATGAGCCTTATCACATCAACATCAACACATTATCTGGGACCAAGGATAGGGTTAGATAAGGTACTTGGGAGCCTGCATGCCTTAATGGCAGGTATCCTTGTCATATACTAAGGAAATACATCAATGTTTCTTGGTGAATGAATTCTGCAGTCCATTCAACTTCGACAAATATATTCATGGATAGTATAATGTACTTGGTGCCTTGATTCCCATTGACATCAAAGGTGGGATATCTCGCATTGGTTAATGACATCATCAATGGTCGATAATCCAATGATTCTTGCTTATGTTCGACATCTACACCATTTATTCACATAAAAAAGATTTCACATGGGTGTGTAGTTGTTGAAGACTATACGGTTTTGAGATCTCAACTTAAGTTTGCAGTAGTTTGGTTCTTTGTACCAACATTTCCTTTTCTTGTAGCGGTCATATTGTTTCAATAAAGGTTTCCATATAGAAACTTGATCATAATTTTTAGCAGTCACCTTCCTTCTTTTTTTGGGGACATACAACTCCTTAGGAATGGGGGAGAAGGGTACCTTCTGTTCATCTCTTCAGCTCATCCTTTAGATTTGCTGGAGCGGGGTCCCTTAGGACTGAATTTTGGATAAAAGTATGATATTTTTTTATAAGTTTTTGTAATTTTTTGTAAGTTAAGTCATGTGTGCTAAGCGAAGCACAGGTCAAGGGGATTTCGGGTGGGTCAAAGCCCCTAATTAATTGTAATGGGCAAAAGGGTAGAACTAGGGGTCGTAAACCATAGTTTGCGAACCTTATATGAGCACAGGATAAAAGTATAAATAGGAGTCTAGATCGAGTCAATAGAAAAGAAGTAGAAAATTATGAACTATGTTTTGAGGTCTTGAGCTAAGAAGCGAACTTTTCTGGGTTTATAAGGCTCCTGCTAGCTATGTGCAAAAAGAATTTAGTCCTGTTGTGTGTAGACCCCACTAGCTGTGTGCGCGAGTAGAATGAAAGTATTGTAAGGAAGATCTAAATTGGGAATGAATAAAGGAATTTTTTGGATGAAATTTGAGTATCAAATGCATATGTCTTCTGCTTTATGATATGTTTCTCCATGTTATTTCTATTTACTGTGTTAGTTGTGTTAGGATCGATTATGCAACTGTTTTCTAACTTAGATGAATGATAAGTGAATGGATCTATTGTTTTTTAACGTAAATGTTATGTATTAAATACTATTGAAAGGATTGAGAGATATGTATCTATGCGCGCAAGCTAACCTGTATAAATTGACATAAATATTCCTGGTTAGGGTTTCTGTTGCAAAGGTTGGATCATAGTTGTTTCAGATTTGAAGACATCCACATCATTTAATTCTCTCTTAGGGTGTGGAAACCTGGTTCGAGCACTCCCCCCCCCCCATTCTGCTTCAGGTGAGACTTTGACTTGCGCAAGTAGGTCACTGCCGAAAGGGCCAGTAGTAAGAGGGTTTTTTTGGTTAACCTTAACTCCGAACCTAGGTCAGGACCCGTAAAGCCAAAAAATGTTTCCGTTGCCGAGACCAGGATCATTTTGATAGAGATTGGGCTATGTGGTGACCATCAAAGCCTGAAATAGAAGACTATTTTCAGAAAAAAATTATAGAATTTTCCCTTAAGGAAAATAGAAGTAATAAATTGTTTGTTGAATATTGGAAACATAAGTATATCTTCACAGAGGTGCATGAGATCTTCTTTGTAACCTTTGCGCATGAATTACAGGAGTGATTGTCAGGGTTAGGAGAGTTCCAAACCTGTTGGAAGGACGACGAGGTCACTCACTCAGTGGAAGCCTAAATTGATCCAACAATTAGAGAAAACTGATAATTCCATCACCCAGACTGTAGATCACTGGGTTGACAACATCTTGGGTGGGTTTGTGACATAATTTGCAGTAGATCAGTTTTTGTTGTATTCTAAAGCTGAAAGGAGGTTTTTCAAGGGATTGAGAGGTAAATTCATACGCTCTCTGCCTTTTTTGATTAAGATGCTATTGTGTGAAAGGGGTGTTTTTTGCAGCCACAGTGAGTGAATGATGCCAAATAGGCTAGAAAGCACTATGCACAGTGGAAAGTATTATCGAATTAATCAGAGAGGGGACACATCTATATAGAACCCTCTGATAAATTTACCTAACAATGGTATAGAGAGTGGTGAGGCTATCGCGCCAGAGATAACCCTCCTACTACGCCATAGTGGAACTCGTGCAGGGGTAAGACATCTACTACCCCACCACCGCCACCACCTGAAGGAGATATGGCCGTGCATATGAAGCTATCCACCTTTAAGGGTGTGGGAGATGAGGAAATGGAAAGGTTTTGGTTTTTTACTGATGCAGTATGGACTGCGCAAAATGTTAACACTGAGGTTGTCAAGAGAGCACAAATCACTATGGCATTTGAAGGTTATGCGTTAGATTGGTTTATGGGATATATGACTCAGCACGTTGATCCCATTGTTGTGTAGAATAAGAGTGCTTTGAAACAAAAATTCAGGAAGCCAAAATCCTACTCACAGTGTTTGACAAAATTAAAAGATATCAAGCAAGAACCAAATGAGTCTGTTTGGGAGGCAGATCAACGGGTGAAGCGCACTATCAATGAGGGGGGATTTATTTATGATGATAAGAAACATAAGGAATGGTTTATTGACATTTTCTTACCACATCTGTGCAGGCCTATGAGTCAACAGAAGATATATTCTCAGGCCGAAGCTCTAGAAGTTGCTATGAAACAAGAAGACACGCCTAGAGGAGATGATCAATTCGTAACTTTGCAAATCCAGAGTCAACTGGAGGCAATTCACTTATACCCTTAGAACCTACACAACTATAAAGGAAAGGAAGTAAGCGTTGTAAGGGTTCAAACCACAAAAAATATCAATGTACTTTGTTCTCAGGTTACATGCAAGAAAGGGGACCGAATCCATTGTGCCCCAGGGATGCTTCTAGGCCAAGTGGTACTCCCACAATATGGTGTGCTGATTTTAGGGTAGCTGGATGACATGATACAAACCATTTTCCTTGATTGGGAAGCTATGTGCCAGAGCTGAAGCAAAAATGGTGCAGGTTTTCCTCTTCATTTAGTCACGATGAGAACCATTACTGAACATTCGATATAATGATGGAAAATGCTAACCTCTATAGAGTATAGGTTTACCCATATTCATCAACATATCCCTCTGGACGTGGAGGATCCCCCGCAAGAGGAAGGAGAGGGGGAAGAGGAGGAGGCACAGGCGTGGAACATGAAAATTAATCTTCTATAACTGCGAAGACGCTGGACACTATGCATGTGACTGCCCGAACCCTACGTGATAATCTTGTAGGTACTATAGGAAATTTGATCATGTAATTGAAGATTATCTTGTTTTAATTGTGAGAATGTAATAGAAGCAACAATAGACACCTACACAAAACATACAAATGTTTAAAGTTGAACCGTGTGATGATGAGCCAAGTGTAAACATAATTACACGTAGTGGTGTTTCCATCAGAGGAGATGAGGAAAAGAAGGTTGATGCAGAGCCACTGGTCAAAAAATCTTCTGACAAGAAAGAAGGACTCAACCTGTAGAAGAAAAAGGATAATTTTATTGAAGCCAACAAGGATTTTTTTGCTGCAGGGGCATCCACATAAAAGTCTATCATGGAATCAAAGATTGATGATGAAGTCAAACCATTCCTACAAGCCTGTATTAACTTATTACACAATAAAAAAGAGGTAGATAATATTCAGGCGCTGATAGATAGTTGCACAGATAAAGAAGTGCCTCAAACTAAGACTAAGGACGTAAACAATATCTATAAGAATAAGAAGAGAACTGGTAGGGATATGCGCATGACAATGCAAATTGGAGAATATGAGATGGATCAGGTCATCCTGGACTTAGGGTCTGATGAAAATGTTCTACCTAAGGATACCTGGAAGAAGATGGGGGAACCAAAACTGGAATGGTGCACCATTCAGCTACGCATGGCCAATCAATAGAAGATCATTCCACATGGAATACTTCCACAGGTTCTGGTAGACAGTGCTCGAGTAAAGGTATGTGTAGATTTTGAAGTGATACAAATTGTAGATGATGCAGATCCCTACCCTGCACTGTAGGGTTGGATAGGGCCATCAATATGGGAGGCATCATCAACCTGAAGCATAGAATCATGATCTTTGAAAATGATGGTACATGAGTGATAGTACCACTAGACTCGGCAGAAGGAGAAATATACAAAACTAGTGCGCGAGGGAGATGATGTCGATCATATCTACAAGATGATTGTGTGGAACGAGGATTGGATAAATCCTACAACTGATGGCATGTTGAATTGGGAAAAGGATAGCTCATGTTTCTCAGACTCAGATGGGGAGATAAATATATGGCATAATCGGTTACATGATGTTTTGCGCTGGTTTGTTAGGCCAAGGAGAGGGTACATTTTACCCCTATCTTTACCATGATTTTTCATTTAATTTTATATATTTTTCCCTTATATTAGAAATAAATTAAAGGGAAATAATTCAAAAATAAGGTAGAATGAATTATTAATAAAAGGTGTGCTTCATAACATAAAAACTGATTTGTCACTGTCTTTATTGACAGAGAAGCGAAACAACTAAATTGCTGACCAGGATGACCAAATGACATCAGACAAGGAAGGTGAATGGAATCGTATCGGCTCCTATTAACCAACGGAAGATGTAGAGGCACACCTACTCTTGGAGTGTTCAGTCGATAACCATGAAGCGGCAGGATCTCATAATGAGAAGGATCTATTACTTTGTTTGAATTCACCTTTAAGCTATAAAAAGCCAAAGGTGAACAAGATGAAGGAAAGTTCATGTATTATAATTTTCCTGTAATAAACATATTTGGACAGAATTGTCAAGTTCGTGCTAATGTATTTATCTACTGATTAATGAAGAAATTGATATTTTTAGTATAAACAAATGTTGAGTATTCCTTAGCAGAAGGCTTCTAGAGGCTTCGGGCCCAGCCCTGGGGGTTCTCCTATTATTTCTGTGCTATACGTTTATTTACAGAAATTTCATTTCCAGTTATCCTTTTCATTTAATAACATTATCATTTAATTGGTTAATCGCAAGCGTGAGATGTTATAACTTCCTTTTCTCTAGATTAGATTTATCATTCATGTTCTCTTATCAGGACTTGATTCTCTTACATTCGTTAGACTATTTTCAACATGGTTGGTGTTCAATTCTGCATATAGTTAATATTTGAATCTTTTCATCATAACTGTGAAAGTTTGGTTGATATTTAATTCTGAATGATGCTATTAGTTGATTAAAAGAGAATTCCATTGCAAAATCTAGAATAATTGATTGTTGTTCAATTTATTAGGATTGTTGTTCAATTTATTAAGTTAGTTGTTCAATTCATCAAAACATGTTGTTCAATTGCAATCTATTATTTTCATTCTTGAGTGGTTATTTCTATATAAGCTTAGAACATAATCTGCTCCTTTGATTGGTCTGAAGTATTTCATAGTTCACTTTCAGGTTGGTTTGATTAAACTTCAAGAATTAGACAATCTTTCTTACCACGATCTAGAGTAGTTAACCTCTGATGTCACTTGCATATATTTTTCTTGTACTCTTGAAATAACAAGACTTCCCCTGGGTTGACAATTAATGTAAAGCATTAAGGTTACCTTTAAAAAAATCACCTTTATGATCCAACATTTTGGCGCCGTTGCCGGGGAGAGTGTTTAAGAGTGATTTCTTTTACTTCTTTTTCCTTTTGCTGTGAAAGAATTGGGTATTGAAAACAAGAGGTAAGAACCTGCGTACTAGAAAGAAAAACACTTTCTCTCCAACCCGCTTCTCAAAAATTGTGCAGAGGTCAATAGGATAGGTGTTCTTGTTTTTTATGACTAGGAAGAAAAAGATAGAATTAGATCGAAATCCCCCACTTAAATCCACAAAACCCAAAGGATCAGTTGTCTTTGGAAGGACAAAATATATAGATGAAATTATTAAGAAGGATAAATTTGAGGCATCCATAGGACCTAGAACCATTCCTACCTAGAGTCCTACTATAGTCCCTCAGGTAGGAGCCTCACCATCTGCAACCCAAGCTAAGATTCACAACAGAACATAAGGGTCTAAACAAAACCTTCAGACTGTTGAGCACTTAAGTCCCAACCCTTTGAGAGAGGGAAATTATTGCAATTTGCAGGAAGGAGAGGAAGAAACCAATAGTGCAGTACATGTAAAAAATCCAGAGCCTAGATCCCCTGAGAGAGTGGTTGAGACAGAGGCACCCTGTATTCCAGATCGGGGAAGTGTTGTAAGGCTCCTCCAAATCCACTCCCTAATCCCACTAAAATTATTCCCCCGGATTGAGAAATCCACTAATATTATTGGAAAATCTTTGATTAGATGGCGAACAACCAAAACCAGAGACAAACATCAACATTGGAGTATCCCATTGTTGATCTAGCTGCAAATGCCCCTATGAAAGCTATTCCATTACAAAAAATCCCCACCTTCCATGGGCTGACCTCGGAATATCGGAATGCATTTTTATTTGAATTTGATGTCTTATGTAGGGGATATGACTACACCATTGACCCTCAAAAACTGAAACTATTTCCCTCTAATTTGAAGGGGACAACATTATGTTGGTTTATGGGGCTCGGTGGAGGAACCACTAATAGTTGGGATCAGATGAAAAACTCTTTTCTTAACAAATATCAAGACTACTTTCGGAATTGAGAACTAAAAGACGAAATATTCAATATGTCTACAAATGACAATGAGACATTAGAATAATACTTTGAAATATTTCAATACAATTTGCAAATATCTCCATATACTACACTGTCTAAAGATATTTTAAAAGAAATAATGATTAAAGGAATGAAAGAGGAATGGGTCAAAAAACTTAATATAATGGGAAAAGGGGACATCTATCAAGAAGTATATGATAACATTATTGCATTGTTCATCAGGTGTTCCCGGGTTAGTACGCGAAGCAGACCAACTAGATGAGATTCAACTACAAGGAATTATAAATAGTCAGGTGGCAATGTCACCAAAGAATAATTTGGTAATATTTAGAAGATTTAAAAACCGATATCTTAGGCACCCTCTCAATGCAACTAGATGTCTTACAAGCCAAGCAGAAGCAAGATTTAGCAGAACAGAACTTGGCTGTTTTTTTCCCATGCTGTCAGAAGAAGCACAACTAGTGGGAATGTCGATTACACATGGTCTAGACATGTGCTATTTGTACCAAGGACCACACCACTGACCATTTCCCTTCACTTCTTGGGTTGAAAGCAGTTTTTAAAGAGGCAGAAGAAGAAACATAGCTAATGTATATAATGAATCAACGTCGGCAGTGGAAAGAACAACCAAGTATGCCACAAGACCTGTCTCAGTTCTTTTATCCTCCACAATTTAATCAACAGAACCCTGGAACAACATGGAAGGGCCAATCACCTTTTTATGTCTGGTCATCCCAATCATTTTCCATGTCTCCTTGGCAAAAAAAATCCCTTTCAGGTAATATTTGGTCAAGTTTTTCTCCCAGCACCCCCCCCCCCAAAAAAAAATGGAAAAATAATCCATATCATCCCCAATGCCCTGCCTCCACTTCATAGAATACAAATTGGTCTCAAAACTGGAAGCGACCCTTGGGAATGACCAGTTTACCTATGGGAATAGGGGTTCAAAATCAACCCACATTACCAGCCCCATACCTAGTCCAACATAATCCTCAGCCTATTATGCGTCCTCAACTGCCAGCTCAACTCAATCCTATTCCCAATAACAAACCGATTAAGCTAATCCAGATTGTTGAAAACCCAAACCCCGAAACTGAACAGCAGAAATGAAATGAAATGAAATTAGGATGTGTTGAGAAACCAAATCCAAAAATAGAAGAAAAGAGATATCAACGCCTTAGAAATAAGCCACTTCGAGGGGGCAACCTCCAATACATTACATGAATGAACAATTCTTGGATGATACAAATTACAAAACCTACTTTCTATATATAGGAGTCTATGGGGCCACAATGTAATCCTAGCCGACCTAACAATAATAATTTAAGGGCACAATAATAACAAAATGGGGGTTACAAGGGTACAATAATAACAATAAGGGGGTTACACTAATAACAATAAGGGACTATACTAGTAATATAGGACCTAACATGCCCCTCTCCTTCAAAAAAGTGTTGTCCTCAACGCTTGAGTAGCTCTGGGTGCTTCTGTATAAACTTTTCATCCTCCCATGTAGAATCTTCAGTGGGTAAGTTCTTCCACTTGATGAGATACTCTGAAATTGATCGATTCCGTAGCTGTCGAGTTCTTGTTTCCGTGATCGCTTCAGGTTCCAATATGATTTTTCCTTCCTCATCAAGTTCTGGCAATATTGTTTGAACTGGAAGATTTTCACCTATAACCTTCTTTAAGCATGAAACATGGAAAATCGGATGCACTCGTGAAGAAGCAGGAAGCTCCAATTTGTATGCCATAGTACCAATCTTTTGCAACACCTTGTAAGGACCATAGTACTTTGGTGATAATTTATTATCCTTCTTAGCTTGCTCGAGGGACATTTGTTTGTATGGTTGTAGCCGTAAAAATACCCAATCTCCTACATCAAAACTTCTCTCGCTGCGATGTTGATCTGCCTGTTGTTTCATTCGATTTTTGCCAAATTTAGGTTATCCTTTAAGGGTTGGAGAACTTCTTGTTGATGCTCGATGTGATCCTCCACTGCTTGAATCCTAGCATTTTCCCTTAAAGAAGATGTGATGGATGGTGGATGATATCCATAAAGTGCCATAAATGGGGTCATTTTTGCTGAAATATGGAAGGAAATGTTATACCACAATTCAGTGAGAGTTAACCACTTGACCTATTGTGCTTGATTATCAGATAAAAAACAACGAAGATATCCTTCCAAACATTTATTCACTATCTCTATTTGACCATCGGATTGAGGATGATAAGATGATCTATGAGCTAGTTGAGTACCCAAACAAGAAAATAATTATGTCCAAAAATTTCCTGTAAAAATGGGATCTCTGTCACTTACAATAATCTTCGGGTTTCCATGTAGCTTTTGAATTGTTTCCATAAATGCGGTAGCAACTATACTCACTTTAAATGGATGAGATAATGCACAAAAGTGTGCATACTTGGTAAGTCTATCAACTACCACCATGATGACACTCCTTCCTTCGGACTTAGGTAAACCTGTGATAAAATCCATTGAAATCTCCTCCCAACGTTGACTTGGAATGGATAAGGGTTGTAGAAGTCCCGGGGTCTTAATTGTCTCAACTTTATTCTGCTGGAAAACCAAACATTCTGCCACAAAATTTTGAATATCAGATTTAAGGCCATCCCAAAAAAATTCTTTCTTCACCCTATGGTAAGTTTTTTAAAATCCTGAGTGTCCTCCTAAAGGAGAAGTGTGCAATTCCAAAAGAATCTTTTGTTTTAGTTGGGAATTCTTACAAAGATATAAGCGATATTTGTACCATAAGGAATGTTCAACTATGGTAGTCATACTAGATATTCTTTAAAATTGGATAAGTCACATGCCATACTTCTGAACAATATTGCACACAATTATCCATCCCAGAACTGGATAATTCAAATAGCACAAATAAATGCTTCCACCTCTTCATCCTTTCTTGAGAGTGCATCTACAACAACATTTAGCTTCCCTTTTTGTGAGGCATTAAGTCATAACCCAAAATCTTTGTGACCCATTTTTGCTGCTCTTCTAAAGATAGTCTTTGTTCCAAAAAGTGTTTAAGACTATCATGATCATTTTTTACCTTGAAGTGTCTTCCCATTAGGTAAGGTCTCCATTTCTTTAATGCATGTAGTATTTCCAACATTTCCTTCTCATAAGTAGCCTTTTGTAAATACTTTCCTTTGATTGAATGACTTTTGAAAGCAATGGGTCTTCCTTCTTGCATTAAAACAACACCAATTCCATTTCCTGAGGCATCACATTCCATGATAAAGGTTTTTGTGAAGTCTGGCGTAGCTAAGACTGGTGCTAGGCACATTGCCTCTTTAAGATGTTCAAAGGCCTTAGTTTCTTTGGGAGTCCACTGTCATCTTTTATTTAATAATTTGTTAGAGAATTTGCTATTCTCCCATAATTATTAACAAATTTGCGATAATACCACAACAACTTGAGAAATCAACAACCTACTTTATGGTTGTAAAATTTCATCATCAATAGCTTCCATTTTGTTAAGGTCTACCTTAACACCCTCATGAGATACAATATGACCCAGATATTCCACCTCTTGCACTCCAAAGAAACATTTGGATGTTTTTTCATATAATTGTTTCTCCTACAATAGTTTGAGCACCCTGTCAACATGTTAAACATGATCCTTCCAAGACCTACTGTAGATTGGTATATCATCAAAAAATAATAGCATAAATTTTCTAAGGAAGGGTTTGAAAATGGAATTCATCAACCCTTGAAATGTAGAAGGTGCATTGGTAAGGCCAAAAGGCATGACCAAAAATTCGTAATGACCCTCATGAGTTCGAAATGTTGTTTTCGGAGTATCTTTAGTCTTCATTCTAATTTGATGATATCCTGAATGAAGATCCAACTTGGTAAAATAAATTTCTCCATGTAATTCATCCAATGATTAATCAATCACAGGAATGAGAAATTTATCTTTAATAGTGACCTTATTGAGCTCCCTATAATCCATACACATGCACCATGATCCATATTTCTAGTGTACCAATACTACTGGAGTAGAGAAAGAACTTTGACTAGGTTGAATTATATCGGCCTCTAACATTTCTGCAATCATACGTTCAATTTCACTCTTTTGGACATAAGGATATCTGTAAGGCCTGATGTTTTGAGGAACACTTCCTGGAATCAAATGAATAGCATGATCATGACACGAATAGGTGGGAGTCCTTTGGGAGTATCAAACACCTTGGAATGATTTTCTAAGACTTTTTGGAGATCTGGAGAAATAGATTATTTTGATGTTGGAACTTCCAGTGAGCATAATTGTGCAATTACGCCTCGTTGTTCTTTCTTCAAAAGCTTTTTCCTGACATTAGAGCTTATTATATTTACTGGCTTCCCTACGATATCCCGTAATTCAATTTCCTTTCCTTCTGAAAAATATTCAAGAAAATTTCTTGAAAATTAAAAGCTACCGTCCCCAAAGATTGTAACCATTATACTCCTAGTACAACATCAACACCTCCCATTGGGATGTAAAGCATTGGATTATTCAATACATATTCCCCCATGGCTAGCTTGATATTATGGCATTTTCCAAAGAAATTTATAGTTCCTCCATTCGCAACCATCACTTGACATTCTGGTGTTGGGTATAGGAAACAATTCAATTCCTTGGCTACCTTACAGTGAATAAAATTATGGGTACTACCCGAATCAATCAATGCTATTACATTTTTATTCTTGATATGTCCTTCTATCTTGAGAGTTTGAGGAGTGGTAATTCCTACCAATGCATTACATGATATGGTCAGACTTATTTCTTCTTCTTCTAGGGTTTCTTCCTGGTGTATATCCTCTACTTTTGAAGTTTCTTCTTCATTTTTTTCCTCCTCTTCACAATCTATGTAAAATAATTTCTTCTCAGCGCACTTATGACCTTTAGTGTATTTTCTATCACAACTGTAGCAAATCCCTTTTTCTCTTTTTTCTTCCAATTGTTTTGGTGTCAACCTTGTAGGTTGTGGAAGTCTAGGAGTAGAAACACTTCCATATTTATAGATGTGAGTGGTAGGCTTCCTTGTCTCCATAATTTTACATTCAATTTTTCTTGCCAACCTGAATGCCTTCTCCAATGAATCAGGTTCCAAAACGCGGACTTCACGTTGGATGTTATCCTTTAAAGTACATATGAAGACATTAATCCTGTGTTCCTCTGGAATATCAGTTACCCTTATATTCAATTTTTGGAAGTCCTCAATGTGCTCTAGCACTAAACCCTTTTGTTTGAGATTTATCAATTGGATAAAGAAGGTGTTGCTCTTTGTATCCTCATAATGTGCTATCATTTCGTCCATAAAAATTGACCAAGTGACAATTTTTTTATGAGAGCAAATCCATCGATACCATACAAATGTATTTTGTTCTAAATGTAAAGTTGCAATGCGTACCTTTTGTGTGTTTTGCACATTATTGAGATCAAAATATTGCTCCATCTGTAGTATCCATGCTACGGGATCCTTGCCATCAAACTTCCTCATATCCATCTTTGGAATATGGTGGTTCTTCCATCCAACATTAGAGTTTATGAAATCACGATTAAAATTTATTTTTTTCTCATCATGAGTTTCCTCTACTATATTTTCGCCACTATGAAAAATTTCTTGTATCAACTTTGTCAAACTTTCCATGTCTGCTTTTAGATCCTTCTTCATGTTTTCCATGTTATCTTTCATTTTTTCTTCCATGTCATCCATCTTAGCTTCCATGCCATCCATCTTAGCTTCCATGCCATCCATCTTAGCTTCCACACCTTTCTTCAAACCATCCATCTTCGCTTCCATGCCTTTCTTCAAAACTTCGATTTCATTTTTTGTTTCTCTTTGCGAGAGTTAAATATGGTGCACTTTCTCTTGTAATTTTGATAGATCATGTTGCAATTCTTTATCTTTGTGAGTCATAGTAGAGCTCTGAGGGCTTAATGGGTGTTGAATTATTTTTAGGAGGCATTTTAGAACCAAGTGCTGAAATATATGCTCAATAGGCCCTTGGAATCACTTCAAACTGATTTTTTTTTACGCAAGACTTATGCAATTCAGAAAAAAATACATACCTTTTTCTTGATTTTGAGGAGCTCGATCTTGAAACTGAATTATCTATGTGATTTAGGATCTTCAATATCTAAAATTTAGCATTGAGGTAGCCCTTTGAATTCTCTCTTTAATGCCATAGTTCTGACTTGATTTTGATTCTTGAAGACAAAGTTGTGCCCAATCTCCTACGATGACCTAATTATGGACTGGTTCAGTGGAGCGAACTTGCATGACTTTCCACATGTCACTGTTTCCTCTTTGGCTCTGAAATTGATAGATAGGAAACTATAGTCGTGTAATTGTGGCCACTTTTTATAGAATTCCATTCCAATTCTCAGAGAGAGAGTTATGAAGATTTTCCCACGATCACCTCTTTGAGATGAAATTCGGGAGCCTGCAAAAGAACTAACTTCCACAGAACATATCTCCAAAAGTATTGCGAACCAAGATCTGAAATTTTGCAACAATGTTCCTCAGGATTTTAGTTTCACACTCAAAAAATTTCAGCTTCTGAACCTTCGTAGAAAAAATGATATAGCGAAAATTCGATGATGACCTTTTTGGAGCAACGAAACCCTAGAATCCAAATCTCTGATACCAAATGTTGAGAAACTAGCTCCAAAAATAGAAGAAAAGAGATATCAATGCCTTAGAAATAAGCCACTTCGAGGGGGAAACCTCCAATACATTTCATGAATGAACAATTCTTGGATGATACAAATGACAAAACCTACTTTCTATATATAGGAGTCCATGGGGTCATAATGTAAACCTAGCCGACCTAACAATAATAATTGAAGGGCATAATAATAACAATATGGGGGTTACAGGGGTACAACAATAACAATAAGGGGGTTACACTAACAACAATAAGGGACTATACTAGTAATATAGGGACCTAGCAGGCTGATATCACGGCATGTTATTTCACCTAAAGAAGGTACGGCCCTACCACAACTTGAGTCTGAAATTCCAACAGTACCTAAACAATCAACTGTGACAGAAATAGAGATATAGTAGGGGAGGGACACAGTTGACCAAAAATATCCCGAAAACCTTATTATTTCCTCCCCCTCCATTCCTTGAGAAATTAAATCTACTTAAACCAATAGTATCTTCATATTTTTATCTCCTAGGGGAATTAAGAAATATTTGCATTAAAATTCCTCTCCTACAGGCTATACAAGTCATTCCTATCTATGCCAAAACAATTAAAGAATTGTGCGGAAAAAAACAGGTGAGGAAAGCAAATAATGTACCAACTATTCATTTAGTGGGAGCACTGTCAGACTTACTCTTGGGTAAAGAAACACCAATAAAATACGAGGATCCAGGAAACCCCATAGTCACAGTATAGATCTATGGCCACTCCTTTTCAAACACTAGTTGATTTGGGGGTGGCCATCAACATCTTGAGTACAGAAACATGCGAGAAGTTAGGTATAACAACTTTGGAACCCACATCTACCTTGCTAGAACTTGCTGACATATATGTTATCAAACCAGAAGGTATATTACAGGACATCCAAGTTTCTATGGACTCATGGGAGTACCCATCAGAATTTTTATTTATTAACCCAAAAATTAGGTTAGATGGACAGCCCCTGATATTGGGACGACCTTGGTTAGCAACGACTGATTCTTACATAGGCTGTCGAATAGGCAACATGACCATTGCTAGAGGAGATGCCATAAAAAATATTGTCATATACCACCCTGCTAAACCAAGTCTTCCCACTGTAAATATCCACAAACAACTACATACATACTGGGAAAAAAATATATGTTCATTGCTGACAATAATTTAAGCACTTGAATTCAAAGATCAAATTGAAGATGATGTAATCAATAAATTCATGAACCAGCCATCTACTTCGGAAAATTTAAAATGCCAAATGTTAAAATAAGCTCTTGATAATGAAGCACAGGAGGACCCATTAATAGGCATTGATGACCAACACATACCCACGATTGTTGTTCGCAACAACATGCCAATTGAAATTGAGCCAGGAAAAGTTTTAAATATCAATGGAAGTCTGGATAGTAACCAACATCAAAATCTCATTAAAATTTTACAAAAATATAAGGGAGAATTTTCTTGGGACTACCCAGACATGAAGGGTATAGATCCTCAACTATGCACACATCACATTTATACTAAAAAATATTCTCGGCCTATTTGGCAGTCTCAATGGAGGTTAAACCCGCATCTAAAAGACATTGTAAAAGATGAATTACAAAAACTGCTAGATGTAAACTTCATTTATCCTATTTCAGACAAAAAATGGGTCTCTCCTCTAGTAGTCATTCCTAAGAAGAATGGTAAGTGGAGAATATGTGTGGATTACAGAGAACTGAATAAAGAAACATAGAAAGACCACTTCCCCATCCATTTTATTGATCAGGTCCTTGATACATTCGCAGGAAAGAGGTTCTTCTCTTTTCTTGATGATTTCAATGGTTGTTATAGCATCATTTCTCACCTTCACATGATTCATGATTGCTTTGATGGTTTTGGGCACCCATTCCTACAGACTTGGACAAATTCACTTAAAAACAGTGTAAAAATCCCCATACGTGACTATGCCCGTACTTTTCCGCGTGTATACGCGAGTCCAGCTGCACTTTTCCGCGTATGCCATTAAAAATGATTAAAAAATATATAATTATTCCCTATTTTCGGGCTGGGTTGATGGTTACTCAGGTAGTTCAACCACCCCAACACGTGGCCAACTGTTTCCAACTGTTGAAACTAATTGGAGGGAGTATAAAAGCCCCTCATGTGTATGGCCTAAGGGAGAGAGAGAATTATTGATATTATACTCTGTTGGTATTCCCTATCCAAGTCTGATTCGCCGTGCCTCCTGCACTTTCCCAGTTCATTGTAGGAAACCCTTGTTTCCTTGAGATGCTCATCCCTTTATATGTCATCTCGTATGCACCAGTTTGGAAGGAGTCTTAGCGAGGCAAGGGTTGGACGGATCCGGACGACGGTCTGCGAAGGCCGTGGAAGGATCAGGTGATCTCTCCACTCGTTACTTTTGTACATGCTATTTATAATACAGAATTACCATGCTGTTCCCGAAATAAACGTGTTAGTGTATGCTTATATGTATGAGAATATTTTTTATACAAGCATTCATTATGATTTATTTAATTTTTTATATGAATCTCACTGACATTTAGAGTAGATATATGCTGTACAACCAGTCCTTTGTGCTTGTTTCTTCTTGTCTTTCAGGTTAAGAAGGAAGGACGCTTGCTGGGGGTTTGAACCCTGCGGGATCTTCTTCAACCGTAGGACCAACGGGTAACTTTCTCATTCTACTCTATTTAGTTTTTCTGAACGTGCATGGTTGTGTGAGTCTCTGTTAAGTAGCATGCCCCTGCTCTGTGGAGGTTGTAACCCAATGAACCTCTAGGGTGATATTCCCCAAAACAGAACTGGCGACTCCACTGGGGATCACATTCTTGTGATTCTCCTGTTGGGTGGTTTCAGCTGTTTGGTAGGATCCCAGCAGTTTTAACTTTCATTTGCAGTCCAGTTTACTTTCTTACAGTCAGTCTGAAGTCCTGGTGTCTTTTCCAGGCTTGTTCTTTTTGTTTTTTCATTATTTACCTTTGCATACATGCTTTTTTCTACACACAGTCGTGTATACACGTAGGTTTGTCTAAAGGAACCCGCGTATACGCGAGTTTCCCTTAGCACAGACGCGTATGCACGCTGGTTGCATAACTGTGAAGTAGCGTATACCTAGGCAGATTTTGAATTTTTGAGTTTCTTGACTTTTTAATCCTTTCTGGCTGTGGAGACCTATTTCTACAGTGTCTCTGTACTCACTGGAGTGTGAAGGAAGTGGTTTCATGTCTTTTCTATCTTTCGTTTGATTGAAAACTAGTCTTTTTGGCAAAGTGTTGTTTCTGGTGCTGGCACTTCTGGATTGAGTTCCAAGATCGCTTTCTGAGCATTCTTGGTTGTTCTGCTTTATCAGAACAGAGAGCTTCTGCTCACTGACTCGCTCCTATCTTTGTGTTGTGCTCTGCATTGCGATTTTTGCTTCGTTTTTGATTGGTTTTCTTGAGTTCCATAGGCTAGGTTTTGTTGCAACTTTCGAAGAGCTTTTCTTGCTTCTTTGGAGTCTTTGTTTGCGACGAGTTTGCACTATTTGTCTAGGCTGAGTGGCTGAGTTTTCTGGTCTTTTGTTGCTCTTATTGGTCTTGCTACGAGTTAGCCTTATAAGGTTTGGGAGCATTGTTGAAGTTTGTGCTTGGAATTCGGTCTTGTTTGGTTTGGATTTTGATAGTTGTGCTTGGTCTTTTCGAGCTCTTTCCTTATAAAACAAAAAAGCTCAAAAAAAATTTGCTTTGCTTTTTGTTTTTGCATTTCAAAGGCTTAAAAACATTTTCACTTGTTATTTGCTTTTGTTGTTGCATTTTCATTTTCGTTTGCTATAACTTTTGAAGCTTTTGTGAGGTTTCTTCCTTTTAGTTTTTGGCTTGATTTTGAGGAGGAGTTGTCATTTGATTTCTTCTTCTTGTTTTTAAGTGTTCTTGGTGTCCTCATTTCAAGAGTTCTTGATTTCGAGAACTAGCTTTTTGGGCAACCAAAGAAGAGTTAAAACTGAAGGACTTTTTGGGAATTTCACTCTGCTTTAAGAGATTTGCATCTTAGGATTTACATGCTTGTAGTGATTTGCATTAGGTGCATTTAATCATTTAGTAAATTTCTTAGTTTTTGTGAGTGTGAGTTTGCTATTCGAAAAGAAAAAAAATACAATTTTTAGTCTCGTAGAACCTGTATAGAGATTGCTCTTCATCGAAAGACAAAGAACTGCATTTGCATGTAGTTAAGTTTTTATTAATTTCTTTTGCGTCAAAAACACCATACGTTTCATCTCCATATCCTTGTGACTTAACATAACAGCCATTAAAATAAGCGATTTAATCTAAAATCAACTAGAGTTTTTAAAGTGTCAATCACCAACTAGCTAGGTTGTAGGGCCTTGGAATAGGTGAGTGGAAGTTAACTCTCTCAGGCCCGCTCAAACAAACATAGAAGTTGATTAATGAAGGCAGGAAATCAACTCACGTTAGGTGGACCGGAAAGCTCTCCGAACACAGAAGTCAAAGCGCAGAAGCCAGAGACAGTGGAAGGATACCCTAAGTTACTGAATCTGACCTCAAGACCGGTCCGCCCAGCTTCTGATACGGATTGGTGTCCATAGTTGTTGTTCCTAGGTTCCACACAGGTGACTGCGGGGGGGAATACCGTGGTACCTGAGGCAGACGTCGCATCACTTTCAGCAGTACTTCTGGGGGGTGCCCTTGCGAAGCTTGGGTGCTTGAGCCGGCAAAGGCTGTCGTTAGGAGGTCGGCGTAACTGTTTCTGATACCTTCGCTAGTTGTTATGGGCCCTAATCATCCCAGACTGCTTTCGGGAGGTCCTATACTTCGCTTTCCTGTATTTTGGTGTCCGGTCCTCATCACCCGGAGCGGAAATACTTGGAGGCTGTTTGCTTGACTGTATCTCAGGGATTTTTATTTTAGTGAGTGCTCTTTGCTCCTAGCTTTCCTAGCTTTTCACTTTTTTGAGTCTAATTTAAAAAATATATAAAAGTGGCTAATCAAGCGCCTCGTCGGTCGAGGAGAATCCGGGGGTTATCTCCCGAGAGTCCAGAGCCTTCTTCGAGAAGGCGTAGGAGCGATTTAGTAGGTGGTTACCACCCTGTGGCGTCTGACGCAGTGGAGAGAGATCCTCCACAAAGGTCTGAAGGTTTCGTAGCTGATTCAGGTGTCGGTTCCGAGAGGAGCGTTCCGCTCACCTCGCGAGTTTTATTTCCTCAGGAAGAAGATTTTCAGATTGAAGACATATCTGAGTCTCCTGCTATAGGTCCATCTCCTCTTCCTCTTGATTATCCGTTCGTTGTTCAGTACATCGGACCTGAGTCGGAGAGACCGCCGGATCTTCCGTATCATTCTTATCTTTCGATGGCCACATTTGAGACCTGGCTTCTAAAAAAAATTAGTCTTTATGAGCAGTCCAGACTCTGCTTGTTGGACGGGGGTATATTGCTTCATCTTAGATTAGCCTTCTGATCTTCTTGTGTTTAACTCAGGTTCCCAAGCACATACTTCTCATTACACTCCCTTTTGTTCGGGGTTCCTCTAGTGGGAACCCCCTGCTCCTTTTCATTTGCTTCAGTTGGATCTACGCCCATGTCTAACATGGCTAGTGGATCAGCTTCGTTTCAGGGTTTCCCCTTTGGAACTGGGCACATTCCTAGTTCCAATCCTTCTTTAGGGTCGTTTCCGTTTACGTCCCAGACCCAGAGTTTCAACCCTTGGTCTGGGGGAAAAATTCGACTACTTTTACGGGATGGAATCCTGTCTTTACTACAGCGGGGGCAGGGAATCAGTTTTACGCAGGTCATCAAGGGAATGCTTCTTTCCCTTCATTGAGTGCTTATCATTCCTTTTCTCCTCTATCTAATGCTTGGAACCCCTACCAGGGGCTTTCCTCTTCAATCAATACTTCAGCGGGGGGAACTGGTCTGGGCTTTGGTAACTCGGCGTGGGGAGGAGGTTCTTCTCCGTTTTCTACAAGTCCTTTCTGGCAACCTGGTGCCTCATCAAATCCAGGCTATTCTTTTCAGAATGTTGGGAATCCATCCCATCAAGGATGGAATCCTCAGGCTCCGCCTCGCTTACCTTTTCTGGCAACGTTAAACTTGCCAGATTTGTCGAAGTTGACTAATGACCCAATTCGTTATAGTCCGGGATGGCCTCCGGTCCCGACCAAACTTCCTTCAGACATTCCAAAGTTTGAAGGTAAGAATGGAGAGGATCCGGCGGACCACATCACCACTTTCCACTTATGGTGCTCTTCGAACTCCCTGATCGATGACTCGATTAGGTTGAGATTATTTCAACGCACCCTAACTGGAAATGTTGCCAAATGGTATATAGAGCTCACTGGGGGCAGTTTCGCCACATTTGGAGAACTGGCTGTCACATTTCTAAACCATTTTCAGTTGCCTGTCAGATATGAGGCTGGGACCGAACTCCCGGCTAATTTTAAGCAGGATGAGGCAACTCACATTTCTGATCACATTCAGGAATGGAGGAGAAGGAAGAGGCTTATCAAAGCTCATATTCCAAGTGAGTTCCTTCTCGAGTGGTTTCTGAAATCACTGCAGTCAGATATTTCAAAGGATGTATCCCTGTCTGGGGTATTTTCTGAGGAGCAGGCCATTTTTAGGGCCCAGCAGTTAGAACTGATCTATTCTCAGTCTGGGGTACTTTATAAGTATTTGCCCAATGCTCCTCGCTCCAAGTTGGATTTATCGAAACCCAAACCTGGTCTGCATGGTGACGGGCTTGTCGGATCGGTCAATAGTAGTGCAGCCAGCCTGCTTTCTCAATTGCAGCAGTTGTCTTTACAATCTGCTCCTTCTGGTCAGGCTGTGCCTGCTGATTCATCACCTTCCTAGTCTTTGTCCATAAATGTTGTCCAAGCTTCTGATCCCAAAGGAAATCAACAATCCGATGGGAAGAAGAAGGGACGAAATAAAAAGAAGAAGGGCAAGAATGGGAAGGGCAATGCAAATAAAACCAACGAGCGTGTTGGTGAGGGTCAAAAGGAGAAAAAGAAAGTGAAGTTTCCATGCAAGCTTTGTGTTGGAGACCATCTCACGCACCTTTGCCCTAAAATTCAGGATGCTCAGCGCCTATTATCCCAGCAGGGTTCTTCTAGTTCCCAGGCTGTGCTAACAAACCCTTTTCCCCAAGGGCAACAATTAGTTGTTGGCGCGAACCAAAATCCTGGGGCTTCCTCTGGAGGTACCCAGGAAGGGGAAATTCCATCGAACATCTTTATGATGAGTGCTCACGCGGATATCGCTACGAGATCCCGTGATTATGGCGAAGAGGAATCTTCGAAAGCTAAGGAAGTTCCTGATGCTACTGAGCCGCTTCACATTACGAAGCCTACTGTTGAGTCTATGCCTCGGATGCCCAAAGCATCTTCTAAGCGGTCAACGATTAATCCAAATGCGAGGGCTGCCCAGAACTACTCGATTGTAGAAGATCTGGCGCAGAGTCCTTGTGCTATGTCAGCTTTAGAGGTACTCCAGTCTTGTCCGGCTCAGCGCAGTGCTTTGCTCACTGCCATTGGGGCTATTGATCTGAAAAATTCTCTTCTGATTACTTTTGATATGAATAATTTTAAGAAGAGACTTCCTCATCACATGGCTTTCCATATTAAATCGTCGTATCGGAAGTGCAATATCTTTCGAACGTTCGTTGATGAGGGTGCTTCCACATGCGTGATGTCTCTCGCATGTTGGAAGACACTTGGATCTCCCAAAGCTGTTCCATCTAGCACTGTTCTTACTGCATTCGATGGTAATTCTCACAGACCCCATGGTATTGTCCCGGCTTTGCCCATCTGTGTTGGGGACAAAATTGTTAACATAGAGGTTGAGGGAGTGGATGCAGACTTGGAATACAACCTTCTGTTGGGGAGGAACTGGATATATGAGATGAATGCCATTGCATCCTCATTATTTTGGATAGTATGTTTCCCCCACGAAGGGAGGATAGTTATGGTGGATCAACTGGACTGTCCTCCTGTAGACCTGAATGCGCCTTCTGACTCATCCGTTCCTAAGTTGGATAATACTAAGACGCCTGTTGAGAATCTAGGAGTTGGAATGTATTCTTCCCTGATGGGTACTTTCGATCTTCCTCCTCCTACTGTGCATATTAATGCTATTTCATCCTCCAAGGCTCCCCTTCGAAGAGAGTTCTTTCGAACTCATTATTTTTCGGACCCTTGGACCTTACCTTCCCCTACTGCCACATTAGCGGAAGGTCAAGTGGGTGGAATGGCATTTTCGATTTCTGCAGCTGAGATTGCATATCAGTCTATTGTTGACACTGCAGAATCTACCCCAGCTCCTCTTTCACCGGAAGAGTTGGATGGTGATGTGGCCTCGGCTTGGACGCTTAGTTCTTCTTCGGCCCAAGATTGCCTTGATACCACTCTTCCATCTGAAGAGGCAATCCTGGAAGCCATGACTGGTATAGATAGACCATGGGATGACTTGCATCATCGGTCTTACTTCCTACCTGACTTAAATGAAGTTGAAACAAGTTTTCCAAGTCCTCAGTCTCCTGGACCTGTTCACCCAGTCTTGAACCCTTTGGCACCAGCACAGGTTTATGCAGAAGGGAACATGGCTGTGATCTCTCCTACTATCCCGGTGAACATTTCCAGGGATCCCAATATTATCGAGAATGTCTTCATTGGAGCTGAATGTTCCCGTGAAGAGGTTCAAATTTATACCGAGCTCTTCAAAGAGTATAGGGATGTATTTTCTTGGTCTTATGAGGAAATGCCTGGCATAGATCCATCTATCGTCCAGCATGAGATCAAGACGTATGAAAACGCTAAGCTGGTCAGGCAAAAACTTCGTCCGGTCAATCCTAGGAAGGCAGCAACTATCAAAGCTGAAGTTGAAAAGCTGGTTAAGGCGGGATTCATTTTCCCAGTTCCTCTGACTGAATGGGTTTCAAACCCCGTTCCTGTAGATAAAAAGCAAGGAACGATTCGAGTGTGCATCGATTTCAGAGACCTAAATAAGGCATGTCCTAAAGATAATTACCCCACACCATTCATCGATCAGATCATTGATGAGTGTGCCGGTAACGAGATTTTCTCCTTCATGGACGGTTTCTCCGGATATAATCAAATTACTATCCGTCCTGAAGATCAACATAAGACTGCATTTATTTGTCCCTGGGGTACGTTTGCATACAAGAAAATGCCTTTTGGTCTTAAAAATGCTAGAGCTACCTTTCAGCGGGCCATGTCTTACGCCTTCCACGACATCAAGAAGATTATCGAGGCATACTTAGATGATCTAGCTGCTCATTCTCGAAAGAGGATGGATCATCCAGGTCACCTCCGACAAATATTTGAAAGATGTCATTTTTATAAAATTCGATTGAATCCGAACAAGTGCGTTTTCGCGGTTACATCCGATCGGCTGTTGGGATTTATTGTGTCTAGGGAAGGGATAAGGGTAGATCCCTTCAAGGTTGAGGCAATACTTCGGTTGCCTCCCCCGTCTTCAATCCGTCAGCTTCAAAGTCTCCAAGGGAAGTCTAATTTTCTTCGGAGGTTTATCGTCAAATATGCTGAGATTACAAAGGGATATATGAGACTGTTGAAGAAAGGAGTTCCTTTTCTTTGGGACGACTACGCTCAACGCTCATTCGATGCCTTGAAGAAGGCATTGACCTCTGCTCCTTTACTGAGTCCACCCGATTATAGCAGAGATTTTCTTTTGTATCTGGCTACAGCAAAATCTACCATTGGTATGGTTCTGGTTCAGGAGGATGATGCTCTTGCAGAGCATGTTATTTACTACCTTAGTCGAGGACTGGTAGGACCTGAACTTCGATACACTCCGATAGAAAAATTAGCCTTAGTAGCAGTTCATGCTGTGCAGCGACTCCGACATTACATTATTCTTCGCAAAACTTATGTTTTGGCAGCTGCCAATCCATTTCAGTTTGTCCTCAGTAGGCGAGTGATTGGGGGAAAATACAATAGATGGATTGTGATTTTACAGGAATTTGATCTTGAGTTTATGTCTGCCAAGTCCAAGAAATCATTGGTTTTCGCAGAATTGATCTCCGAGTTGCCCCGTGGGGAAGAGATGATCTATGATGAATCCTTTCCGGATGAACATTTGTTTCTTATCTCTTCACAGGATCCTTGGTATGGAGATATCATTGTGTATCTTCAGACTGCGAAGTTTCCCTCTACTTTTTCGAAAGATGAGCATCGTAAGTTGCGTCACTTGGCCAAGAATTATTTGATTATTGGTGATGCTTTATACCGTCGAGGGGTTGATTCAATCCTGAGACGTTGCTTAACTCTCGAAGAAGCTGAGGCTGTGTTGAATGATTCCCATAGTGGAGCTTGTGGGGGTCATTTATCTGGGCTTGCTACAGCCCAAAAGATTTTGCGTGCTGGGTACTTTTGGCCTTCGAGTTTCAAAGATTTTATGGAGTCGGTCAAAAAGTGTCATCCGTGTCAAGTCTATACTCGAAAAATGCGAGCTCATCCACCTCTGCTTTTTCCAGTCATTACTGTCGGTCCCTTTACAAAGTGGGGCATTGATTATACTACTTGTAACCCGCCTTCAGCTAAAGGTCACAAGTACATTATTGTAGCAGTAGACTACTTTACGAAGTGGGTCGAGGCTATGCCTACTTTTGGGAATGATGGTGAGACTGCAGCTCTGTTCCTTTTCAACCAAGTTATCGCTCGTTTTGGTATTCCTAGAGAGATTGTCACTGACCATGGCAGTCATTTTCAGAATAGTATGATGGCTGAGTTGGCTCTCAAATTGGGTTTCCGGCAGGAGCATTCATCTCCTTATTATCCTCAGGCCAATGGGCAAGTGGAAGCCGTGAATAAATCCTTGAAGACAATTCTTCAAAGGACAATTGATAAACATAGATCCAACTGGCATATTATGCTATATCCTGCACTTTGGGCATACAGGACGTCAGTGAAAACTGCAACTGGCTTTACTCCGTTTCAGTTAGTCCACGGGGTGGAATCCGTATTTCCTATTGAATGCGAGATTCCTTCTCTTCTTCTCTTAAATTAGCTGTTGAACTTCTTCCTGACACTTCTAGTCTGGCAGAACGACTTCTTCATCTGGAACATCTCGATGAGCAGCGTCGAGATGCCGCCACGATGAATGAAGCGCATAAAAACCGAGTAAAGGTTCAGTACGATAAGGCGGTCAAGCCTAGGGTCTTTTCGGAAGGCGACCTTGTTTTGGTCTATGCCCAAGAAAAGGATGCCCTGGGGGCAGGAAATTTTAAGTCTATGTGGTATGGCCCCTATATCGTTAAAAAATTCCTTAAGAAAGGAGCGTATACCTTGGTTGATTTCGAAGGGAACGAGTTGCCGGAGCCCCGAAATGGGCTCTATTTGAAGAAGTATTATGCCTAGGCTTCGGCCTGGCATGTTGCTTTTGTATATAGTAGTTTTTGCTTTGTACATATCTGGTTGATTTTCGATATTTGATGAGTTGGTGATGTTTTGATCTGCTTTGGCAGGTTGTGTTGGATGTCATGAGTCATTTTGGTTTCGCCGATGGTGCTAGTAGGCACACCCGGAACTTAGCTTCCGCGGCTTGGGTGCTTCATTATCCTTCCGGTCAGCTGTTGGTATCAAGAGGGGTCTGCATTGGTCCTGCTTCCAATAATATAGCAGAATACACTGCAGTTGTTCATCTACTCTCGGAGGAAATATCTTTGGGTGTTGATTCGTTGGTAGTTTTCTTGGACTCTCAGCTGGTGGTGTCGCAGTTGAACAACACTTATCGGGTACGAGATCCATTTTTATTACGATTGTTCTTGAGGGTACGTTTGTTACAAAGGTCATTTCAATTTTTAACGTTCATTCATATTCCTCGAGCTAACAATTGGTTTGTTGACTCATTAGCTAATCAAGCATTAGATTGGCACATTAATCATTCCATACAATAAATTTTTAATCATCAAAAACATCATACATTTGATACATTTATCACATCACATCAAATATCGCTGTATATATATCATCGGAGTGTCAAAAAACTTTACAAAATTTGGATCCATAATGTAGTACAAAACTTAGGGCTTATTCCCCCATCATGTTCAGTCTCAAAAAAGAATATACAGTCATCGAATACATAATATCTGTCTACTCCTGAGGTCCCTGCAGAGAAGTCGTGTTCCTATAGAATGTGACTGCAGTGGCAACTCGGCGAAATAATCTAACCCAGTCTCGGGGCACTCCTACCACCCGTCTCTGGATGGCTTCTAGTAGATCCTCCACAGCAGCCATAGGTATTTGGCGGGTTAGTCCCTCCAAATTCCTCTGCACGGCCTGGAGAGTCCTATCTGAATTCACAGTATCTGCTTCGCCCCTGCGGCGCTTGTGGCGCGGGAGACCCTGAGGACGAACTGGTCCAACATCTGCATCATGATCATTTTTAATTTTCAGTCATTATGAATCCAATCAAAAACATGTTTGTTTTTCATTTTTTCATACATATTTGAAAAAATCCAAAAAATTATATAAGTCAAAGATTTTTGCAAACTTACCGACTATGCCCCATGCTGTGCCTGGTGGAAGAACTAGATCTGGATCTCCACAGAAGTCCATCTCGGCATAGGGATAGTCGTCCACTGCGATGATTTGTTCTCCCCACCAGCGGAAGAACTCATCGTCCCATGTGGTCTGGGGTACCTCACTACCCCCCAATCTCTTCATCATGTCCGCCCAACGGGCGATTCTTGGGTCCCGCGGACTACTGATGGTAGAGATAACTCTGGGTCTCAATGCTGGAATCTTCTCAAAGAAGAATGTTGTCAAAATTGTACCGTACCCAAAGTGTTTAGTCTTTGCTTGGCGGATTGAGGTCAACTGTTATTTCATGTTCAGTAAAAGGGTTGTGCACCAATCATACACATGAGTCAAACATTCTACTGCTATGCTCATTTGCATCCTGGATGCCTGATGTAGAGAGGCAGATCCTGCCACTCTGCCGATGGTGAAAAGGAGGATTTTCATGTGCAAATCCCGTAAATCTTTAATTGCAATCTGAGTTCCAACCTTTTTGGAACCGTCTACGCAATACACATGGACATAGTCTTCCACGGTTAACCCTCCCAGGGGTTTCCCGTGCAAGTCTACTGGTTCTCCCCTCCGGGAAAGTCCAGTAATAAAGTATATGTCTTCCACTTAAATGCGTAGTAGCATCTGATCTATCACGAAACAGTCTTGATCTGGTTCCCAGTAATTGACGAGCATTTCTAGCAACCAAGGATTGCTTTTCATATTTGGAATTTTAAATAATTTGAACAAACCGCAATTCTGAAGGATATTTTGGGCTGCTCAATATTGCATGACCTCTTGGTCAATTGCGCTATGCTCACGTTCTCTCCATGACATTGTCATCCTGTCAAATTTCATAAAATCATGCATTAGCCACGCTTTTTGAGTTTCGGACCTGCGCATACGCAACTTTTTCTTTTCACAGTCGCGTGTATATGCGAGTTGCCTTCAATAAACCCGCATATGCGCAAGTATGCATTTTTTAGCAAGGGTTTTAAAGCTAAAATTCACTTAATTTTAATTTCCAAATGGACAAAATGATTTGCAAGGATGATTTAGGAGCCTACCTGAAATTTCGGTGCGATTCGACGGTCGGTTGTTCCTGATTTGACGAAAGAAGTTTTTTGCTCCAGAGCACTTTTTTCCAAATCAGCAATGCAATAATGAACCAAATATGAGGTACATTTTGACGATTTTGAGATTTTTCCCGGTTTTTGATCCATGATTTCAATTTCGGCGCGATTCGACGGTCGGTTGTTCCTGATTTGACGAAAGAAGTTTTTTGCTCCAGAGCACTTTTTCCAAATCAGCAATGCAATAATGAACCAAATATGAGGTAATTTGTCTATTTATGCCTAAAAAGTTGAAAATTTTCGCAAAAATTCATTATGCTCATTTTTTCAATCTATCTTAAACTACATAACTCGAATGCTTGGAAGTGCCCAGTTTGGTATGTTTTCAGGTACATTTTGACGATTTTGAGATTTTTCCCGGTTTTTGATCCATGATTTCCGACTCTTCATGACAGGTATATGATCTTCACCGGCATATAGGTTAGGGAAATCACTCTCCGTTGCATCTTGCATACTAGCCTCCATACTGATCACTTGCGTTAGGGTCGATCCCAACAGGTCATGAGTATTACACCTATTTCACTCGCCAATTATTTAATCATGACTTGATGGTAGAGCCTTCCTTTACATGGGCTTCCTAGTTAGTTCCTCGCTATCACTTGTTGCCCATGCTGCGTTTTATGTAGGCTCGGGAGTCCTCTTTAGTCCCGCCATGTCTTATGTGTTGAAGCTTCATTCTTCTTCTTCATCACTATCATTATTTCTGGCTTTTACCCTAGAGGCTCCCTGGTGTCGTTAAGTTGTATTACTGCATTGCATATTGGCTACTTGTTTATCCTGGCCTTTAGCTGGCTTCATTTGGACTCGATGTTTAAGCCAACTTTTGACCTTGACTTTCTGTACAAGTTAACCATTGCATGCACTTAGCTATCACGACTTGACACCTTTGTACCCATGGATGGAACGTTCCTCTGAGTATCACTGACCAGTTTTCGCCACCTTGCATTGAGCATAGGATTGTTCCAAACCCCGGAACTAGTGCATCTGCTTTCTTGATACTCGTTCTATCCATTGTACCATAGCATTCTTTTATTCTTTTTCCGGCTTATTATGAAAAAGACAAAAAAAAATCAAATATAACAAAAAGAGCGGGAACGGGATGTATCTTCGTTATTTTGATGGCAGTACAGAGTCAGTTTGTCGCCCTTGAACAAAGCACATTTACTTATATATATCTCCTACATTTGGGATGTTTTGATGGCAGTACAGAGTCAGTTTGTCGCCCTTGAACAAAGCACATTTACTTATATATATCTCCTACATTTGGGATGGTTTTAGTTTTGACCTAGGTTCAGCTTTTACCATGTTTCACTTGTCAGTTCTCCCCCAGTTGGTTATCTCTTCCAATCATATGGAGAGTTTGTTCTGCCTCCTGCATAACAGACTTATAGAGTGTCACTTTTTACTGCCATGGTCATCACGAGTCGTGCTTTTGTTCAAAGGAAGTTTAACCTGAGTCGGCCATTTTGCGGTGTCTCTTGACTCATTATTCAGTCGGCCTTCCCGATCTTGTCAGTATCATGTTATATCACATCAGATGATTTTGATCTTCTGCTCGTGCTGATTTGAGAAGGTCCCCATTGACTTCTTGCCGACGGGTTTGTCTCTTATCGACTACGACACATTGCTCTGAGAGCAAACCTAGAGCCGCACCCTGGGCCTATTTCCATCATTGATAGGTGACCTTGTGCTCAGCATTTGATCATCATCATGGGTCTTTGACTGAGTGGTTTCCCCTCTGTTTGACGTCAGCACACATTATCACACTTGGGATTCGTGCAGTACCTTGATTTCCATTTCACCCTATCGTTGGATTTCTCGCCTCTGTGTCAACTTTCATTATTGGTTGGTTCAGAGGGTTTCTTCCCTGCGCTAGCTTAATCTTGTGCATGTCGGAAACGTACTTCGGTTTTGGTTCCGTCATTCTACTTCGTCCGATTCCTTCCAAATCTTGGCCTGCAGGTTACACTCGCGCTGGACTGATGTGGGATGCCTTAATGCCTTCCTTCCAGCAGATCTTTTCCCATCGACTACGACTCATTGCTCTGGGAATAAGGTCTAGAGTCTTTTTTTTTTCAGTACCTTAGGGTTTGCAGTCATCAGTGGCAGACTCTTTGCTATCGACAGTGGGGATTCATCATTGCCTCCTGATTGGTAGATTCTTCCAAGTGTTCACCTTCAACTCATTCATTCGCACTTGTTAGATTGTACTAGGGCACCTTGACACTCATTATCATTATCGGTGGGTTGTCTCGCGTTGGTTAACGGTATACATCATTGACTGGTAATCCAACGATTTCTCACATGGTCGACTTCAACTCATTTATTCCCATTGTGTAGAATTGTGCCATAGTGATCAATGAAGACCTCGGGTTGCATCAGCATTCTTCGGTTCACTTTTGATAGTCCATTTAGTTTCTGCTAGTGATACCGTCCACCCTTATATGTTGCAGTTCAGTACAGCAACATCTTATATGTTGTCTCCCGAGTTGCATGATTGTACCGTTTGTTCCACCTCTTATGATTCGGTACTTGGAGATTCAGTTACTTATATGATCAGAAATCCAGTTGCACCATCTTTGACCAGCTTTCTATATGTGATACTTGGACATTGATTCAGACTTACACTTCCGAGCCATGCTCAGATGATTCATTGTATACTTTCAGTTCAGCTATACTTGTATACATGTTGGATCTATTCACTACTTTCTATATGATGTATTTTTGGACTGAGCATGGGTATGCCCGCCTCAGCATGAGTTGACTCTCTGTTTTCTTTCATTGGTTTTTGGTAGGCTGAAATCTGGTGAAGTCCTCTCTTGTCCTCGCGAAGTTCTTTCTATGTGCATAATACATTTCGGCCATCATGTACCCCTTCTGACCTCATATATTAGGGGGCATCTGTTATAGCATCATTTCTCACCTTCACATGATTCATGATTGCTTTGATGGTTTTAGGCACCCATTCCTACAGACTTGGACAAATTCACTTAAAAACAGTGTAAAATCCCCATACGCGACTATGCCCGTACTTTTCTGTGTGTATACGCGAGTCCAGCTGCACTTTTCCGCGTATGCCATTAAAATTATGAAAAAATATATAAAAATTCCCTATTTTCTGGTTGGGTTGATGGTTACTCAGGTAGTTCAACCACCCCAGCACGTCGCCAACTGTTTCCAACTGTTGAAACTACTTGGAGGGAGTATAAAACTCCTCATGTGTATGGCCTAAGGGAGGGAGAGAATTATTGATATTATACTCTGTTGGTATTCCCTATCAAAGTATGATTCCCCGTGCCTCCTGCACTTTCCCAGTTCATTACAGGAAACCATTGTTTCCTTGAGATGCTCATCTCCCTATATGTCATCTCGTATGCACCAGTTTGGAAGGAGTCTTAGCGAGGCAAGGGCGGGACGGATCCAGACGACGGTCTGCTCGAAGATCGTGGAAGGATTCAGGTGATCTCTCCACTCGTTACTTTTGTACATGCTATCTATAATACAGAAGTACCATCTTGTTCCCGAAATATACGTGTTAGTGTCTGCTTACATATATGAGAAATTTTTTATTTAAGCATTCATTATGATTTATCTGATGTTTTATATGAATTTCACTAACATTTAGAGTAGATATATGCTGTACAACCAGTTCTTCGTGCTTGTTTCTTCTTGTCTTTCAGGTTAAGAAGGAAGGACGGTTGCTGGGGGTTTGGACCCTGCAGGATTTGCTTCAACCGTAGGACCTACGGGTAACTTTCTCATTCTACTCTATTTAGTTTTTCTGAACATGCATGGTTGTGTGAGTCCTTCTTAAGTAGCATGCCCTTGCTCTGTGGAGGTTGTAACCCAACGAACCTCTAGGGTGATTTTCCCCGAAACACTTTTATAAGGAACCATTGCATCCATCTCTATTTATGACAGTTAGAGCCAAGGAAAATATTTAAGAATTTGGAAACCAATCCATATATAGGATGGGAATCCTACACCAAAAAATGTGAGTTATAATTGGGAATTCATATCAGGGAGATCCCATTAATGTTGGTGGGTCTAGCACCATCAATAATTAACTTAGTTGTTTATTCTAATGTTTTAATTTTGGTTTTTAATAAAACCCTACTAGAGATTGATATTCTAGTATATGATGATGTTATTTTCGATATGTTTTAGTTTTGCTGATAAAATATAGGGTTTGCAACAAACCCTAGTAGAGTCTAACATGTAATTCTAAAAGCATATTTTTGAAACCTTAGATGTATAATACTATGACTGGATTTATAATTGACTGAATTACTCATATGTAAGGCTTTGTGTCCTGAAGATGGGGCCTAGGGTTTATGACAAAACCCTAGTAAGAATTTGAAGTCTAGAATATAAAAATTATGACCCTTGTTGATTATGAACCTAACTAGGTTTAGATATTTGATGTCTAAAGCATGAATCATTTGACACTTCCATATAATGACAAGGTTTTGATATATTTTACTTCATGTTTATATATATTTTTATTTGGTTGTACTTTCTATAAAGTTTTGCGGGTACATAATATTAAAGATGTTGAATATGTTCATAATGAAGATGATGAACAATATAACCTTGATTCCATGAAGGAAGCTTTTCCTGGATAAAGTTTCTTCGATGTTATGAAGTTTTTGATCTCCCTAAGCTGAGAGGGAGACCGGATAGAAGAAAGGGTATATCTCCCCAGTTGAGAGGGGGGGAATATTATAACAATCATAATAATTAACTTGAAGTAAGAATGATACTGAACAATTAAAGTACTACAAATAGATGTTCAAAAGCACTTGAGAAGTACTAAGGCTATATTTGGTGCTAGTGAGGAAATGAAAGAAGAAAAAATATTATGAAAAAGATATATTTGGATAACTTGATGATGATATAAGTAGTATCAAAATGATTAAAGTCTTCTAGTGAAAGTGTAAGCACTATACATATATATATATATATATATATATATATATATATATATATATATATATATATATATATATATATATATATATATATATATATATATATATATATCTATATATATATATATATATATATATATATATATATATTTGAAATTTTATTAATTATGTGGTTTGTATTTTTGTATGATATCCCCATAAAAATATTAAAATCTAGAGGCATGCTTCGAGTATATATCTGATTTAGTTGACAAGGAGAGATGAAGAATATTATGGAAATATGCTTGGGAGGACGTATAGATGGCCTATGTGTTGATTTATATATCCTAAAGTAGGGATAGTGGCATTTCTCATGGAGTTATGACCTTGGATACACACGTATATCCCTGGGTTGGTTATAGAGTTTAAAATCCTCGTGGTACCGAGAGTTGATAATATTGAGTTCATATTAGTCCCACCTGATTAGAGTACCCTGATCAGGTATCTAATCCATAGAAATGCATGTGATGTGACCCTTCATAAAGAATATAATTTTGATATCTTCCATGTACCTCATTATATATGTAATTATGAATACCCCCCTAGTTAAGAGGGCGTTTTGAAGAATGTAACTAGTGTCGGTATTCATAATTTTATTTGAGTCGTGATGTAATGTATTTGTCAAAAGAAATAAATTGACATATTAAAGCATGGGTTTCAAGCTTGGTTCAATGGTTTATAGGTTAAAGCCTCCATTGAAGGCTTCTAGGGTTTATGTAAAGTGTCCTTGTGTAGGTCATAATGTAAAATACCCTACTTAGGTTTCGACTATAAAGAAATAAAAATATCTCCGTGGAGACATATGCCTGTTGTGTCTTGGCTAGAAGAGTAGGCGACCCCATAGTGGACGTCTCGGCTCTTGTTGAGGCATAAGTTAATTTCTATTGTGTGCGGCTTGCAGGTTGTTGCACCTAGCCTAGGTTTATAGTGGCAGCAGTTGGATTTGAACCCGGGCCTTGCTCAGGCAACTCTCACCAGTTACCGATTGTCCTAGATCTAATATATATATATATATATATATATATATATATATATATATATATATATATATATATATATATATATATATATATATATATATATATATATATATATATTGATTTAAATTAGGTCTTCTAGGCCTCCTCGACCAAATCAACTTCAAAATGGACAAATTGGCCAAATTGAAGGGAAAAACATGTTATATAAAGGCATCAACTCAATCTCATCTGGAGCATTCTCTCATCAAGTTCGATCTGCATTTTTAGGAGATGAAAAAGTGTGAAATTCAAGAGACAAGGAGGAAAGGGCTATTGAATGAGAATGAGGTATTAATCAAGCACAAGACGTAAAATTCTCTATCTCTCTCTCTCTCTCTCTCTCTCTCTCTCTCTCTCTCTCTCTCTCTCTCTCTCTCTCTCTCTCTCTCTCTCTCTCTCTCTCTCTCTCTCTCTCTCTCTCTCTCTCTCTCTCTGACACATTTGAAACTCCTGAGCTGTTGGAAGGGTTGAAACTATAGTATTGAAGTCGAGCCAAAATTCTAAAGTTGGGGGTCAAAGCTCTAAAACTGGAGCTGAATTTATGGGTTGAAGCTACATTTGAGAAGTTGACACTTGGTGATTGTTGGATAAATAATCTATTGGAAGGAAGATATGACTTGGTGGAGGAGGAAGGTAATTTTTTATAGGGTTTTGATCTCTCTCAAATTGATTTTGATAATGGAATAGTTTAACTAAGTTTTCCCCTATAGAGGGGTTTTATCCCTGGCTTAGTGACTACATCTGGGGTTATTGCTATTTATATTTTTTTTATGATTTATTGATGAAACAAAGATAAAATAAGAACATAGGAAAGCTAATACAAAACACAAAGATATCATAATTAATTATCAACATAAGAAAATCTTTTTGAATTTCTAATTTTCTAATAATAGGAAGGGGGAATAATAATATAGTGGAAGTGATAAAGGGAGAGGAAAATGGAGGGAGGGAGAGAGAGAGGAGAAAGAGAAAGAGAGTGCATAAGTGAGAGTGGGAGAGAAAGAGAGATAGGTAGAGTGAAGGAAAGAGAGAGAGGAGGTGGGTGGTATTGAGGGAGAGAGGGAGGAAGATAGAGATAGAGCTAAGGAGAGAGAGAAAGGAGGGGGAAGATAGAGAATTGGAAAGAAAGAGAGACATATAGATATGGAGAGGTTTGTTGTGAAGGAAGTATAGGAGGGAGGGATAGACAAATGAAGGATGTGGGAGAAGTAGAAATAATGAAGGGGGGGGGGATAGATAGAGAGGAGGGATTGAAATGAAGGTGTGTGGAGAGAGAGAGAGAGAGAGAGAGAGAGAAAGAGAGAGCACATCATTATGAATAAAAGCAAGGGATAACAAGAAATTTACTCCAAGCTCCCCCTCGAGCGAATTATAAAACTCAATTTTTCTCATCTATCATTTGTTCCCATTATTATTATTATTAATGTAGCCCCCTATGGTTATTTTTGTGCCCAAGTAGACCCCATATTGTTATTGTTGTGCCCCATAGATGCCCACTATTGTTATTTTTGTCCCCTTACATTATTATTATTCTTATGTACGCTCTTACTATATTGTGACACCTTAAAATAAAATATATACCAAGGAGTCCTTGTCATTTGTATCATCCAATAATTTCTCATTTATGTAATGTAAAGGAGTTTCCCCCATCTAAGATGTTAATTTTCAAGTCTTTGATCTATATTTTCTTATGTTTTGTGATCTAGTTGCATAAAAATTGGTATTGGGGGTTTGGATTCTAGTGTTTTGTTGCTTCAAATAGGTCATATTGGAATTTTATCTATAAAATTTTGGTATAAAGATTCATAAGCTAAAATTACAAGCACATGGTGTCAAAATCTTAGTGAAATTTGTGTAGAAATTTCAAATCTCAATTCACTATATTTTCTGAGATATGGTTCGAAGAAGTTAGGGTTTTTGCAGGATAAAAAATTCAGTCTCATACAAGTGACCTAGGGAAAATTATCATAACTTTCTCTTCAATAATTGGATTTGAATTTCAAAAAAAGTGAATGAAAATAAACAAAATTTAGTTTTTTATGTATCATTTTTTAGAGCCGAAGGTCATAACAGGGACATGTAGAATTTCATAAAAGTTATTCGTACTGAAATAGTCCATAATCAGACCATCGTGGGATATTGAGAATAAATTTACCTTGAAGAATCCAATATTGCTTTGAATCATGGAATTAGAAATAAGAATTATAGATCTACCACAGGATGAAATTTTATACCTTGGAGAACCTAAATTACAAAGGTACAATAGTTTCAATATCGAGGTTCTAAAAAGCAAGAAAAATGTGTGTAATGTTTTTAAATTTTTGCATAAATTTTGTTTGAAAAGTAAATTTGAAGTGATTCAAAGGAGATATATTTTTTTGATTCCAAAATGCCTTGAAATAAAAAAATTGACACAACTAGTAAGAAAACACAGAGAAGACAAAGAAATGCAACATGATATATTAAAATTATGAGATCAAGTGCGGCAAATTTCGCTCTTACAAAAAGTAACAAAAAATGAATTGGAAACTAATATTGAAGGTTTGAAGGATGCATTAAAAGAATACATGGAAGCTAAGATGTATGGTTTGAAGAATGTTTTAAAAACATACATCGATGTTTTTATAGAAGGTTTGACAAAGTTGCTGCAAGAAATTCTTCCTAACGGAAAAAGATGTTCCATGAAACTGATGATGAGAACAAAAGGAATGTTGATCATGATTTTAGAGATTCGAAATTTGTATTGAAGGCCAAAATCATTCCAAATATCAATAAGAGGATGTTTAATGGCAAGGATCTGGTAACATGGGTACTACAGATGGAGCAATATTTTGATCCACATGATGTGCAACACACATAAAAGGTACACATTACATCTTTATATTTAGAACCCAATCAATTTGTATGGTATCGATGCCTTTTTTCTCGTAAACCACTTGTCACTCGGTCATTTTTTATGGAGGAACCAAGAGCACATTATGAGTATACAAAGAGAAACACCTTCTTTATCCAATTTATAAATCTCAAACAAAAATGTTCAATGGCAGAGCACATTGATGAGTTACAAAAATTGAATATCAAGGTAACTGATATTCCATAGGAGCATAGTATTGATGTATTCATAGGGAATTCAAAGGATAACATCCAACATGAGGTTCACCTTTGGGAACCTAATTCATTTATGGTGGCAAGAAAAGTTGAAAGAAAAATATGGAAATAAGGAAGTCTATCACTCACAACTATAAAAATGGATGTTTTGTACATCCTAGCATTCCACAACCTACAAGGTAGAAACCACAAAAATTGGAGAAAAAAATATAAAAAAAATCTTCATTACATTTGTGATAACAAATACAATAAAGGTCATAAGTGTGTTGACAAGAAATTATTTTACATAGATTGTGAAGAGGAGGAAGAAAAGGAACAAGAAATATGAAAGAAGAGGATATACACCAGGAAACAACCATAAATAAAGAAGAAATAAATCTCACCATGTATTGTAATGCATTGGACATAATTACCACTCCTCACACTCTCAAGATAGAAGTATATATCTAGAAGAAAAAGGTAATATAGTTGATTGATTCAACTTGTACCCATCATTTTATTCAATGTAAGATAACCAAGGAATTGAACTATTTTCTATATCCAACACCAAAGTGTCAAGTGATGGTTCAAAATGGAGGAAATATAATTTTTTTTGGAAAGTGCCATAACATCAAGCTAGCCATGGGGGAACATGAATTTAATAGTCCAATTATTTCCATTCCAATGGGTGGTGTTGATGTTGTACTAGGAGTCCAATGGTTACAATATTTAAGGACGACATATTTTAATTTTCACTTGAATTCTTTTTTGGAAGGGAAAGGAAATTAAATTGAGGTATATCACAGGGAAACTAGGGAAGATAATAAAATCGAATGGAGTTTTTTTTTTTAATAAATAAGAATGAGGCATAATTGCACAATTATGCTCAATACAGGTTCAAACATCGAAATCATCTATTTCTGTAGATCTCAAAACAAGTCTTGGACAATCATTCCAAGGTATTTGAGACTCCAAAATGCCTCCCACCTATTTGTGATTATGATCATGCTATTCACTGGATTTTAGGAAGTGTTCCTCCAAACATCAGACCTTACAGATATCCCTATTCCCAAAAGAATGAAATTGAACATATGGTTGCAGATATGCTAAAGAACAATATAATTCAACCTAGTCAAATTCCTTTCTCTAATCCAATAATATTGGTGCATAAGAAGGATAGATCATAACATATGCATCCAAATTATAGGGAGATCAATAAGTTTACTATTAAATATAAATATTTCATTCTTGTCATTGATGAATCCATTGGATGAATGACATGGAGTAGTTGACTTCACTAAGCTAGATATTCATTCAGGATATCATCAAATTAGACTAAAGACCGAAGAAAAAAAAAAAAAACATTCAGAACTCATGAAGGTCACTATGAATTTTTGGTCATAACTTTTGGCCTTACTAATGTACCTTCAACATTTCAAGGTTTGACGAATTCCATTTTCAAACCCTTCACTAGAAAATTTGTGTTACTATTTTTTGATTATATACTAATATACAACAAGTTTTGGAAGGATCATGTTCAACATGTTGATAGGGTGCTCAAACTATTTGAAGACAAATTATATGCAAAAAAATCCAAATGTTTCTTTGGAGTATATGAGGTGGAATATTTCGGTCATATTGTATCTCATGAGGGTTTTAAGGTAGAACCTAACAAAATTAAAGCCATTAAGGAATCTAAAATCCCTATAACCCTAAACCATATTCAAGGATTTCTTAAGTTGACACAGTATTATCACAAGTTTGTTAATAATTATGGGATAGCAACAACGCCTTTAACAACATTATTGAAGAAATATGCATTTTCTTGGATTCCAGGAAAAAATAAGGCATTTGAACATCTTAAAGAGGAAATTTTCCAAGCGCCGATATTATCTACACCAGACTTCACAAAAACCTTTATTGTGGAATGTGATGCGTGAAGAAATGGAATTGGTGTTGCTTTAATTCAATAAGGAATACCCATTTCTTTTGAAAGTCATTCAATGAAGGGAAAATATTTACACAAACATATTTATGAGAAGGAAATGTTGGAAATACTACATGCATTAAAGTAACGATGAACTTACCTATGGGAACAAAACTCAAGGTAAAAACAAATCACGATAGTCTTAAATATTTTTTTGGATAAACATTATCTTTAGAATAACAATAAAAATGAATCACAAACATTTTCGATTATGAATTTAAAATCATCTACAAAAAGGGAAGCAAAATCTTGTTGTAGATGCATTGTCGAGAAAGAATGATGATGTGGAGGAATTTATTTATGCTATTTCTATTAACCAACATGATTAGATAACTAAAACAAGGTATGGATGGAAGATTAACTAAGAGGTGTGGAAACTCATTCAAAAGTTGCAACAAGATCCCAATACATTTGATAGATTTATTTGGAAAAATGATTCATTATGGTATAAAGATCACCTAATTTCTGTAACAATTCCCAACTCAAACAAAATATTCTTTTGAAATTTCACACCTCCCCCTTCTAAGGGCACTCAATATTTTTAAAAACTTACCATAGGGTCATGAAGGATTTCTTTGGGATGACCTTAAATATGATATTCAAAAGTTTGTGGGAGAATGTTTGGTTCTCCAACAAAATAAAGTTGAAATAATTAAGAACCCGGGTCATTTACAACCTTTCGCCATTCCAAGTCAGTGTTGGGAGAAGGTATCATTGGATTTTATCATAAGTTTACCCAAGTGTGAAGGAAATATTGTCAAGAATTTATTAAATTTTGGTGCGTTTACCTTAGTATGCACATCTCTACATATTTTTGTACTAAGGAATGCTTATAATATGATGTACAATATCTATGGGTAAGTATGCTCATTTATATATTAATCTTATTTATTTTGGTGAAAAATAATTGCTAAAATTAATCATGGTAAATATGTTGATTTACAAATATATAAAATGTTAAGAAGTTTCCTTATTCCTAAAAATTGAATTTGAGACTTCAACTATACAAGTTCTTATGTGTATGAAGTAATGGTTATATAAATTTTTAAGGTTAATAAGTGCTGGTAAGAATGAAATGGAAGTCAAATTTCCTTCCATTCATTATTTATGTGAAATTTTTTATATCCATATAATTATTGACATTCATGAATTTCTTCTATACTAAAAAGAACATAATTTCTATAAATGAGCTTGCTCTTCAGAAATTTGATTATGATTCCTTGTAATGTCTAACACAAATCTTGTGAGATTTATTACAAATCCCATCAAATTTTACTTAAGAGAAAAGTTTTAATACATTTTTACTACTATTTTTATTTAATTAAATTAATTTTAATTTATTTAAAATAATATTTAATTTTTTTTAAATATTTAATTTAAAAGATATATATATATATATATATATATATATATATATATATATATATATTTATTTCAACTAAATTAAATGTTATTAATAAAATATATATTTTAAAATATATATTTTCTTTACAAATAATTACAAAAAATAAAAATATAAAAAATAAATTACTAATAAACATATTAAATATAAAAAAACCTATAATATTTTATCAAATATAAAAAGCTATATTATTTTAATATCTGAACCTTAAAACCAAATAAATTTGAAATATAGAACACAATACTATTATATAAAATTTGAATATAAAAAAACATAAATTTTAAATCAAAAGAACAAAATACTATTATATAAATTTTGAATATAAAAAAACATAAACTTTGGATCAAAAGAACATAATACTATTATATAAATTTTGAGTATAAAAAAATAGAATTATAAATAAGAATTATATATCTACCACAGGATGAAATTTTATACCTTGGAGAACCTAAATTACAAAGGTATAATAGTTTCAATATTGAGGTTCTAAAAAGCAAGAAAAATGTGTGTGATGTTTTCAAAATTTTTCATAAATTTTGTTTGAAAAGTCAATTTGAAGTGATTCAAAGGAGAGATATTTTTTTTATTCCAAAATGCCTTGAAATAAAAAAATTGACACAACTAGTAAGAAAATACAAAGAAGACGAAGAAATGCAACATGATATATTAAAATTATGAGACCAAGTGCGACAAATTTCGCTCTCACAAAAGGTAACAAAAAATGAATTGGAAACTAATATTGAATGTTTGAAGGATGCATTAAAAGAATACATGGAAGCTAAGATGTATGGTTTGAAGAATTTTTTAAAAACATACATCAAAGTTTTTATGGAAGGTTTGACAAAGTTGCTTCAAGAAATGATTCCTAATGGAAAAAGGTGTTCCATGAAACTGATGATGAGAACAAAAGGAACGTTAATCATGATTTTAGAGATTCTAAATTTGTATTGAAGGCCAACATTATTCCAAATATCAATAAGAAGAAGTTTAATGGCAAGGATCAGGTAACATGGGTACTATAGATGGACCAATATTTTGATCCACATGATGTGCAAAACATAGAAAAGGTACGCATTACATATTTATATTTAGAACCCAATCAATTTTTATGGTATCGATGGCTTTGTTCTAGTAAAGCACTTGTCACTTGGTCATTTTTAATGGAGGAAATAAGAGCATATTATGAGGATACAAATAGAAACACCTTATTTATCCAATTTATAAATCTCAAACAAAAATATTCAATGGCAGAGCACATTGATCAGTTACAAAAATTGAATATCAATGTAACTGATATTCCATAGGAGCATAGTATTGATGTATTCATAGGGAATTTAAAGGATAACATCCAACATGAGGTTCACCTTTCGGAATTTAATTCATTAGAGAATTCATTTATGGTGGCAAGAAAAGTTGAAAGAAAAATTATGAAAATAAGGAAGTCTACCACTGACAACTATAAAAATGGAAGTGTTGTTGCTCCTAGCGTTCCAAAACCTACAAGGTTGACACCACAAAAATTGGAGAAAAAAAATATAAAGAAAAGCTTGATTAAATTTGTGATAACAAATACACTAAAGGTCATAAGTGTGTTGACAAGAAATTATTTTACATAGATTGTGAAGAGGAGGAAGAAAATCAACAAGAAATATGAAATAAGAGGATATACACCAGGAAACACCATAGAGAAAGAAGAAATGAATCTCACCATGTATTGTAATGCATTGGAAATAATTACCACTCCTCGCGCTCTCAAGATAGAAGTATATATCAAGAAGAAAAAGGTAATACAGTTGATTGATTCAAGTTGTACCCATAATTTTATTCAATGTATAGATAACCAAGGAATTGAACTATTTTCTATATCCAACACCAAAGTGTCGAGTGATGGTTGAAAATAGATGAAATATAAATTTATCTGGAAAGTACCATAATATCAAACTAACCATGGGGGAACATGCATTTAATAGTCCAATTATTTCCATTCCAATGGGTGGTGTTGATGTTGTACTAGGAGTCCAATGGTTACAATCTTTAAGGACGTCATATTTTAATTTTCACTTGAATTTTTTTTTGGAAGGGAAAGGAAATTAAATTAAGGGATATCATAGGGAAACTAGGGAAGATAATAAACTCTGATGGATTTTTTTTTTTAATAAATAAGAATGAGGCATAATTGCAAAATTATGCTCAGTAGAGGTTCAAACAACGAAATCATCTATTTCTCTAGATCTCAAAATAATTCGTGGACAATCATTCCAAGGTATTTGAGAATCCCAAATGCCTCCCACCTATTCATGATTATGATGATGCTATTCACTGGATTCTAGAAATTTTTCCTCCAAACATCAGGCCTTACAGATATCCCTATTCCCAAAAGAATGAAATTGAACATATGCTTGTAGATATGCTAAAGGACAATATAATTCAACCTAGTCAAATTCCTTTCTCTGCTCCAATAATATTGGCGCATAAGAAGGATAGATCATAACATATGCGTCCAAATTATAGGGAGCTCAATAAGATTACTATTAAATATAAATATTCCATTCTTGTCATTGATGAATCGATTGGATAAATGACATGGAGAAGTTGACTTCACTAAGCTAGATATTCATTCAGCATATCATCAAATTAGACTAAAGACTGAAGACATTTAAAAAAAAAACATTCAGAACTCATGAAGGTCATTATGAATTTTTGGTCATACCTTTTGGCGTTGCTAATGCACCTTCCACATTTCAAGGTTTGAAGAATTATATTTTCAAACACTTTCTTAGAAAATTTGTGTTACTATTTTTTGATTATATACTAATATACAACAAGTTTTGGAAGGATCGTGTTCAACATGATGATAGGGTGCTCAAACTATTTGAAGACAAATTATATGCAAAAACCTCCAAATGTTTCTTTGGAGTATATGAGGTGGAATATTTCAGTCATATTGTATCTCACGAGGGTTTTAAGGTAGAGCCTAACAAAATTAAATCCGTTAAGGAATGTAAAATCCACATAACCCTAAAGCATATTCAAGGATTTCTTAAGTTGACATGGTATTATAACAAGTTTGTTAATAATTATGGGATAATAACAACGCCTCCAACAACATTATTGAAGAAATATTCATTTTCTTGGATTCTAGGGAAAAATAAGGCATCTTAAAGAGGGAATTTCCCAAGCACCGATCTTATCTACACCAGACTTCACAAAAACCTTTATTGTGGAGTGTGATGCATGAAGAAATGAAATTGGTGTTGCTTTAATTCAAGAAGGAATACCCATTTCGTTTGAAAGTCGTCGAATCAAGGGAAAATATTTACACAAACATATTTATGAGAAGGAAATGTTGGAAATACTACATGCATTAAAGTAACGGTGACCTTACCTATGGGAACACAACTCAAGGTAAAAACAAATCACTATAGTCTTAAATATTTTTTCTGATAAATATTGTCTTTAGAATAATAACAAAAATGAATCACAAAGATTTTGGATTATGAATTTAAAATTATCTGCAAAAAAGGAAGCATAATCTTGTTGTAGATGCATTTTCAAGAAAGGATGACGATGTGGAGGAATTTATTTATGCTATTTCTATTAACCAACATGATTAGATAACTAAAACAAGGGATGAATGGAAGAATAACGAAGAGGTGTGGAAACTCATTCAAAATTTGCAACAAGATCCCAATACATTTGATACATTTATCTGGAAAAATGATTCATTATGGTATAAAGATCACCTATATTTCTCTAACAATTCCCAACTCAAACTAAATGTTCTTTTGAAATTTCACACCTCCCCCTTTCAAGGGCACTCAATATTTTTAAAAACTTAAGGCATATCACGGGGAAACTAGGGAAGATAATAAACTTTAATGGATTTTTTTTTTTAATAAATAAGAACGAGGCATAATTGCACAATTATGCTCAGTAGAGGTTCAAACATCGAAATCGTCTATTTCTCTAGATCTCAAAAAAAGTCTTGGACAATCATTCCAAGGTATTTGAGAATCCCAAATGCCTCCCACCTATTTGTGATTATGATCATGCTATTCACTGGATTCTAGGAAGTGTTCCTCCAAACATCAGGCCTTACACATATCCCTATTGCCAAAAGAATGAAATTGAACATATGGTTGCATATATGCTAAAGGACAGTATAATTCAACCTAGTCAAATTCCTTTCTCTACTCCAATAATATTGGTGCATAAGAAGGATAGATCATAACATATGCGTCCAAATTATATGGAGCTCAATAAGTTTACTATTAAATATAAATATTCCATTCTTGTCATTGATGAATCCATTGGATGAATGACATGGAGCAGTTAACTTCACTAAGCTAGATATTCATTCAGGATATCATCAAATTAGACTGAAGACCGAAGACATTTCAAAAAAAACATTCAGAACTCATGAAGGTCATTATGAATTTTTGGTCATACCTTTTGGCCTTACTAATGCACCTTCCACATTTCAAGGTTTGACAAATTCTATTTTCAAACCCTTTCTTAGAAAATTTGTGTTACTATTTTTTGATTATATACTAATATACAACAAGTTTTGGAAGGATCATGTTCAACATGTTGATAGGGTGCTCAAACTATTTGAAGACAAATTATATGAAAAAACCTCCAAATGTTTCTTTGGAGTATATAAGGTGGAATATTTCAGTCATATTGTATCTCATGAGGATTTTAAAGTAGAGCCTAACAAAATGAAAGCCATTAAGGAATGTAAAATCCCCATAACCCTAAAGCATATTCAAGGATTTCTTAAGTTGACATGGTATTATAACAAGTTTGTTAATAATTATGGGATAATAACAACGCCTCTAACAACATTATTGAAGAAACATGCATTTTCTTGGATTCCAGGAAAAAATAAGGCATTTGAACATCTTAAAGAGGCAATTTTCCAAGCACTGATCTTATCTACACCAGAATTCACAAAAACCTTTATTGTGGAATTTGATGAGTGAAGAAATGGAATTGGTGTTGCTTTAATTCCAGAAGGAATACCCATTTCTTTTGAAATTCATCCAATGAAGGGAAAATATTTACACAAACATATTTATGATAAGGAAATGTTGGAAATACTACATGCATTAAAGTAACGGTGACCTTACCTATGGGAACACAACTCAAGGTAAAAAAACATCATGATTGTCTTAAATATTTTTCTGGATAAATATTATCTTTAGAATAATAACAAAAATGAATCACAAAGATTTTGGATTGTGAATTTAAAATCATCTACAAAAAGGGAAGAAAAATCTTTTTGTAGATGCATTGTCAAGAAAGGATGATGATGTGGAGAAATTTCTTTATGCTCTTTCTATTAAACAACATGATTAGATAACTAAAGCAAGGGATAAATGGAAGAATAACGAAGAGGTGTGGAAACTCATTCAAAATTTACAATAAGATCCCAATACATTTGACACATTTATCTAGAAAATGATTCATTATGGTATAAAGATCACCTATATAAAAAAACATAAATTTTAAATAAAAAAACCAAATACTATTATATAAATTTTGAACATAAAAAAAACATAAACTTTGGATCAAAAGAAGAGAATACTATTATATAAATTTTGAGTATAAGAAAACAGAAACTTTAGTTCACAATAATTGGATAAATAATTTACCTACCGAATACTTCTAGACATATGTGCGCTGTCTTTTTAAGGCATTTATGTTATAATCTGGGATTTTTGACAGTTTGGATACTTCGACTTTAGGATATCTGGTAGAAATGCTCTGCTTATGTCTCCTGAGATCCGGTATTTTCCATTTTTGGTTTGTGAGGACTCATTTGCAATTTCTTTGTATGCTGCATTTTATTTATGTTTATGTTTTATGTGATTTTTATGTCTATGCACACCTGCTATTTGTTGTAACATTGGATTAGGGATATTACATAGTTGCAACTTACAATAAAATACAATAACATTACAACTTAAATTTATAGGCCAATAAATGCCTTCATAAGAAACTAGTACAATACATTTTCCATGTTACAAAACCAAGTTTATAGTAATCAATCATCATAACTTCCTCAAAATGGTGGCACACATGTTCCAACCCCATAGAGAAAAAGAACCAAAATCCTAAACCATTGAGGTTCCTAGGAATTAGATCTACATTTACTATTAGTCTATTGTTGTTCAAAAATAGCTATTCACATATATCATCACTTGCCACATTCATTAGAATATGGAAATATGGACCATACCTTTTATAAGGTAAAGATTAACATTGAAAAATAACTACTCAAGATTCAAATGGATCAACAGATTTGACTTTCAGGCAAAGAGTTCTACTTTAGCATGAACCTTATACATATTTTTTATTGCATGCAAATCAAAACCAATCTCAGATGAAAATTCATGAATTACTATTACAAATTATACGTGTTCATCGCACAACCTTTGGAAGATGTGCATTGTTCTCTAAAGGAGCCATGTTACACTGGTGCAAACCCAAAACAACATAATAACATTATTCAACATTAATGAACATGGATCTAAACCAATATTTCTATTCAACATGTGGGGAGAACAAAAGAATTTTGCATTTGGAAAATAAAAATTGGGAAGTCTATAATTTAACCCAACTACTTCGAAGTTATTCCTTCCCAATTAGTTACATTGTGTTAATTACATCAATCTTCAATCTTTCCTTTATAAAAAATATGTTTTCCATTCTAGAGTGATTTGCATGTCAATTAAAAATAAGTAATTATTCCTCATAGTATCCATGTTAAAAATTCTCCTTTTGCTATTTTCCAGGAGCAGTGATCTTGAACCACTTCAGGTACTGATTGGCATGCAACATGCATGAGATCAAATAAAATTAAAGATGATCTTTTTGGAAGCTTCTTGAGGCCATACAAGCACTTCCTAGCGAGAATAGAGGGCCTATCAAACAATTAGAGCATCCCTGCCATGAATCCAATTATCCAAGTTAGAAAAACATTATCTTATTCATGTTAACAACTTAGATTTTTTGCAAATTTATAAAATACCAGATTTGGGGGGTTGTCTTTACTGTAATGGATCATTCAAGATGATGAGGTATGCCAGTAGAAAATTGGGAAATTTTGGAGTTGCAACCCTCTTGTGGGCATGTTTGTATGGTAGAAGAAGATACTTCTCTCCTCATATTATGATTACCTGGTATAAATATAGTACAGAAAAATAAAAATATATTAATAATGTCCAATACACTAATAAAAAAAAATTTGAGAACAAAACTATCACAACATACCCGACAAATCACCAACTGGAAAATTATCAACCAGCGAAGCATGTTCCAAGCGAGGAACATCCATAGAAAAATCCCCTATATATATATATATAAATATAAAATTTCAATTCTCATCATAAACATATTGGCACATAAAGTAATGCACACATGAAAATATTGATTACATCAATTAGTAGTTCTATCTAATGTACCTGAAATTGTAGGAAAGTTAGAACGACACTGCATCAATATATCTCGTTGAGTTGAAGGAACAATAGTGGATTGTTGTACCTCTACAAAAATTCGCACAAAAGTTAGCTAAGAAATGATGATGTTCATATACACTAATGTAAACATATTGATCTCATTACTCTATGAAACATACCTGGCACAATAGAGGATGCATGGTTGGAGCGAGGACGGCCCCGCTTGTTGAGGTGTTGAAACTGAAATGGTTCATATTCAGATGCATGGACATTTAAATCAACTTCCAAGCCACCACTTCGTTTGTTTCTTTTTTTTTCTTTTTTGGACTGAGAAAACTCTTTTTCCTCTTCAAAGATGATTCAAAAGCCCCCAACCCAAGGGTGAAGTCATAATCCATAATATGAAGATTATTGGCATCATCCGTCATTTTTTTAACCAAACCAATCAATTGATTTGTCTTGCTCAAAGTAGCAGGAGGACTGTTTCGAAACAAGTCCAAATAGCCAAACAACTCCTCTCTAGCAAACTGGAGTTCTTCAACATCCATATCAACATTGTCACCAACCATAAAAATTGTGCTAGTATCTTCACCAAGGTTTGGTGTCTCCATACTTATCTCAAGAGGGGCATTCAATGAATTGGGTGAGGCATCTTGATATGATAACAATTTTGATTCCATCAAGGGGGAATACAACCAATCTACCTTTATAACATGCTTGCAAATGTTGCCACGAATAGACCATGGGCAATCACAAGTTAAAAAATTTGTGCGGTGAAAACTGACGAGATATTGCTTATCACGATTACTTTGACTCTTCACCCAATAAGCATGGGATATACTTTCATGAAGGCTGCAATCACTATCTGCAATTCTTCTAGCTTTTTCTATCGATGATTCAAGTTGCTTCTCCTTCTTGTAATTGTTTAAATATCCTTCTTTTTTCAAAATTTCCTTGAATCGATAACAAGGTTCAACATTAGTTAGTAGGATATAGATCAACCAATCCATTCGACGAGCACATTTCTTTCTTCGATCGGATAAAAAGTTTGTCTTCAAGTAACTATGATATGACTCCAGAGCATTGTTTGTCTCCTGATTTGCATGAGGAAAATCTCGACAACCTTTTACCCACATTCCTAAATATAAAAAAAGATGAGTTAGTGAAGATACATTGTTTTTATAAAACAAAAAAATATGAATATAAAAAAGAGTATGTGAACTTACGGATCTTATCACCAGCAACCCAGTTCTTGTGGAAATAGTCCAAAAATTTCTTTTCATTTGCAAATTTATTGAAAAATCCATTGATTGCATTGGTCATTGCATCATTGGAGCAATTGATCATGATAGACCCTAGCTCACTAAACATCTCGTTTGCTTTTTCTCGACTACTGGCTAATCGGTTCACATTTTTTAGCCACGCTCTTCGTACGTGCCAAACACACAAAATCACTTCACAACTTGTGATTCTCCTGCCAAATTCAATTAATCTTAAGTGTGATGTCTTTAGAATAAACAAAAATTACAATGTAAAATAAGAAGATATAAGTTACCTCAAAGCATCGATTTCAGCCAATGCATCATCAACCATGAAGGCATTGACTTTCCAATCAGGACAAAGTTGATAACACCTATGCATGAGGCGCTCCAACCATTGTGCAATATCCTGTGATGTATTACGAGATGCCACCACCCATGCAACTGGAACCCCACTTTGTTGCTCATCAAAAGCCACGAGTGTGTACAATTGATACTGTCATATTAAAAATATATATAAATTCAAACTTAAGTCATTAATCATATTAAATTGCTACAACTCAAATGATTGTAATTAATAAATCATTAGCAACATACCCCATATTTATTTGTACTAAATGTTGAATCCATGGCTAATAAACTGTTATGAGATAGCTTCACCATGGTCTCCAACATCCATTTCGTTTGTATCCCAGCTATAAAAGGGACTTCAACACCATTGGGCTTTTGGTAAAAGAAGAAGTCATCATGGTGTTTTTGATACCAAAGATTCACACTCATTTCATCTTTTTTGTGCAATTGGTAATTTCCTTTCATTAAACGATTATAGATGTTGACAACATCTTTTCTACACAAGAAGAAATCTCTATCTCAAGCTGTAGCATCCATGTCCACATATTTCTTAATGTGCATCTTACACACTGAGTCAATTGGCACTTCTAAAAAGAAACAACTTTCAATATAAGAAATCATGTCCCTCGAAAGTCTTGGCTTATGCAAAGACCTCGCATCACCTGAAGTGTCGTGTTGTCCATGACAGGGCCATCCATTACCATCTTCATGATCATACATATTATATGTTAATATTGCTATTTTAGGGCTATTAACCATAACCTTTACAATGAAATGGCACTGGCAGCCCCTCTTTTTCACAAATGAGCACCTTCGTTTCATTGAATCATCTCCTCTTTTGTCCTTTGGGCCATACGAACAAGTATATCTACACAAAAATATTTGAAATGTCAATAAATATGAAAATTAACAAAACAATATTAATAACAACATCTATTAATAGCATTTTTTAAATACTTACAACTCATATCTCAAGGCAGCACTAGCCCTTGAGCTTGGGGCTTGCTTTGTCGACGAATAAATGTATATGGAGCTTTTGGATTCGTCTCTTCTCCTCTAATAAAGTCGTCAACTCTATGTAAAGGAATTTTTGCAACCCGATCAATACTCATGTTTGTTTTATATACTTCAGCCCAGACTAAATCTTTACCAGAAAATGTGATCTTGTCTTTAGGGTCTTGCACGTCAAGGTCCATGATAGTCTTCCATTTATTTTGCTTTCCCATTTTGAATCGATGTCTACAAATGCAGAAGCAAAATCAAAAGTAAAATCATTAAATTGAACTTGACATTTTCCATAAAGAAACAATGATAACCAATAGACAACAAGATTGCAAGTAAAAATACTTCCATATCTACTAAACATGACAGAGAAGGTGAAGTTCAAAGTACACTCTTATCTTGATATAAATTTTGTTTGGAATACATCTATACTTCTTTGCAATTCCTTGGTGTATTTCCTTAACAAAATTTTAATGAAATCTAGACACCAAGGCATTGGTGTGTCAGCCTTGGGTATATTTTTGTAGATTCAAGTTTGTTTCTCTTTGTGATCCTCCCAATTGACAGAACAATTCAGAATAAGGCCACAACATCATTGTAATAAACAAAGTAAGCATACAAATAGATAGCAGCACACAATAGTGGCATTTGATTCTGTGTAGATAGATGGGACCAACCATCGCTTAAGATAGCCAATACTGATACCAACAGGTCCACAACTCCTATTACCAACTTATAACTATTGTTAAGAGTAATAACCCTCTTAACAATACTGTATTAAAGAATTCTCTATCTGAACTCCTTAACATATTATTGTGTGTTATTTATCCTAACACATCTCACCTTACAAGGAATGGTAAGCAGAAATCAGGAATAGCTAGGAATGGGCATGAAGTCATCACCTCATGATTTTTAAAGGTCAGATTCTCTGTTCTATAACATCTATGCTCACCATTCTTTGTCAAGACTCGTACAAGTTAAGTTCTCCTTCTGCCTTTAAATTTTCATAAATTTATATTGGCCTGTGTTACATTCAAACTTTCTTAACGCATGTTTACAAGATATATTGGCAAATTTTGCTCTGCATCATTAGCACATTCATGAAGAAAAAAGTCCAATGAACTGGCCTCACCAAGTTTTCAATAAAGTCCTGGATGCTGAGCTCGCTAATGATGTATGGAACCCCACCCCCAATGACAAGGATGATCCTTCTCTGGATGTGGTTCCAATCCGAGGGGCAGCTTAATTGATTTTCACAGCTTTGTGTGATCACTTCTGTTTATGCCATAATGGCAGGGCTTTATGGTTGTTTTTCCTTGATGCCAAGTTGCTTTTCAGGGCATTAACTTTAATGTTGTATGTCCCAGTGGAATTTTGCAGCGGACTTTGCTTGTACAAATGTCCACTATGTACATCTTTGATTACATTAATAGTTAAAGGAAACACTCCTCATAATTAAATTTATTTATCACTTGGCACCATTGTTGCAGTTAACCTCACCTGTAAGACGAGAATAAATTTAGGAGTCTTGGCCCTAACAACGTTGGTCCAGTTTCAGCTACCATTTACCATAAATTTGGGGCCAACATATATGAACCTTCAGACATGCTTTCCATTATCTTGAGACTTGATTCTAGCAGCCTACTGTCTGACGAAATGCCCATGCCCCTTTCCCAGCGATTAAATTTAAAGAATTTTCTTGTAAATATCATAAAGTGTTTTAAGAAACAATGGAAGACCTCAGAGCTCTGTTAAAAGTGGTCACACTTTTATTTTATCCTTGCCACTTGGCATATTGCAGTCAAAGCTGTAGACAATTCTTTTAAAAGCTTTCGAACTTACTGTTTTTGATCCTTAGTCAAGGGTATAATCCACTACTTGCAACAAAGTGGGCTTGGTTTAGCATTTTGGTGTATATCATTTTTGTTTCCTCGGAAAAAAAAAAACTGCATTTCTATTCATAGGAAAAGAAATCATTCTGTACATGCATATCCATTCTCAACCATCCAACATAGGCACTTCGAGCAGCTTGCAAGGGCCTTACAAAAAAGCCCTGAAAGACTTTTCCTGAAAAAGAAGCAACAGCAATAAAAAAAGGCTCCAATTACAGGTCATGACTCATAACAGAGTCACAGACCTATAATACCAACATCATGGTGCTGGCCATATGGTCATATACAGAAAAGACTGTCATACAAAGTTCAGGTACCACAGGAACTTGAAAACCAAAGATCTTGTACTATAGAGAATATTGTGACTATGCTGAATGATGGTAGCCTTTTGAATGCATTTCATTATTACAATTCTGCAATAATTGCAGGCTTGCTGATCTCTTCTCACATAGGCTATAGCAAAAAGTTACTTAGCAAAAGTGACATGGTGATTTTACATTCAAATGTCGGAACTTTTAAATAATATGTAGGATGCTATCTATGGGGAAGTTTGCTCTTTTTGGCTGTATGTCAACGGATTATTCCATGTCCAGATTTAAACATTATTTCCTGGAAAGAAAATTTCTAGCAACTAATTTTTTTAATCAATCTTATGTTTGCCACGGATGAAAGTCTGATGCAAAAGCCTCTAAGTCAGTCTGGTGCAAATCTCCAATCTGGAGAATTTTATTCAGCAACACAGCAGAGTCAATATTCTGAATTCCAAAGTTCATCTCGGAAGCTTGATGTATCAAATTCCAAGGTAAAACACATCTTTCTTATGTAATACATTGTCTTATACATGTCAATGCAAAGATGCATCTTGAATGTAGTACTTTGGACAAAAGGTTATATTATTTTCAACCACTGAGGTTATATAATGATTAACCGGGTAAGCTCACTGGTTTTTTCTTATTTTATATCTGTAAGAAAATGGAAGAGAATTGACCTGGCACGTATCTCTATAGATATGATATGTATTATTGCGTAATCCAAATAGCTTTGGAAGAAATCATTAGGGTTGAATATGAGATTCAGTATGTAGCTTAACGCTCAAGGTATGTATCATTTTATTTTTATATCTCAAATAGATTTGTTAGCAACGACCTAATCTAGGTCTAGTCACAAGTCTGTTCTCTTTGAATCTAATGACTTCTAATTCAATGAAGCAAGATGATCTCACTATGTCATAATGGTATCTGCAAAATATGGCGCTCTTTAAATTTAGAAGACTGAGTCAATATCTTATATTATTGACAAGTGTGAATGTGTTTTATGAATACAATATTGTGTAATTCTAAGTGACTTATAATTCTGTCCTTAGAGGGTCCAAATATCTCAAGAAGCCAAGTCTTCTGTTGCATCTCCTCAGGAAAGTGAATGAATTTCCTGTGGCTCCTGTGGCACAGGCCCGAGCTTCTGAGGACCAGGAAGCTAGAGATTCAGATTGCAATAATGTCTGCAAGGTATGTACCAGCAGGTCACATTCAGAATTTCTGGTTTAAGGACCAGGTATGAGTCTATTTAAAAGAGATCCGTAGTTAGACTTGTGGTTCTCATTGAAACGGTTAGTAATGCTACATTTGAGTGTATCATGGAATAGTGAAGAGACTGTAAAGTATACTCAGAGAAACCTTCAAGGTCAATCATGATAATTGAAGGATTGTCTTCATTTACAAGGAGTCTCAGTTATATGATATATATCCCTGAAAATAAAATCATATGATACCATTATAATCTGGGCAAGACAAATCAAATGTTTGTAACTAACTTGTTTGTTCACTTGAAAAATGTTGCATTATGTTTAGAAGCAGGTCATGGAAAGAGGCATTATATGTGCTTGTGACAAGACATATATTATGACTAGCACTTATGATTTGGTTGAACAGATGCTATACTTGTATGTTCGTGTTGTAAAATCTAGAGACCTGCCAACAATGGACATCACTTAAGGTTTATACCCACTCAATTCTGAATCAAACGCATGACAAATTAGTAAAAGCTTTGTTGTTAGATGTAAAAAGCAGGATTCAAATCTCTTCTACATGTTAATGGGTATTTGTATCAATCCAATACACAGATGAAGTTTATAAATCCCACTGATGGATCAAAAGGAGTTGCACATGGCTCTATGTTGGTTTAACTTCATTTAAAGATATCGTTCGGTAAAGCATGTAAAACTACTTCTCTATTCTATATAAGAGGTATATACAGTTCACCTTCCCCTGGGGACAGTGATTTGGAGAGTGCGCTGTTTCATTGGAACCACAATCAGCTGATTTGAACCCTGAGCATTGCCAACTAAAAACCAAAAGTAAATTGAAAAATATTGTATCTGTTTTTTACCTGTAATCTGATAATTGACTCATGTGCTTGATTGGACAATCGTTTCTGTTCCTCAATAATAAGGAATTGTGTGTTAATTTCTGGTAGTATAATAACTTTTGTTGTATGGACTGTTATCTTAAGAATATGGTGGGTGTGAAAGCGTGTTGTTTCCTCAGGGCATGCATGTTTTTGAATGCCAGTTTTACCAGTACTATTAAAATGAAGATTAATAAGCAATGTATGCCATTCTCTGTGATAAGCAGACCATGAGAGGCATCCAATTACCTTCATATATTTGTCTAGCCTTGATTTTGAATTTTTGAAACTTCACAGTGCCTCCGGAAGGAAAAAGAAAGGAAGATTAATAAGCAATATATGCCATTCTCTGTGATAAGCAGACCATGAGAGGCATCTAATTACCTTCATATATTTGTCTAGCCTTGATTTTGAATTTTTGAAACTTGACAGTGCCTCCCGAAGGAAACCTTGGTTCTTCCAAAGCAGGAGGTACCATGGTATATAATGATTTTCAAAATAATAAAATAAGAAAAAACCAGTGAGCTTACCTGGTTCAAAAATCAATGAGCTGTGCGTTTGTGACAGGAAGAATGAGTAGTCTTCAATGTGACCAAAGCCAATTTGTACAGCGCAAAGGCACTCGGTTGGCCCACTGCCCACAGCCAAAATTAAAACCCAGTGAGCCTGAAATCGGGCTGTAGCAGGCCACGGTTAGCCTGGGGAAAAGAACGCACCACGCAGAGCCTGGATATGTCAATTTGGAGTTTTGAGGAGGCTCTGAGCTTAGATCTGGTGCTTCGGGAAAAAAGGCGGGTAGAAGCATTGGGCATACGCCATATTGGAGTTTGAATCACGCTGAAACTCAAAACTGGAGTTTGAATCACGCTGAAACTGAAAACTGGTGCTTCCAGGAAAAAAAAATCAGTTTGAGTGCCACTGAAGGGCCACTGAAGTGCTTCGTGGAGGTGGCAAGCTTAACAGAGAACGACAATGGTGGGAGACGGAGATGGAATGGAAACGGCAACACTTCTTCTTATTATTTCGCCCCGATATTCTATCACTATCTCCCCTCTTCGAATGGGTTCGATAGTAAAAAGACCATATCCATGAACTCCAGATTTCCCAAAGCGAAATCGTTTTTTTTCATTTTCCTGACAGTAAGCAAGACGGTCCCTCCAAGAAAAGAACTGTGGTTGGCCTGCTTCTCGTTCAGTTTTTAATCTCTTGTCTATAGCTTCCCTGGAATGGTGGGAGTACCCCACAGGTCGCTGAATTACGGAACTTATGCCGGATTTTTCTTTGAGAGGATTATAGACAGAACATCTAGATGCATATGGTTCCTCTATTCTGCAGAGTCCAAATTCTTCTAGATTATTATCACCTTTTGAAGATGAACTCTCATCTGATGAATCCATGCCGACAATACCCTATTTTCTTCTTCCCGTCTTCCGGTGAGGAGGAAATTCTCTCTTTCTTCAACTCGATTTTGCATGTCCAACCCGAAATTCTCTGTTTCTTCAATTCGATTTTGCAGGGTAGACGTTAATTTAGCCACCACAAAAATATTCCAATTAACATACAAAGTACTATTTATAGTTATGGCCTAGTCATGCATTTTTGCACAGTAATTTTTCTCTTTAATTTAAACTTAAATGTGGCACATATTTTTAAAAGGTTGAATTAGAGTATTTTTTCTGTTTAATTAAAATTAAAATTGGGGTAATTCAATCGATAATTTATAAATGAAACATTTTCCCAACGAGCATTTTTTTAATTAGTTATCATAACTTAATATAATATTGATTTATATCACATGTTAATTTAATTATTTATCATAACTTAATATAACATTGATTTATTAGTAGGTATATATGACATATTTATCATAACCTAATATAACATAGATTTATTAGTAAGTATATAAAATACTTACTAAGTAGTAGATAACTCTATTATATATATATATATATATATTATTTAGTGCACTATAAATTTGTATAATAAAATATGGTGCAATTAAAATTTTAGAAATTACTATTAATCTTTCACATCTACCGATAAATTCGCAATTATAACATTTTGAACACTAATTTTGAATTAGAGTATTTTTTCTATTTAATTAAAATTAAAATTGGTGTTAATTCAATCGATAATTTATAAAAGAAACATTTTCCGAACAAGCTCACGTCTCCTACGTTATCCTAATATTATATCACATATTAATTTAATTATTTATCATAACTTAATAAAACATTGATTTATGAGTAGATATATATGACATATTAATTTAATTATTTATCATAACCTAATATAGCATAGATTTAGTAGTAAGTATATAAAAAATTGATTAAGTAGTAGAGAATTTTATTATAATATATTTTTTAATATATATATATATATATATATATATATATATATATATATATATATATATATATATATTTTGTTTAGTACCATCACAAACTTGTATAATAAAATATGGTGCAATTAAAATTTTAGAAGCTAGATAAATTCCAAAAGTATGACATTTTGAACACTAATTTTTTTTTTTTTTTTTTTTTGTCAATCAGAGGTGTTTTTATTTTTATTTTTAATGTCAAAGAAATTTACAACATTAAATTCAACACATGAGTACTTATCTCTCTCCTTGGAATTCAACATGCTCCTAGAAAATCAAATTGCTGTTCAAAAATTCGTGCCATAGATTAGACTTTGACTACCTTCAATTTTGTGCCATAGTTAACACTTCATCTTTCGAAAATCATGTCACTACTAAGCAATCTATGCCCTCGTTTTTTTTTTGCCTCACACTCACTTTTCTACCCTCGATTTTTGTGCCTTAGACAAGAAAATTTATCCTTTGATATTTGTGTTGTGAGACCAAGGAATTTCTCTTCA